>OY744477.1:26078119-26480619 GCA_963556175.1 Tipula confusa | reverse complement strand
AATAATATAATAATATAATAATATAATAATATAATAATATAATAATATAATAATATAATAATATAATAATATAATAATATAATAATATAATAATATAATAATATAATAATATAATAATATAATAATATAATAATATAATAATATAATAATATAATAATATAATAATATAATAATATAATAATATAATAATATAATAATATAATAATATAATAATATAATAATATAATAATATAATAATATAATAATATAATAATATAATAATATAATAATATAATAATATAATAATATAATAATATAATAATATAATAATATAATAATATAATAATATAATAATATAATAATATAATAATATAATAATATAATAATATAATAATATAATAATATAATAATATAATAATATAATAATATAATAATATAATAATATAATAATATAATAATATAATAATATAATAATATAATAATATAATAATATAATAATATAATAATATAATAATATAATAATATAATAATATAATAATATAATAATATAATAATATAATAATATAATAATATAATAATATAATAATATAATAATATAATAATATAATAATATAATAATATAATAATATAATAATATAATAATATAATAATATAATAATATAATAATATAATAATATAATAATATAATAATATAATAATATAATAATATAATAATATAATAATATAATAATATAATAATATAATAATATAATAATATAATAATATAATAATATAATAATATAATAATATAATAATATAATAATATAATAATATAATAATATAATAATATAATAATATAATAATATAATAATATAATAATATAATAATATAATAATATAATAATATAATAATATAATAATATAATAATATAATAATATAATAATATAATAATATAATAATATAATAATATAATAATATAATAATATAATAATATAATAATATAATAATATAATAATATAATAATATAATAATATAATAATATAATAATATAATAATATAATAATATAATAATATAATAATATAATAATATAATAATATAATAATATAATAATATAATAATATAATAATATAATAATATAATAATATAATAATATAATAATATAATAATATAATAATATAATAATATAATAATATAATAATATAATAATATAATAATATAATAATATAATAATATAATAATATAATAATATAATAATATAATAATATAATAATATAATAATATAATAATATAATAATATAATAATATAATAATATAATAATATAATAATATAATAATATAATAATATAATAATATAATAATATAATAATATAATAATATAATAATATAATAATATAATAATATAATAATATAATAATATAATAATATAATAATATAATAATATAATAATATAATAATATAATAATATAATAATATAATAATATAATAATATAATAATATAATAATATAATAATATAATAATATAATAATATAATAATATAATAATATAATAATATAATAATATAATAATATAATAATATAATAATATAATAATATAATAATATAATAATATAATAATATAATAATATAATAATATAATAATATAATAATATAATAATATAATAATATAATAATATAATAATATAATAATATAATAATATAATAATATAATAATATAATAATATAATAATATAATAATATAATAATATAATAATATAATAATATAATAATATAATAATATAATAATATAATAATATAATAATATAATAATATAATAATATAATAATATAATAATATAATAATATAATAATATAATAATATAATAATATAATAATATAATAATATAATAATATAATAATATAATAATATAATAATATAATAATATAATAATATAATAATATAATAATATAATAATATAATAATATAATAATATAATAATATAATAATATAATAATATAATAATATAATAATATAATAATATAATAATATAATAATATAATAATATAATAATATAATAATATAATAATATAATAATATAATAATATAATAATATAATAATATAATAATATAATAATATAATAATATAATAATATAATAATATAATAATATAATAATATAATAATATAATAATATAATAATATAATAATATAATAATATAATAATATAATAATATAATAATATAATAATATAATAATATAATAATATAATAATATAATAATATAATAATATAATAATATAATAATATAATAATATAATAATATAATAATATAATAATATAATAATATAATAATATAATAATATAATAATATAATAATATAATAATATAATAATATAATAATATAATAATATAATAATATAATAATATAATAATATAATAATATAATAATATAATAATATAATAATATAATAATATAATAATATAATAATATAATAATATAATAATATAATAATATAATAATATAATAATATAATAATATAATAATATAATAATATAATAATATAATAATATAATAATATAATAATATAATAATATAATAATATAATAATATAATAATATAATAATATAATAATATAATAATATAATAATATAATAATATAATAATATAATAATATAATAATATAATAATATAATAATATAATAATATAATAATATAATAATATAATAATATAATAATATAATAATATAATAATATAATAATATAATAATATAATAATATAATAATATAATAATATAATAATATAATAATATAATAATATAATAATATAATAATATAATAATATAATAATATAATAATATAATAATATAATAATATAATAATATAATAATATAATAATATAATAATATAATAATATAATAATATAATAATATAATAATATAATAATATAATAATATAATAATATAATAATATAATAATATAATAATATAATAATATAATAATATAATAATATAATAATATAATAATATAATAATATAATAATATAATAATATAATAATATAATAATATAATAATATAATAATATAATAATATAATAATATAATAATATAATAATATAATAATATAATAATATAATAATATAATAATATAATAATATAATAATATAATAATAAAATTTTAAAATGTATATAAAATTTAATGCATAATCAAACAAATTTATCCAACACTAAAATCAAATGAAACAACCGTTAAACTGACGAAATACGTGATTGAATCTCACGAACATCTTATTTATAATTTGTTATAAAACGAAACTCAACTGTCAATTAAATAAGTTCAAAAGACATATATTTGTAACTACCTTCACCCATAATGGAAAACTCTTTATATAACGTTATTTTGTATGAGTATAGATCAAATGACGAAACAAAATGTTTGGGTAAGGAAACCGATAAGAAAATTTTCTTTTACTTTCACAATTCTGATGTTAAGATTGAAAATGATGATAGCAGAACGTCCAACCAAATAAACCGGCTGACGACAGTTCTGTATATAGGAAAAAACATCATAAATGAAGCATGATGGTGAACATACTTTTATGGGTTCAATGCTTCTATGCAATCTAAGATATTTTTTTTTTTTTTAAATTGTTGCTTTCATTGCATCAAATTCAAAGGTCAATTGGGATGCATTTATATAAATTCACATTTGTAAAATCTCATTGGGATTCAAAGCGATGGCGTATTTGCTCAATTGAAATATTACATCAAGATTAACTATCGTATATGGGAGATGTAGACCCGCATTGAAATAAATCATTATAAATTTCAAGGGAAGGGTACTAAAGGTGACTAAACTGTTATATTTGTAACTAAGCCAACAAATCTCTTTTCAAATTTACATGTAAACAACGTGCATCAAGTGTCCATTGGTCGAGTTATTATTGATGTGACTTTTTATAGGAACTTATCGATACGAATATATATGTAGGTATAGGTAATAAAACCGATAAAGTTTGTGAACAGGTCAATCTAATTTTAGAACATTTTGTGGGATGAAACTTACGTATAGAAATGGTTTTACATTTCCGAGTCGTGCAGTTTTAATTTCTGGATATACATTTTTTAAGGTAATGAAGCCATTTTAAGCTTTTTACAGTTTTTTGATGACGGTTGTATTTGGGTAGTTGTACCATTGTGTATTTAGTTTGAGACCGAATTTTGTCGTATTTTTATAGGAGTGGTAGATTTTTATATGGTTTTTGCATTTCTACTGTAGTTATGTATTTTGTATGGAAGCGTACCCCAAACAATTACGCTAATCTATATATGTTGATATTTTTAGGGTAACTAGTTTTTATTGTAAATTACGTATATGTTTATGAGGTTGATTGTTCCACCCACCATATGTCTGATGGCAACCACTTGTTAAAAATTTATTGCCATTTATTGATATTGATCGACATCAACCGATTTGTTAATAGCAAAGCATTGTTGAAATACATGCGGAAGATTTCGTTGTAGACCACCTTACAAGCTAGTGTAATAACTGGCCATGCTCATGAAATGGTGAAAACCGGTCATAAAGTTGACTGTGTTCGAATACAGGAAGCTGCAAAAAACCAGAATCACATAAAATTGATGTTGTCCCATTACAAATGATGATGTTGTTTCGGAGCAAGAATGATTCTAGGTTTTATCACTTTATCAACTTAATTACACTTAGAGATAGTACACACAGTTTTAGAGTTAAATATTTTAGAAGTCAGGAGGTTTGTTAGATGATGTCAACTCATCGAAAATGTTAATAGGTAAGTGTAGAACATCGACGGCGGGATTTACGGAAATGACGGCATCATCACTATAGTAAATCAAAGGCACGGCACATTTTAACTTTGTTGGAGATGATGTGACCGTGGTGCAAAATTGAAGACACTTTTATTACATGGATCCTGCCTGTAACGTGGTGATCTACTGAAGGCTGATGTATGGATCAGATTTTAATTAAAAAACTTTTAATCTCTGATATATAATCCGATCCGGATATATAGTCCGATACGAACATATTCATAAACATACCCTTAAAACTAACTGACTTATTATGCGGCTTTAAACGAGTCCAGTGAAAATGTGACACTGCTATCGCGCGGTTAAAGAAAAAAAACCCGTTGTAAGCAAAATGTCAAAACAAGGCTATAGTTTGATGTCATTGATTTAATGAGAATTCAGCAGCGTTCAGTACATTTTTCAAGTTAAATTTTATCAATAAATACGTTTTGCCAATCGTTCGTGGTCAGTAACAACAGGGACATGCCCAGTGCAACGCAGACAATCAGTACAGTGCCTCGGCGATCAGAACAATTGTTTGATCAATCATTCTGCCTTCTTTGCAGTGAGATTCCTACACTAATTGTTTTAGCTTGATAGAATCAGATCGTCTTTACGAAACGGTTCGTTTGTTGTCAATGTAATTCGCAACATCTTTAATGTTTGGAGACAAGCCATTCAGAGCAAGCTTTGATTGCTAAAATGAAGATTATTTGGCAGGTTCTCACTCATGAGCAATCGAGATCAAAGAATTTTTTTGCTATCTGGGGTATGTATACGTCTGGTTTTTCGTGCCTTCCGCTTCTCTCTAAGTAATTCCTTGCTTTTAAAACTGCGTTTATAACATCGGATGAATATTTTTGGGTATCTAACCGTGCGGTTTACCGATTCAAATCATCCATATGAAGTCGAGCCATGGCTTAATGGAACTAAAATTATTTTATCTTTGAGCAAATCATCCGAAGATAGTAGTTCCTGATCCGTTCTTGAAACTGAATTTGGAACATTTCAAGATTTTATTCGAGTTCCGTTTTTTATATCCAGAGCTTGTTTGAGTGCCACTTTTAGTTCCAGGTTTGGTCCGAAAACGTATCTGGTTCTAGAACCAAATCCAGAACTCGTTCGAGTTCCGTTTTTATTTCCGGATTAAATTCAGACATGTATCCGGTCCCGAAACTAACTTTGGACCTTAAAACGGAACTCGAACAAGATCCAGCAATATGCCAAATTTATGTTATGGAACCGACACAAAACCGAAATTCAAACCAGATCCGGGAATGCTCCGGATTTAGTTTCCAATTAAATTTCCAAATCTCGTTCCAGTTAAATTTCTGGGGCTAGTTTTGGATCTGGAACCGAATCTGTTTTCAAAACTAAAGCCGGAACTGAAAAGGGGTTCAAACGAGATTCTGATCCGAATTTTGTTCCGAAATGATCCGAATTTAGTTCCAGAACCAGATCCGTTTTTGGAACTAAAACCGGATCATTTCCAGATCTCACTAGAATTACAGTTTCAGTTCTATAAACTTCCATTAACCTCCAATATCATGCAATGTGCCAGATTTATGTTATAATGAACCGTATCAGTTTTTGGAACTAAAAACGGAACTCGAACGAAAAACTATTTAAGCAATTATAGTACTTGGTTAAAAGCTGAAGCATTACAATTAAATTGTGTTAAATGTTAAACGGATCCAGTTTCGGAACGGAAATCCAAAATCCAAAACCTGGACACTAATCTCAAAAACTGGACGCAAAAACAAAACTCAAACTAGAAACGAAGATGTTCCAGATTTAGTTTTCAATAACATTTCCAAATCTTGTTTCGGTTACATTTCTGGGGCTAGGTTTGGTTCCGTTTCGGAGCTGAATCCGTTTTCGCTGGGGCTAGGTTTGGATCCGTTTCGGAGCCGAATCTCTTTTTGAAACTAAATCCTGAATTGTAAGGGGGTTCAAATGAGATCCAAAAATGATCCGGGTTTAGTTCCAGAACCAGGTCCATATTCGGAAGTGAAACCGGATCATTTCCGGACCTCGTTAGAGTTACGGATTTAGGTCCATAAACTTTAGATAAGGTTCATACATGGATACGGCCCCGGACCTGAAACAAGACACGAAAACGGAATGCGATCGAGATCCGACAATGTGCTAGATATATACTGCGGAACCGGATAAGTTTTCGGAACTAAAAAACGGAACTCGAATGAAAAACTATTTAAGTAAGTAGTACTTGGTTAAAAGCTAATGCATTACAACCTAATTATGTTAAATGTTAAACGAATCCGGTTTCGAAACGGAAATCCAAAACCCAAAACCTGGACCTAAATCCCAAAAACTGAACAAAAAAACGAAACTCAATTCAGATGCAGAAATGAACTCGATTTAGTTTCCAATAACATTTTCAAACCTCGTTTCGGTTACATTTCTAGGGCTAGTTATGGTTCCGGAACCGAGTCCGTTTTCAAAACTAATGCCGGAACTGAAAAGGGGTTCGAACGAGATTCGAAAATGATCCGGATTTAGTTCCAGAACAAAATCCTTTTTTGGAACTCAAACCGGATCATTTCCAGATCTCTTTCGAGCTACGGTTTTAGTTCTTTAAACTTCCAAAGACCTAAAATATCCAATCATATTTGAGTTACCCTCAAAATATCACTAAAACTGTAATTTAGGTTCATACGAAATTCAGTGTGATTAACAGGGGAACTTGTTCATGTTCATGCTAGTTAACAGTACGATTTAGTACCCCAAGTCAGTCTTCCAACTGTATTGGCGTTTTGATTGGTACTTGCAGGCTTATTTGCTCTTCAATTATTTCCTGGAATAAGTCCTAGTTAGTTTGACTATTTGTAAGTTTAGGCAAGTTTTCGTTTTCCTTTTTAATTATAATTGTGCTGAGAGTCATACTAACAAGTGGATAGTCAGAATATATCCTCTCACTGTTTAAGAGGATATAATGTATTCCTTATTAAATTTTTTTAACTTCAGAAATATTTGTGACTCTGGAACAATTCATAAGAGTTTTTGTTTTTCTCTGTGTTTTAGTGTTTGAGTTTAAGAAGGCCAACTGGAATCGTGTAGATATTTTATAAAGGCCTAACCAATCGCGTCACTTAGACTATTGAAAAGTTGAAACTAGGGTAAAAAATTGAAGAATTTTGGACAACACCCCGCGAAATAATTAACAAATTTGATTAAATTTAAATATTTGATTTATATATTTTTTGTTTTTATTTTTTTTTTCATATTTTTTTTAAAATTAAATTAAATTAAATAAAAAAATTATGTATATATTTATAATTAAGTAGTATATATTTTATCTATAATTAAATATTAAAATTTATAATTTTTTTTTTTTTAATTTTATATTGGTTGGGTTTTATTTTTTATAGAAGTGCACAGAAATTTTATTTTATGTCCTATAATTTTTTTTTTATTTGAAATTAATTAATTTAATTGGGCCTGTTTTATTAAATTTTTTTATTTTTATATTTGTATATTGATTTTTGAATTTTTTATGTAAAGTGATATGAATTTTTTTTTTTTTTTGTTTGAGCAAATTATAATATTTAATTACGAAATATTTTTAAAATTAATTTAGAATTTGTTTTTTTTTTAATTATAATTTTATTTACATTTATTGTCTATCTAAGAAAAAAAATTATTAGTTTTTTTTACGAAAATTAAAATGCAATCAATTTATAAGTTAAGGCATAATAAAATAAAATAATTAATTAAATTTTTTTTTTAAGGAAATAATTTAATTTTTTTACTATTGGGAAGGCACACATCTACCGACCACACTTTTAATCTTGCACTTTTTTTTTTATTTAACTTAGATTAGTCCTAGAAGTAATTTTACAGTCTTACAATTGTGAATTTTTTTTTTTAATTTACTGGTTAATTTTTAAAAATAGGAATTTAATATTGCAATTAAAATGATAAAAAAAAAAATTAAATTTTTAAACTCGTTGAACGAAATTTATCGTTGGCCATAGTGACAACACAATGATGAGCGTGGTACTCGTTGTGTTGGTAGTCCCGAAATTCCTTTAAGATACGTATAGGTGACGGGTTGTCTTAAAATACGTTGGAGTGGTTTTTTATTTGATTTTTTCTCGGCATTTGGTCCCATTTTGATCGGCGAATTCGAACACGATAGCGATCGTGTCGATATTGTTAAACTTTTTAATGCCCGTTTAATTGATGACGATGAACGGCGGGTGGAATTTCGATCGGTATCCTTATTTGATTTACGCGTTGATGTTGTACTTGTATCACTCGATGAGGTTTCGGACGACGAGGACGACGATGACGTTGATTTTTTATCACCAGAATTTTTTCGATTATTTTGACTATTATTGTTGTTACTATTATTATGACTATTACTATTGTTATTATTATTATTGTTATTATTATTGAGGTTGGTGCCACGACCAACCGATGTCGATGAACATGAATCGGTTGACGAGGAGCGTGAATCTTCCTCGACATTTAAGTGTAAATCCTCTTGGGAGCGGCGGCAAAATCGACGGCTGAGTGCATGGAAAAATCCTAGATTTTTGTCGCGTATCGTGTCGCACGGCGACATTGGCGATATACTACGCGAATTTGTGTTTGGCACATGTATAAATATAACGTGATTTGTTTCTTCCATTTTCACTGATTTTTCTTTATAAATTTTCACTATTTTAATATAATTCACTAAAAAGTTCACTAAAAAGTTTTTTGTTTTTTTCAAAAAAGCACTTTAATGTTCAAAAAAGTTTTTTCAATTTTCAATTTTTTTTTTTTTTTGTAAAAATAAATAATTCACAAAATTTTTTAATCAATTTTTAATTAATTAATTTTTTCTCTGTATGTCTATATATGCGTTGATACATATAACAGTTTTGTATGACAAGAGATGTTTCTTATTCGAGCTACGAATTGGAAATACAAATTGTCTATGAATTTCCACAGCTTTTATAGTTTTTTCCGTTCGGTTGTGTCATGTGCATTTTCGTCCTGATGTTCGTTATTTACACGGAAAAATCGTAAACTTTGGTATTATCGTTAGCACGCAACTAAAACGAGTCGAATATATAGGCATAAAATATCTTTCGTCTCATTCGCACGCACAACAAAAGCTTAACGCGTTTCTCACTAAAAAAAAAAAAAAAAAATTTGTCAGTCAACCGACTGGTATCACGAGTAACAAAACATGGATTTAAAAATTGTTGGATTATTTTGTTGTTGAAATTTTGTTTACGCTCTTTGGTTGTGGTGGAAAACGACTGTACAATTTTTTTTTAAACTTATGGGGTGAATGTGAAATTTTTTTGTTTTACCACAAACAGATTTTCTTTTTACTCTGCAACACGTTTTATAATCTTGTAATAAATTTAAATGGTATATGGATATATTGTGATTGAAATGTTAAGATCAAAAGGCTGATTTGGGTACAAGTAAGCAAGAAAAAAAATGCAAATTGACACGTGCAAAATATAAAGATTTTAAAATTTAAATCACATTAAGTCAAAAAAGTTTGTGTGTGAATGATGGTGGTGCTCCGCTAAATCATTTTTAATTCTGTAATTTCAGGAAATTTTAATTTAAGTTTTTTTTTTGTTGTTGTGTGATTAAAATTTGTTGGTGAACGCATTATAGGAAAATGGAATACTTCGAAATATATAATGACTGTGAGGTGTAAAGCCGCCGCCGCCACCCTTAATATTCTAAGTGTTCTCAGTTTTTAGTGGAAATAATAAAAATTTTTATCTTATTTATCCGAAACGCTTGGAAAAATTGCGGTTTTATAATTTAGTGATAGTGGAACTCTGGCCAACGCATGTTTATGAAAAGCTACATGTGACTAAGAATGCGGTTTGTAGTACATAACATGAGGGATCTTGTTGTAGGCTGTTATTCGTTTATGTTTAAAACTCAGTAGTTCTAAAAGTTCGTTAAATAAGTGAGGTTCGAGCAGTATTGGCGCAATGGCGTTTTGTGGTCCAGATATGAGATATTAGAACCAGATGTCTGTGGCGTTTTTTTAAGTGCAAAGCAAATTTTAACTAAATTTAATTAATACGAATTTAAAAAGTACAGTGTGGTAAAAAAACGCCACAAACACTCCCGATTGAGTCGACGGCCTTTCCTCAACATCATCCGCTGAGAAAGGAGGAGGTGCAGTGGGTCTCTAACACACTGTACGAAAAAATCAAAAACAAACCAGAAAAGCAAAAAAAAATTGAAATTCAAAAAGACCCTTTTAGCCGAAATTTCTGAAATCGTTCAACATAATTCTCGATCGAGTTCTAAATCAAATTCAAATTTTCGACACCATCGCAATTTTAGGTCACAATATAATTCCAGTAAATCTAGAAGTAATTCACTAAACTATCAAAATTCTTTTGATCAAAATTCCGGTGATTCTTCGGCAGCTAATAATTTTACATGTTTTTATCACCCCTATTCCAAAAAATAATTAAGTCATTCGCAATTGGCTGGATGCAATAATTTGACATTTTTTATGTTTCCGTTTTACCTGCTCGCTTTGTTCGGAGCCACGGTAATTTTAAAATTTTAAAATTAGATATCGGACTGCGATGTGAATTCATCTGGGAGTTGATTGTTGCTGACGTACCGTTGCCTATCATTGGCGCTGATTTTTTGAAGAACACTGTTTTGCTCGTAGATATACAAAGAAAAAGGCTCATAGTATACATCCGGTAGACTTTCTTTCAATGTTACACCAACTTTAGCATCGATTGATAGGTTAACGACGGACCCAGGAGTATTCGACATAATAACAAAATTTCCGACAGTCATTCACGGCAACATCAACATAAATAACACCAAACAAAACGTGACTCATAAACTTGAGACTAACGGACCTCCAATTGTATGCAAGAAACGACGACTGGCACCGGACAAACTCATTATTGCAAGGACAAAATTCGAACATATGTTAAAACTCGGGATTATTCGACCCAATCCTTGGTCCAGCCGTCTGCATCTTGTACAAAAAAATGGAGGTTGGAGACCATGTGGAAATTTCCGATCACTTAACAAAGTAATGATTCCAGATCGGTATCCGATACCAAACTGCAAAGTTTTTTTCAACGTTAGACTTTGTTCATCAAATACCAATAGAACCGACGAACATTCCGAAGACTGCAATTTCAGACCTTTTGGACTTTTTGCATTTTGTAGAATGACTTTCGGTCTTAGGAATGCTACACAGTCATTTTAACGTCTTATGAATACAGTTTTACGAGGACTTGACTTCTGTTTTGTATATTTGGATGACGTGCTCATTGGCTCTAAAATTTATTGCGAACATCTCAAACATCTCGAACAAATCAAAATTAACTTCTCTAAATTAGAAGAACACGGTTTAGTAGTAAATGTCGACAAATGCGTTTTTGCTAAATCAGAAAGTCTCTTTCTAGGCCACTTGGTTACTGAACAAGGTATTTTACCATCGCAAGAACGGGTTAAATTCATTAAAAATTTCGAACGACCACTAATGGTAAATCAACTGAAACGTTTCTCAGGAATGATAAACTTGAATCGGCGTTTCGTTCATGGTGCTGCTGCCGAACAGGCATTATTAAACGACTACCTAAAAGGTTATGTTAAGAATAGTCGCGTGCCAATTCAGTGGTCAACAGCAGCAATTGAAGCGTTCGATAACTGCCAAAACAAACTTACGGACGCTACCTTACTTATTCATCCATCATCTTCAGCACCTCTCGCCATCATGGTTGACGCTTCCAATACAGCGATCGGAGCGGTGGTTCAGCAGTTAGTTTCGGATACTTGGCAACCACTCGGTTTATTTTCTGTACGTCGCAATGATACGCAAGAAAGATACGCTGCTTATGATATTGGACTTTTCGCAGCTTATTCAGGTATCAAATATTTTTGACATCTTCTCGAAGGTCGTATCTTCACTCTCGATACCGATCATAAACCTCTGATCTACGCTTTTAATCAGAATCCAGAAAAAGCATCTCCTCGTCAATTTAGACTCTAATACTCTCTCACGCATTAATCAAATTTATATCCCTGAAAGTATTGATTATGCAAATTTTCGATGCATTTTATAATCTTTCACATCCTGGCATCAAAACTTCTATTAAACTCTTGACACAGAAGGTTATTTGACCTTCTATTAATTATGACGTCCAGAAAGTCAAAAAGCTAAAGTCTCACGACACACTAAATCTTCACTCAGTACCTACAAATTAACTTCTCAACGTTTTTCGATAATTCACCTCGATATCATTGGTCCATTACCAGTTTCTGACAATCGGCGGTATTGCGTCACATTGATCGATAGATACACTCGCTGGCCTGATGCAATTTCAGTTTCTGATATTACTGCAGCTACCGTCGCTTTCAAGTGTCATGATGTGCTACGACCGAACGGATTGGACCAGTATTCTCTCTTAAATCTTACTTGGACTACGAACGAGTTACAGTGACGAACTAAAAGCCATTCCCACTGAACTTATATTCGGATGTACAATTCGAGTTCTGGGAACCTACAAACGATCAAATTTTACAGCCTGACTTTGTAAAGAATATCAACCGACACTTCGGCGAAATTCGTCCTGTCCCGGTTTCTCGTCACTGTACAGACAAAATTTTTATTAGTAAAGATCTTCTCATGTTTTCTTAAGAACCGATGCAGTACCCAGATCTTTACAACCACCGTAGACCGGACCATATTTGGTTATCGACCGTACCCCAAAATTTTTCACTTTAGATATGAACGGACGACACGCCAAATTTTCCATCGATCGTTTCAAACCGTACTATTTGGACTACCAATCGGACACACAGACTATACAAACTAAATTAACCCTATACAGACTCATAAACTAGAACTTTCTATTTTGATTGACGGACCTAAATTATATCTTCCATGGAGCTGAAAGTTCCCAAACAGGTTCGCTTCAACTTATAAAATGAATTTATAATAACTACGAGTATTTCACAAATCTTGAAATACTGTACATGTCCAGCTTCGT
The DNA here is from genome assembly GCA_963556175.1 of Tipula confusa. Lineage (NCBI taxonomy): Eukaryota > Metazoa > Arthropoda > Insecta > Diptera > Tipulidae > Tipula > Tipula confusa. Next base: position 26,466,839 of record OY744477.1, on the reverse strand, counting down.
TCTAACGTTTATAGTTCTGTTGTGACCGCAGGGCCTCCAATCTCCATTTAGATCAGTGCAATTGTTCTGCTGTTGAATTGAAACCAATTGGCGTGTTCTTTATGTTGTTAGATTGTGTATCACCATTAACTTTTGGCTGTTCTTCTTTAATGAAAGACTTGATGTTTACTATATTCCGTTTATAGGTGGAGCCACCAACGTTCACAATATTGGATCGATCTTTCAATTGTTTTTCGGCAACGCCTACCGACCAATTATTATTTATCTGTGGATGAACTTGAACTGCCACAGATTGTCCTATATTTAAATCAGGCAGGCACTTTACTTTACGATCAAAATACTTGCTTTCACGACGACGGTTTTCAATTTTTTTCGGGAACATTTTCAACCACTTCCACACAGTGGAATTCCGTGAAAAAAATGTCTTTACAGGACTGCTAGCTATTTTATAAGAAGAATTGCGCCAATGCAGCAAACAATACCATACATCTATATTAGAATTTTCTGCTTTATTTAGTAATTGTTTAGCTATTTTTACTGATGATTCTGCCTTTCCGTTTCCTCTTTGATGATGTGGTGATGATGTTACATGTGTAAATCCGCAACCTTCAGAAACATTTTTGAATTGTGGATTTATAAAATTAGTCCCATTGGCTGTCTATACTCTTTGTGGAATACCATGTCGACTAAAATTTCGCTTACAGATTTCAATTACCGAGTTTGGTGTTGAATCCTTTAATAGATCAAGCTCGAAAAAAATCTGAATAATGATCAACGGTAACTAAATACGATTTTCTTTTATATACTAGAGGGTCCATTGACACAAACTGGAATGGATACATTCGAATTTCGTTAGACTGCATAGGTGGATGGGACTGTGAATTAGAATATCTAATGCATATGTCGCACATTTGCACCTTTTCTTTTATATCTGATGCCATATTCGGCCAGAAAATATTATCTTTTAAAATTGAATACCTTTAATTGAATATCTTCTGGAACATCTCTGATTCGGTTCGGCTAACCATTAGAAATCAAAGAGATCAATTTTTGAAGTGAATGATCTTTTGAGGTTTCTTCTTTTATATTCTGTGTCCGTTCATCGGAAATTAGATTAATTTTCTTTAAATCTTGCAATATTTCGTTTTCTGCATAATCAACACTGAATACATTGTAATGATTTATGGAATTGTCATGTTCCGATACGTCCAACGATGCCCTTGATAATGTGTCGGCATTAATGTTTGATTTGCCCTCAATAAAACGTAATTCAATGTTGTATCGTTGTAGTACCATCAGCAGCAACTGCAATATACTTATTAGTGGTTTATGATCCGTCTTTATAATGGTCGTAACGTTGCCCACAATAAGTTGATCAAAACGCACACAAGCAAACACAATGGCTAATAGCTCCTTTTCTATCATCGCGTAATTCTTTTCTGCTGCGAACAAAGTACGAGAACTATTTGATTTTCCTGGAAAACTGCTACACTCAGTCCAGTACTGGTCGAATCACACTCAATTGTCAATTGTTTACCAATTTCGAAATATTTTAATAATTTGATATCGCTAACTAGAAATTTAAATTTTTTAAATTATCTCTCTTCGTCATTTGATCATAACCACGTTGACTTATCCAACATTAACTTGCGAAGAAGAACTCTTTCTGTACTAAGATTTGGTATGTATCGGCCCAAATAATTCAGCATACCTAAAAATTGGAGTAAATCGTCTTAATCTTTTGGCGATGGCGTATTCTTAATAGCCGGACTTTTGACTCGTTCACTTTTAGACTTTCACTTGTCAAAATGTGTTCAAAGAATTTTATTTCCGATCGACAAAGAATCAATTTACTTTTATTTAGTTTACAATTATTTTCGCGTAAACGTACTAATAGTTTCTTCAAATTTGCATTATGGTCCACGAATGCTTGTTCCACAGTTTCCTCTTTTCCATAAATTAGTATATCATCTGCAACGGCCAAATGGAGTCCAAAAAGTAGTTAGTTTGCTACTTTCTTCCGTCAACTTCATTTGCCAGAATCTCTTTCTGGTATCCATAGTACTAAAAAATTTCGCTTTACCAAGTTCCGGTAAAATTTCGTCTATTATTGTTGTTTGACAATGTGGTCTCTTGATGGCCACATTCAAAGGAATTGGGTCTAGACAAATTCGGAAACAATTATTCTTTTGCACTAGTAAAATATTACTCACCCATTTTGTATTTGATGGTTCGAGTGTAATAATGTCATCTTTTACTAGTGAGTCCAACTCTTCCTTCAATTTCGATCGAATTGCCATTGGTATTCTGCGAGGATATTGGATGACAGATTTAATACTTTTATCAATCTCGATCTCCACATCTTTCGGCAAGAGTCCATAATCATCAAATACATCCTTATATTTATGAATTATTCGATTTGCTTCATTGGCCGAATTAACATCTGAATAACTAGGCTTCGAGACCTTGTTATTGATGCTATTGACGCAATGCTCAGAATACCGTACATTTTCGTTATATTTTATAAGTCAAAGGGCGGTACAAGCACTTTCGGATAATACTGCAAAATGATCATTATCAACTACTTGAAATATTATATTACATTTTTTGCTTTCAGAATGACACGGAATTTTTACTTGTCCCAGAACTCTAATATTATGTCCACCATAATCTATTAATGTCAATTTAGAGGCGTTCAAACAAATATTACCGTTAGTTAACTTTGAATACTGCTTAATTCCGAACAGACAAACTTGAGCGCCTGAATCTAGATCACACACAACGTTTTGCCAATCATCATTAAATTTTAGCCTCAACTGGACACGACTAGTGGTTTTACTCGAATCAATTACTTTTCCGATTGTCAAACGCAGGACAATTGATTTTCTTAAAAACATGATTGGTAGCGAAAAACTTACATTTCATTGACCTGTTTTCTGTCTTTTTCTTATTTCTCGATTTCTGATTTTTTTTTTCGAACACTTTATTTACATTGAAGCGATTTAATACGATCTTCCATAACTTCACTGACTTTACACTCCTGGATAATTTTCTAGAGTTTCAATGTGTCTGGATCTTGCGAAAGAAATAGTTTCTTTAAATTTATATCTCGAATCCCAAAGGCAATTCGATCCCGCAACATATCATCTGAGGTTACGTTTTTGTTATATTTGCATACGTCAATAATTTTCCGGAGACGTAACAAATACGCATCAAAAGATTCATGCTCGTATTGTGAACACGTATGAAACATGTATCGGTCATACAGTACGTTTCGCTGTGACACCAGAAGATTACAAGTTAGTTCAATAACATTTTCAGCAGTGTCCTTCTGTGCCTTAGTCAAAGAAAAATGTGAAAACTTAATTTTCCCATCATCCCGGATTAACGATAATTGTAAATGATTTTAGTAACTTGCCCCTATATTTAGCTGAACTTGGATTAAAAATTTGCACAAAGATGAAACTTTATCTCACCGAGCACTCGTCAGACACAACCTAACAACAAAACAAGTGATTACACTCTCTCAAAAATTTCATTTTTGTGATTACTTAAACTTTGTCCGAAATCTATGATAAATATTTGTGAATACAAATTTTTGACATTTATATCATAATATCGAACACACCCAAATTTGTACGGTCAATTACTACATAATATATATATATATATATATATATATATATATATATATATATATATATATATATATATATATATATATATATATATATATATATATATATATATATATATATATATATATATATATATATATATATATATATATATATATATATATATATATATATATATATATATATATACATATATATATATATATATATATATATATATATATATATATATATATATATATTATATATATTACTACCATGGTATGTTAGCCCATGACGTGCTAGATGTCGCTACTGCGGTATCGTTTTAAAATAATCAAAATATTTTCATATGTATAATCGCCTAAATGTCTTTTTTTTATTTTAAACATAGACGATATTCTATCGACCTGACATCTAGAACATCAATGGGTAAACTGTTTTTTTTTTCTTATGATTAGTACTATATGTATTTATATTATGATTGCTATGATCGCGTAGCACACTCGGATATATACAATAAAATTCAAATTTTTACTTTTTCGTTGCTATGACACTTTCAAAATAATGCATACAATTATAAATATATAGTTTTTATGCCTCACAGAAGTGAATTTAAAAACATAAGAGGCGGGGAAATATTTCAAACAATTATTATACTTTTTGGATAGCCTAATAAAAAACAATTGAATGTAGTGGAATATTTTTCAAATAAATGTCAAAAATTGTTATGGGGTTCGGAAACTAATATTTACGTCAATTATAGAATTTTGATTGAATGAAATTCTATTGCGCATAAAGCTGTTACTATAGCTAATTCATGATAAACTCGTCTCTATAATCGAAGTTTTAAAAAGTTTACAAACCACGTCGTAACAGAATTTTAATTCATAAACAAATCATAAACAAATCAAACAAAAATTTCACCTGAACAAAGACGACGTTTGAACGTTTTCTCTATGTCATAAAATATTTACTCTGCTGCGCCAGAAGTCAATTAAAAATGTTTTTCGTGTAAACAGTTTTAAATTATTTCAATTTAATTATCACACATAAAATGTTATTATCACGATTTTTAATTCTATGAATCAACATATATATGTGTTTTTATGTTGACGAGTTTACTCTACCTTAGCAATATACCTTGTGTATGTTAATAAAGCTACGCCACGATTTACACCAAGAGTAACTCGAAAAAAGACACTTTTCGTAAAAGAGCCATTAATCGATTGGATGTCTGTCCGTAAGAATATTAATAAAATTGTAAGTAAGACTAAATGAAACTGTCAATAAGACTATCAATAAATCTTTCGATAAAAGTGTCAATTGAGCTGCCAATTAAACTATCAAAAGCCTGGCAATAAAACTTATTATAGAACTGTAAATAAGACATACGTGTAAATAAGTCATAAACTAAAACTGTCAAAAACTCATGCCTATCAGTCCGTCAATAAACTCTTCATGAGACTGATAAAATAATATCAATAGGACTATCAATAAGACTGATAAAAAAATTATCAGTAAGACTGTCAAATCAATAGCCTGTTAATAATACTTGCAATAAGACTGTCATAAGACCGTCATAAAACTATCAATAAGACTGTCATAAATGCTTAACTTTGAGGACCTCCTCACTATTAGACAGTATTTTTGCAGCAAGTGTCCATTTTATGAGTTAGCATTGGTGTAATTTTTTTCAAAGTGTAAAGCTTTAAAGCTTATTTACTATAAATTTTAATTAGAACATATTATATATTATGTAAATATTGTGAATGTGTGCGTGTCAAAATAATACCAATAGATTTATGAAAAATTTATATAATCGAATCCTTATACACAAACAGTCGTTATCGACAAATTAAAATGATTTCTATGTACGTGCACAAAAATCGAACGTATACGTCGATATATAATAATCGAAACTTTTATAATTACAAAATATCGAAACTTTTGAGTGCACGTTTTTAAATTGTTTTGATGTGAACGACTAATAATTCGGATGTGGGATTTAATTTGGTTGTTGTTGATTTGAGTCGTAGTTCATAATATGTTGGATATATACGCACATCTTACGTATACCACCGTTGACCTAATATAGTAAGACTGTATATCCGCGAAAATATGTTAATAAATCGACTTAACTTCCATTCGATTACCTCTGGCGTATTTACATCGAAAATAACAAACCAATCAACACATTTTTTGGTGACAACACCACAATGCGAACAACTTTGCAAAGAAAATCGTAGGAGATGACTTTTTTTTTTTTTTTAATTACGTCGGTTATAGAATTTAAGACAACATAAACAATCAACAACTTTCTTCGTCTATACCAAGTGCTATTTATAGATCTTAATAAAACAATGTCCGGGAATATATAGTAGTACACAGTAGCCAAACAACCGACCGATGTCTGCCTCTTCGTTTCTTGTTTTGTTTTTATTTTGTTTTGGTCATTGGTCGTAAGAATTTATATCAACACATCTAATCTTATTCTAATAATGAACGAGATAATGAGCTTTTTTTAATCGGTTATGATAGATAAAAAAAAGTCAATAGCATAAAAAATTTAATTTGTTTAACACTTTCAGAATCGATGTTTTAATTTATTCCACCATTTTACTCACTGAACTTTTTCAAGCTTTTAAATACGTTTTTAAGGGAAGGTTCAGTAAAGTTGTGAAAATACTAGTATCATAGTTAAATTCTAGTTTGGAAAAGAGTTTGTTTTATGAAGTTTGATGCTTTTGGAAACTTTCTGTTTCACTCTGTTGGCTAAGCTTATTGTTTGGCTTTCAAAAGTTCAAAATGATTTTGATAAAGCTTAGGATTTTTGCTAAGTGCTTTAAGCTTTATGTTTAAATCCAATTAACAGTGATTTAAAAAATATAGCTTTAATCGGAAGCTTTTATTTGAATCACACTTTTAAGAATATACAAAAGCTCAAAACCCTTTAAAGTATTAATAAATTACAAGGTTTTGGCAAAACCTGGAAAGCTTTAATGTTATATTGAATTTTGATAAAAAATAAAACAACTTTTTAGCTTTTTTACAGCTTTAATGGACTGTTTCAGATTTGATCTATGGTTTTGGTGAGGCTTTTAATTATTTTAAATTTTTATTAAAAAATAGTTTTACCATAACTCATTTAGCCAAAAGCACTTGCACATAAAAGTTAAAATTGAAAAAGAATTTTTCTTGAAAGCTAATTGCCTGAAGTTCATAGATATAATTAAATAAAGATTTTAATGTTTGCTTTTTGAAAGTTATTGGTTACAAATTGTTTCCAATTAACTAATAAAATAATTTTTAAAAGCTCACTGTTTATATACAGCTTTATATTTTGCCTTTTTAAAAATTAGACTTAATTCAAAATGCCTCAAGCACAATGTTTATTAATTGGAAAATCAGTATCTAGCAAAAGCTTGAGAAAGTTGAGAATTTAAGAGGACCTAAACTCTATTTAAAATAACTTAAAAACAATCCAGATATTAAAAGCTTTTTTTTTAATTAGTTGTTAAAACGTTTTTCAAATTTGCAAAAAAAAATTTAAAAGCTTTTTGGGTTTTTAAGGGATAGACTCATTCTGACGCTATAAATATATCATTGGGAGTGAACTTTTAGGTAGTATAATCCAACTAAACAAAATCTGAAACTCTTTAAAGCTTAGAAGATTTTAGTTAAGTTAAGCGCTTTCAAAACTTTAAAATTTTAAGTGAGACTATGACTTTAGTCTCAATTCCCAACACCTCGAGTATAGTTCATTTTGCCAATAGTATTAACACAAATTGAAACAAAGCTTTGAAGCATTAAGTTTTGAAAGTGTATATCGAAAGCTTTTAAAAATTTATAGTTCAAAATTGTGCAGTTGGTGGATGGATATCATCCGTTTTTCTTTAAGTTACTTAATATTAAAGTTATTAGAAAAATATTATTAAAGCTTTCAATTTTCAATTTCCTAAAAAATTGGGACTGGATTTAGCATTTTAATCCGATTTTAATCCGAAACGTGTAAATAATGCATTACATTATTTACACGTTTCATGATTTTTTTAAGTTAAAAGCTTCTATGAGCTTTTTGAGTTTATTACAGGGGGGCTAGGATAATTGTGTTGAATTTCAATTAGAAAATTGTTGATTAAGAATCAATACTTAACAACTTTAGTTGCTGACTTTCACTTTTATATATCGATGCAAAAAGCTGCTACAAATATTTACTCATAGTTTCTTCGGCCGCTAAAATTTAAAATTTTTACACAAATGTTTTCGTTAAAGCTCATTGTTAAATATTATATCTTGTATGAAAAGCTTTACTTTTTGGTTTTTTATCAATATTTAGCAAAAGCTTTTGAAAGTTGAAAAATATATGATAATTATGCAAATATCGAAAGCTTTTAATTAAAACTGACAGTTTAAAAAGAACCAGAAACAACATCGAATTGAAAAACTCGTGAATCTTTGTAAACAAATTAAAAGTTTTTAAAAGCTTTTTGAGCTTTGACGGATTAAGCTCATTTTAAGGGAATTATTATACAATTATAATAATGAACTAAAAAGTAGTTTAAAATAATTTACAGTAAAATAATTTTTTTTATATCTAAAACTTTTTTAGATGACTTTTTTAAGTTTAAAGCTTTCAATAGCATATTGTGTGGACTAGACAAAATTTTTATTTTAAACGTTTAGTTCATTTTGCTAGTCATATTGATGCAAAGCTTTAATTTTTTTAAGTACATAAAAAAGCTTTTAATCCGTATTAAACATAATTGAAAGCTTTTTGTAAAAAAATAACTTATTTTGAAGTTTTTAGAAAAATGTTATATAAGCTTTGAGCTTTCGATTTCCAAAAGTTTGGGAGTAGTTTGAAAAAAATTTTAGTCCGATTCACAAAAATTTGTAACAAAATTTATTCATCACATTCTATACACCTTCCGTGAATTTTTTTAAGTTAAAAGCTTTTAGAAGCATTTTATTTGAGAATTTACAGGGGATCGGGAAGTTTTTTCCTGGCCGTGTCAGTATCGTATAATTTATTTGACCCATAACATTACAGCAAATTAATATGAAGCTTTGGAGCTTTTGTTTTTGGGAAATTAGACTAGATTCAAATGCTTTTGAATAAAATGTATAGTAATATGGAAAATATCATATTTTAAATCTGTTTAAAGTTTTTATATTGAAAGCTCTTGGATACAAAATTTAATATTTAAAGCTTCCAGCTAAAATTGAATAGTGATTAGAATTCAAAAGCTTCACAACTCTTTACATTTCTTTGTGCCGACCACTATTTTAAATTGGAAGCTTTTGGATACCAGTTCACATAGATAAACTATTTTCGTTGAAAATAGATTTAATCATACATTTTTTTAAATTATGCACAAAGCTTAATTTTTATTTTTCTAAATGTTAAAATGAAAATGGAACGTATTTTATAACAATTAAAATCAATTTAAATGGAATATATGTATCTTCCATGTAAAATGCAGTTGTGCTATGAATTTGAAAGTTGAATATAATAAGTCTCTTAATATCTAAATCCTCAATTTCATTTTATATTTAAAATATTTAAAATCTTAATGGTATTGTAAGACTAATACTGCCATTTAATTTTGACTAATTGCTTTAAACTGCAAAAAAAATGTATAATTAGTCTTTAAAAATGTTTAAAATTTGTTTAAGTGTCAGGTTTTTTTTTCACTTTATTTGGATATGAAATTTTCATGAAAGCTCATATTTTAATCTTACATTTTGTATGGTAAATTATGGAATGCTTTGCATTTTAGCTTTTTAAATTGTTGGCTTAATTCATAATTATTTAAGAGCTATGTGGAACGCTTTGAAAAATCAATATCTAGCAAAAGCTTTTGAAATTTGAAAATAAACTCAAAGACCTAAACTCCATTTAAAATAATTTACAAATTTAGCTAAAGCTTTTTTAATAATAATTGGTTGTTAAGTAGAAACTGTTACAGTTTTGGACTTAACATTAAATTATATGTTTTTAAAAAGCTTTCATTTTCAGGGACCCATATACAATTGGGAATGAACATTAAACTAGTTTAATCCAATTATTACATACAATTTTTTACAGCATTTTACAGCTTTGGTGACTTTTATCTAAAGTTTCAGTTATGTTTTTGAGAACAACAATAATTATTTTATAGAAATAATAAATACAAATAATAAATTATAATTTATAAATTTAAAAATCTTCTAATTTTGTAAAATTGTAAATAATTTGACATTTACCATTTTAGAAAGAAAAAATTTGTTCATATGTTCGATGAGAATTCCGGTTGGGAATAGTTCTCATGCGAAAACCGATTTGAACCGTTTCATCTTTAAACGTTTATTTAATCAACATTTAGGCGTAAGTTACATGAGGATTAAACTGACACACTAAAATAAAATTAAACCACACAATAGTTGCTTAGTTTTAGTCTTTGCTAAGTAAATTACTTAAAACTGGTCTTATTGAAATTTTTAATTATCAAACGGTTCAACACAGACTCACCTAGTGATAAAATAGCTAGAGCAGTTACGAGTAATTCAAATTTAGCAAAGACACACACCTAAGTACTTGCAAGTAATTGCGATGGTTGATTGGAAAGCAACTAATAATAAAAACGTAATCAATTTCTTTAAATAAGAGAACATTTGGATCAGACACTTATAAATAGAGTAACTCGTTAAATTTTATTAAAATTAAGAAGAAATTTGATAATTTTAGAACCTTAAAAATTTCATTAAATTAATAAAAAAAAATATTAAATTGCACTTAATTTTTGTTCACATCATTAATCAATTTTATCCAATAATAAATCAGAATCAAATCGCTAAAACAAATGTACCTCTATATTGATTTATTTTGATCTCTTATAAAAAAATATAGAAAATAGAATTAGAATAAAAGAAATATTGTGTCTGTTGTCTTATCAACAATGTTATCATTATTTAGTCAACGAACAAGAAATTTTATTTTATAAGGTTTGAACACTTAATACCATAATACGGAATATAAACGAACAAAAACTTAAATATTTTACCCACACCCGCCCGCATTGTAATTGTATATAATAATATATAAAGCTCTAGACAAACATTAAGCTGCAAGTTCAAGGTTATGTAAATTAGAATTTTTCGGTTTATCAAAATTGGTGTGTGTAGAGTTTATATACTGTATGCTATAACGATGAATATGATGTTGCTTACATAAATATGGATTTGTCATACTATTCGTACATATAGGAAACGATATGACATCATTTTCCAATCATAAACGACAAATCCAGATATTACATAAACATAATGATTTATGTTGACCAACCAATTCAGTAATTATTAATTGATTAAATAGAGATAATGTATCACACGACAATATATAATAATTGTTCGATTGCATCAGACATGAAAAAAAATATTAACGAATGTACCACTGTGAACTGATGGTCGTAGAGATATTTGCCTCCCACAAAATATTGACATTATATATTTATCGACAACAACAAGATTATGTACCTAAGGCTATAAATGACACCATAATTTGAATATAGAAATCAATCAACATAATATATCCAATACTAAGTGTTATGGCAAAAACCTTAAAATAAATTCGTAGATAATCCTACCGTATATACCAGGTTGTTGATATTTTGTCACGTATCTAAAAATGCGTGAAACAACATTGTAACCGATATAGATGGCATAAATTATTACACTACCAAAGGTCAAGTTATGTTTTCGTATAATGACAGTCAAGTACAATATACGTAAATAAACAAGAAAAGCGGGAAAAAGCGAAAAATTAAACGCAATTCTAAGATTTTGATGTTGTTTTGTTTTAAATTCCAACTACTCTTTCTACTTTACACCCATTTTCCACCGTCTTTCCTGCCGTTTTTATTTTTATACAACAATCAGTAACGAAATATTTTCGTAAAATGGTTAACTCTGGCGGACGTACGTTTTTATATTTTGGTCAACCAGTTTTAGTAAAATTTTAAAATTTAAATTGGTAGGTATTTAGTCAATTTTGAATTTAGGTTTACTAAAATGTCATCGCAATGTTCTATACACCTCTAAAGATTAGGTAAAGACAGATTATATGATGTAAAATAATAAGCCTACAGAGGTTCGATGAAAAGAGAATGAAAAAAAAAATTTTATCAATATGTTTTCATTTGCTTTTATCGTTTTATTTTATCATGAACATCGAAAATGCGATTCCGGTTTACCAAATTGATAAAATACATTAGTTCTGAGTTTTTTACGCATGATGTCAGTGGAAACTGTTATACATTTTTAGTTCAGTGTTATATATGTTTATATATCTAAATAAAATATATGTCAAAATTTGAAATAGATATTTTGTATACACAAATTTATATAAAATTATGTCTTATAGAAAAATTGAAGCACATTATTACGATTATTATGGCTAAATTAATTATTATTTAGTAAAATTGAAACTCGTGGTTGACTTTTAAAATTTGTCATTAACAGAATACACACAACATACTTACAGAATACACACATATAGAATACATACAACACACCAAACACAAACATTTAGGCGCAAAAAGAATAATTTTATCATCGGCGATAAACTCTTTTCAGCAACAAAATCAAATTGATAAAATATCTCAGTTTTTCACCAAATTTGACACAAGTTTATCGTTTACCACGAAAAAGGAATCGCGATTTGTGTTTTATCGATGATAAGTGTATCAGCTATCATTATCATCGAACCGGAATTGCACCCCAGGGGTATTAATAATTAATTTAGCCATAATAATCGTAATAATGTGCTTCAATTTTTGTATAAGACATAATTTTATATAAATTTGTGTATACAAAATATCTATTTCAAATTTTGACATATATTTTATTTAGATATATAAACATATATAACACTGAACTAAAAATGTATAACAGTTTCCACTGACATCATGCGTAAAAAACTCAGAACTAATGTATTTTATCAATTTGGTAAACCGGAATCTCATTTTCGATGTTCATGATAAAATAAAACGATAAAAGCAAATGAAAACATATTGATAAATTTTTTTTTCATTCTTTTTTCATCGAAACAGAATCGAACCCCTGGGGTTCGATTCTGTTTCGATGATATGATAATAAAAATTATATAAAATTTTCATCATGTTTTCATTGACTTATATCATTTTGTTTTTTTCATATATTATCAAATTCCTGTTTACCAAATAGAAAAAATACATTATTTCTGAATATTTACAAAAGATGTCAGTGAAAACTGTTCATCATTTTCAGTTCAGTGTTATATGTTTATAAATTATATGTCAAAAATGAAAACAAATTTTTTGTATTCACAAATTTATGATTATTATGGAAAAATTGAAACCATGTTATTGATTTTTAAATTTAAAATTTATATATAAGCATATTAAAGAATAAGAACAAAATACACGAAACATATACATTTAGGCGCAAAGACAATTTTATCATCAAACATTTTTCACTGACAAAATCGGAATGATAAAATGCACCCCTGGGGTTAAGAGTTTTAACATTATTGTTGTTAACATTATTCTAGTGCCAAAAAAGATTTTTACGTGGAGAGGCAGCCAATTTACAAAAACATATTAATATTACAGATGCCAGTTATATCGAGGCCATACAGAAACTTTGCAAGCGGTACGACCAGAAAAAGCATACTGGTTTGGTCTTATCGATGTTTATCGATATGTTCTTAACCATAAAACAAGTTGCATAAGCAGATCAAGCAATTCTGTGGCTTGTTTTACTTGATAGTGCTGATGAAGTAATAAAAAGAATCATGGCGTTAGGTGCAGTTGCCGAAGCTAGAGACTCTTGACTAATTCTAGAGGACAAGCTAGATGATGAAACAAAGATGTTATGGGCTAGGCACTCAGCAGAAAATAATTTCCTAAGCTCCTAATTTCTGCCAGCTTTATAGAAATAGTCAAGCCAAATCTCGCAAGTCACAAATTGCAAACAGCCAATGAGAGATAAACTCGAAGTTTACAGGCATCTACTCCGTTAGTTGGTTTAGTAATGCAAACAGTAAGGGCATTTAATGATAAAGTGCAATAAGTTTTTGGAAATGTCGGCACAACGACGGGAGTTTATAAAAATGATTTCTAAGTAGAACCAAGTATTCGTCGGTCCAAGTATATGAGGAATAGAAGAACCAACCAGAGCAAAAACACTTTACGCAAGACGAAGCAGAATGTAAATCACTTTGTACAAACAAACACAAGAAATGCAGATGTTTGCCTTTCAAAGCTTCGCCAAATCTACTTGGAAAATCAAACACAATGGCATTCCAGAGATTAATGGCAATAAAGAAGAAAGGATTCCAACAACCAGGGTTTTATGACCAATATTGTAGCTATATGGCCGAATTTAAAGCCTTAGGGCACATGGAGGAAGCAGTCTGTATGAACGAGCCAAATCAGTGGTTTCTACCACATTACGGTCACACTACCTTCGAGTACCACCAACATGTTGAGAATGGCGTTCGAACATCTAAGACCGAACAGTGGATATTCTTTAAACGAAATCCTATTCATATTATTTCTATTGTGCAAACGTCTGTATCAGATACTCGTTTTATTTCGCAAGTATTGAATAGTATTTACCGGAGATACCGAAAAAATGTTTTGGGAAATACTTATAGTGCCAGAAGACTGAAAATACCAGAAGATTTGATGGAGAAGAATTGATAGAGAAAGATTATCTTTCATTACTGAAGATAATAAAGTTAAAATTCAGAAGCTGCCAAACGAATTAAGACATTTATGTTGGTGGTATTATGACCGGAGCGAATTCATTCAAGGAGAGGAAAGTTCTTAGATCCAAGATTGCACAAATTTTATCAGCTACGGTTTCCAATTGTGCAATTGAATATCTAACCATTCCATCCGATGATACTGAAAGCATGAAGACCTACCTCAAGATAAAAAAAAGGTGACCTTCAAAACCATTGAAAAAAAATAAAGAAAGTTAATAAAGCTTTGCCGTGTTTGATAATAGTTTCTACTTTCAAATATCTTTAGGAGGCACGCCGATAGCAATTAAATGTCAAATATTGTCGGAAGCCTCACGTGTTTTTGATTCATCAAAATGGCTAGCGCTATTCATCGTCAAGATTAAGTTATACTCTTTAAAAGTATCTGGCTCCAAAAATTGAACTGGAACGATCAATGACCAAGTGAGCTAAAGAAATATTGACTGTTACTTTGCAACGGGCTTCCAGATTAATAAATATTAAAATGTCACGGTGGTTGTCAACCAGTTAAAAGGAGAATATTATTATTTCAGTTGTAAACCCTTTTTTACGGTTTTACGGCGTCTTCTTGCCGCTAAATTCAGTCTTGACTTTATTTTCGAATTTTTTTTAAGCTTGAAGCTGAGTTCCGAAACTAAATCGAAGGATACTTTGTAATTTCATATTATGTATATATATATATATATATATATATATATATATATATATATATATATATATATATATAAATACACATAGTATGTTAGCCCATTGACGTACTAGATGTCACTACTGGTATCGTTTTAAAATGATCAAAATATTTTTATATGTACAATCGCCTAAATGTCATATATTTATTCTAAATGTTGACGATATCCTATCGACCCGGCATCGGGAACATCAAGGGGTAAACTGCTTTTTTTATGATGATGGTACTATATGTATTTATATTATGGTATATATTAGATCATTTCTGTATTTTTTTAGTGAAATCTCCGGCTTGAGTCTTTTCCAAAAGTTAGTAGCCCTAGTGGAAACACTGCTTCAATGGCAGTGTTGGATGCGTCATTAGTTTATTTCGCTAGATTCAGAGGATGTACCAGAAACACTACATTGAAGAGAAGCACTTGGTCGTTTTGACTTCTTGAGTAAAGTGGCCACGTTCAAATGAATTGGAGCCAAAATTTCATCAAGTTTGGGAATAAAACAGTGGTAATAGTTTACTATCCTGATAAACTGCTGAGTGCGCTTAATTGATATTGGAGCTGGGGATTCCGTTGTGACATTAATCCTCTCTGATGAGTGCATAATACAATTTGAAGTAATCTTATGGCTGGGAAAATTAAGATAAACCAAACTTGTGTCCCTTTCTTTTACTTTCAAAAAATGCAATGTAATATCGTTTATCATCATAGATTTACAATAATCTAGAACTATGATTTTCCTTCTGAAAAATCAAAACAAAATTTTGTCAAAATCTCAACAAACTCATATTTTGTTGCGTCGATATAAATCTAATACTCAACATTACAATAACAATAAAGAAAATCCAATTTATTTTCATCTGTAACTTTAAAAAGTAATTGACGATTTCAATTAAAAAATTCGACGAACTTCGTTTCTAGTAAATAAAACGTGTTTCGAGTACAGTCACATATACAGTCAGTGTTGTAAACAAAACGTAATATTTCTTTACAATCTTAACTCATAATACAACAAAAAAAAAACAATAATTCAGAACAAAACAAAAAAAAACGTCGCCGAAACTTCGAGATGCTGGTTTTGAATTTCTTTAATGTTGTTTATTACGTGGGGCAGTCGTATTGTGCGAGAGCTTTATGTACTGCCGAAAGCTTTTTAAAATAAATTGATTCTTTGATAGAAGCAAATTATATAATTGTATCGCTTTAAAAAACACCATCATGTTTTTCTAGTATATGAAAATTTCCGATATCCGGCATAGATGGCAACAAAGACAGAGATAAAAACATAATCAACATTTTTCGTGAATATAAAACCACAACTTATATTCCACCCTGTATACAATCAATCGATTGATCACAACTAAATCGTAATTGAAAAGCTTTTTAAATCGAATTTGCCTAAATGTTGCTAAGATACATAAAAACTATACGAAAACAAATTTAACTTTTACTAATGCGTATCACCATTGTAAACCGATAATCATTGCGGCAAACAAACATGTCGTTTGTTTAAGAACATGCATTTAGGTGCTTATGTATACCTTGTATAAGACGTAAAATGTTTTTTCGATGAAAGTAAAGTAAAGAAAGGTAAAATAAACAAAAGTTTCTATTTACTTCTTAGAAAATTTTTGTGTGTGTACAAATTTTTGGATGGATAAATATATTCTGAGAATATGTTGCCTTTTTTTTTGATTGTGTATCATATGTTTGTAATTATCGAGAAATGTTGATCGATTTATGTTCGAGACGTTGTATCGATGTTGACGATTTTATTTTTTTCGTTTTAGGGTGATTATCTAAGAAATAGGCGTAAGTGATATATCAACGATGGACTTGATTATTTACTGGTCATATAATTTAATTATTTTAAGTACGAGTAACTTATATGAGACAGTAATGATGTGGTGGGCTTAACATAACGTGTTGGGATACGTATTGATAGTAGATTAGACGTCATTTAGACATTTTATTTTTTCGGAAACCTGAAGTGTTTGAATTTTTTTAATGTAGGTAGTTGTTTTTTATATAGTAGTCAATAAGTCCAAAAATTGAGTTAAGCAATCGCTAAAGCTCCAATTCCAACACATTTTTGGAAACCCTTCACAGCAGCAGACTTATCTGGAGCAATTTATCAGGAACACCAGATATGATCAAGAAGTATTGTCGTTATTATTCTATAGTTTAGGGGAAATTGAAGGAGTGGAACACTGACAACAAAATTTCTCGATTTTATCAATATATATCCGCTTTAGAAAACAATTTAATCATAAATAGTTGAGTCTTTAGTTGTGGAAACTCTGGAAGGGCGACCTTATGCCGATGTCATTGGGCACAAACATACGCGGATTGCAAGACAGTGGAGGAATTGTATCTCTTCTAGGTAAAAAATTGTGAAAAATCCTAAAAGATCATACCGTTAGCTTTCGTCATCTTCCATCTTCGATTAAGACCGTAAATAGTAATACTGCACAAATACGTGAAGGGAATGTTTCCACGGACGGCTAATCTAAGACTAGGTAAAACGAATCTGCTAAACCATACAATCGATATTCAAGGTGCTAAGTCCCTCCTCTATTGAAGCTATGATGTATTAGGAGTTAGATCGAATGATTTCATTAGGAGCCAACGAGGAAATTACCAGTGCCCGATGGCCATAGAAATTGGCTAGAAAATATCTTTCCTCTAACTACAGGCAACGACAATATCATATCTGATGCACTTTCATGGTAGCCGGAGGTGATAACGCTCAGTAAAGATGGAGATACCTAATCCGTATTATCTTCCAAGATCCCGAATACCTCAACCTTCTTAAGGTAATCCAAGCTAATCCTATACCTAACGATAATTACCGAATTAATAAAGGCGGAATATTAATCCTCCCCAAACCTGATTCTAACTTATCTTCTGACATTTCAGTATGGCAAATGTATGTTCCAACCCCACCTGTTTCCATTTTGATAGAAAAAGTGCACAATCGATTTTCAGACGTCATTATATTGGTAATGGTTCATATTACAAATTGCTCTGTCAATTGTAGAGTCTCATAGTACCACCATAGTACAGTTGTAGCGACCACTAATTGTAAATACAAATTTTTGGTCACACATGGAATAACAATTTCATGCAACGTCATCTGCAAACGGACACAAGCAACAGTTGTGTCTAGACTACTGTACAGTCTCGCGATCGTACCCCCCAATGTACCATAGTTGAACGACGATAAGTAAATATATCGTCACCACGACGATAACGTATAATACGTTACTAACGAATGTAACATCCGACCGACAAAGAGACGAATAGACGACTACGAAAAACATGAAGTGGTATAGGTGGAAAAAACAAATTAACGCGGTAATCTCGACTTGCGTTAGCAGAATTGTTTTGGATGTCATCAAGAGGTGATGATTAAAATTTAAATATATTAAATTTAGAATCTTAAAAAAAACAATTGTAAAGTTAATTGTAATTAATAAAATTTATAATTAAATTGTGGAATTAAGTAATACATCTATTATTCGAAATTAAATAGCCTAAGGGGCTATATTGGTGACCCCTGTGAGGTGAACACCACTTTAAAAAAAAATAAATAAAATATCAGTTAAGTGTATATATTTATTGGACACTTGGTACGGAGCTACCGTACCAAGTTAAAGGTACGTACCAGTAAATATAATTAAAAAAATACACGATACTGCCACATATTTTTTTTTGTTATTCGTTTTTTTGCAATATCATCTCAACACACGACGAGAACATCAGCGATAACAATTGCAGCCAACGGTACTGTGTTGCGTATTTATCAACGGTGCGTACAAAAACAACGTCATAAAACCATTGGACCACTGTTAGGAGATCGAAACAAATATACAACAACGGTGTACAAAACAACATCATAAAATAATTGGACCACTGTTAGCAGATCGAATAAAATATACAATAATGGTGCGTACAACAACAACATCATAAAACCGTTGGACCACTGTTAGCAGATCGAACAAAATATACAACAAGTACATCATAAAACCATTGGAATAAATAAGCAGACAGGAAAACAACAACGGAGTACAACAACAACATCAGAAAATCGTAAATAATCATAATTTTTATCAAAATTATATGAATTTTTATTTTTGCAATACTTAAATTAACGTAGAATTTTAGTTTTTAAAATATTAACGTAACGTAGAATTTATTGTGTCAATTTTTCACATCATTCACCTTGACAATTCCCAAACAATCCACTTCTTTCGATCTATACCACTTCGTTTAATACTTAAATTATACAAAATATGGATGCAGACGGAATTCCTATTAAAACAGACGACAAACCTAGACACACCAGTACTGATACAGCAAACGAACACACCGATACTAATATGCAGACTGACGAACATACAATAACTAGCGAGGTTGCGGCCACGCAAGTGGGGTTCAGATTGCAGCCCTTCTGGATGACAAATGCCCACGACTGGTTCAGAGTGGCGGAAACGTTCTTTAGAACAAAACCAAGGATGACCGAACAGCAAAAATACATATCAACTCTGTCCGCACTTACACCAGAGGCGGTCGCGAAGATATCTGACATTCTCGACGACCCACCCACCAACAAGGAATACACAACCATGAAACAGGTCCTCTTAGACAGGTGCGCCCCGTCAGATGAAAAACGTCTCGAGGCTCTTTTGAGCGGGCAAAACCTAGGGGATGCGAAGCCTTCCGAAGCGTTACGCCGAATTCGAGCCTTAGCGTCGGGTAACGTTTCAAACCACGTAGCACGATCATTGTGGGTACAGTGTTTACCCCCAATAATTAAAATGGCTATTGTAGGACAGCCAACTACCACGCCACTCGAAGATCTAGCCAGGACTGCAGATAGAATGTTCGATCATTTAACTCCCGAACAGCAGATAAATGAATATTCAAAATCGAACATAAGCAAGAATACAACGAACTTGCAACGACATGAAAGTCGACCGACTACATCAACACACCACTCGCTAGAAACCAGAATAGTTCATCTAGAGAAAGAGTTAAAAGTACTGCGCGACCGTAGTGCATCTCGAGGACGACGAAATTCGCCACATTTCCGAGCTCGCAGCAAAACTCCAGAACGTGGAAGCAAAATTAGATTTTACAGACAAACCCACTGGGATGGAGTATGCTACTACCACCACCGATTTGGTTCCGACGCACAGAAGTGCCGAACACCATGTAAATTCGTGCCATCACCATCGACTTTAACAGTTATTCCAAAAAACTAAAAAACCCATCATGCGAGTTGGCAACGCAACAAACGCTTAATACGCGCCGCCTAATTATTTACGACAAACATAATTCATTGACTTTTCTTATAGATACAGGAGCCGACCTTTCGGTGCTACCTGTCAAACATACTATTAATTTTTTTCATAACTATCAAACTGATCTAGTTTTATCAGCCGCGAACGGTACAACAATAAGTACCTACGGAACACGATTACTCCAAGTAGATATCGGTCTTAAACGACGATTCACACATGCGTTTATTCTCGCAGCAGTGAATCATCCGATAATTGGAGCCGACTTTTTGAGTAAATTCGAACTGCTTGTTGATCTTAAACGTAAAAGGCTGGTTGATTCAGCTACACAGCTGTCAATCAATGCCACTACCATCTGAATTGACACGCAAATTCCGATTCATTACATGATCAACAACAGCTATGGCACGCTACTAAAGAAGTATCCTTCCCTAACAGCGCAGCCAAATTACAATTTACCCGTCCAACATAACGTGGTCCATCATATTGTGACAACTGGTCATCTGCCAGTGTCAAGACCACGGCGACTCGATCCAGCGCGACATAAAGCTGCATTTACCGAATTTCAGCATATGGTAGAATTAGGGATTTGCCGACCTTCGGCATCACCCGTTTCTTGTCCACTACACATGGTGAGAAAAAAGGATCTAGATTGGAGGCCGTGTGGGGATTACCGTAGGTTAAACACAGTTACAATCCCTGACAGGTATCCGATTCCTCACATACAAAATTTTTCTATGCACTTGCAAGAATGCCTAATTTTCTCCAAGATAGATCTAGTCAGAGCCTACCATTTAATTCCAGTTGCACCCGAAGATGTGCATAAAACAGCAATCACAACTCCATTTGGCCTTTTTGAATTCACGCGAATGCCATTTGGACTGCGAAATGCTGCACAGACATTTCAAAGATTTATAAATCAAGTCGTTCAAGGTTTAGATTTCGTTTTTGTCTACATCGACGATATTTTAGTGGCATCGAAAGATGAGGAACAACACAAACTACATATCGATCAACTTTTTGCCAGATTGGCAAAGTTTGATGTGTTAATCAAGAGCTCCAAATGCGTATTTGGCGTGAGCAATCTTGATTTCCTCAGCCATAAGATAACTCCGAATGGCATTTTGCCTTCATCAGAAAGAATTAATGCCATTACGGAATTTCCAGCTCCAACATCAATTAAGCGCATTCAGCAGTTTATTGGGATGATAAATTATTACCACCGATTTATTCCTAAACTTGCCGAAATTTTAGCCCCGATTCATTCGCACTTGGCTACTTTACTCAAGAAGCCAAAAACCGTCAAGAATTTCGCTTGGCCTGAAGAGTGCAACGACGCATTCTTTAAAGCAAAAACAGAATTGGCTAACGTAACGTTTCTGGCACATCCATTGAATAACGCGAAATTCAGTTTAACTACCGATGCATCCAACACTGCCGTCGGCGCAGTGTTGCAACAATTCAATAATGATTGTTGGGAGCCGCTGGGATTCTTTTCAAAGAAACTGTCGGATGCTGAAAAGAAATATTCAGCATTCGACCGAGAATTACTCGCAATTTATCTATCCATTAAACATTTCAGATATTTTGTCGAAGGTCGGGACTTTACAATTTATACCGATCATAAGCCTCTGACACGAGCAATTCAGTCGAAAACTGAAAGAAATCCGAGGCAATCTCGTCACTTAGATTTCATTAGTCAATTTAGCACGGACATTCAGCATGTTCAAGGAAAACATAATGTGGTGGCAGACGCGTTATCTCGCACCAACGACATCGAAACAGCGACGGTCGATACGAATTTCGACATTAATAAAATCATCGTAGCCCAAAAAGCAGACTTAGAACTTCAGAATTTACTTTCTGGTTCCGAACGTCACGCTAGTTCCAACATGAAACTAGAGCTTTTCAAGCTACCCGGATTAGAAATCTACTGCGAAACGTCGATGGGTACGAATCGCCCATACATCGCAGAAACGTTACGAAAAAATATCTTCGACACCATACATAATCTGTCTCATCCTGGTGTCCGTGCCACTAGAAAATTGATAACAGCTCGCTATTTTTGGCCAAACATAAACAAAGATATATCCCATTGGTCAAAGTCCTGTATATCATGTCAACGTTCGAAAGTCCAAAGGCACACAAAAACACCTTTCGGACAATTCGAAATTCCACTGGGTCGATTTGAGCATATTCATATAGACATCGTTGGTCCTCTTCCTCCGTCTAATGGATTTACCTATCTTTTAACCTGTGTCGACCGATTCACTCGATGGCCAGAAGCGTATTGCATGAGCGATATCACTGCAGCCACGATTGCCACGACTTTCGTAAATAATTACGTGTCACGATTTGGTGTTCCGAGTAACATTACCACCGATCAAGGATCACAGTTTGAGTCAAAACTTTTCGCCGAATTAACGAAACTCCTTGGCTCAAATAGAATTCGTACAACTGCTTACCATCCGCAAGCCAACGGCATGGTGGAACGTTTTCATCGGCAGCTTAAAGCTGCGCTTATGGCCAGAAGGAACACAATACATTGGAGCTCTGAAATTCCGATAATTCTACTAGGTATCAGAGCCACAGTGAAAGAAGATCTGAAGTGCTCACCAGCTGAACTAGTTTATGGACAAACCATCAAACTACCTGGCGAGTTCTTCATCGAAAATCCTCTTACACCTTTGCCTACTCACGACACGGTTATCGACCAACTACGCACCAGAATGCAAAATCTTATTCCAACAGCAGCCCGTCAAACGAAACAAGACGATATATTCTTACCAAAATCTCTGGAAAATTGCGATTTTGTTTTTGTCCGTGTAGATAAAATTCGAACAGGTTTAAAACCGCCATATGAAGGCCCTTTCAAAGTAATTCGCAAATTACGGAAAACCTTTGTAGTCGAAATTAAAGGAAAACAGCAAACAATCTCCATAGATAGATTGAAGCCGGCATTTGGAATACTTTGTTCTACTGAACGACAGCCGAACAAGAGAATGCAAAAGAAAGTCAAATTTATAACCTAAATCTCGTGCAATTTAGAATTCATTTACTCGCATGATGAAACCCGAGGATCGTACTTAATTCGTAAATACCGAATCCACCTCACAGTGACAAACCTTCACAAACACTTTTTCGTAAAACCAATCTAATTGGATGCTCTCTCGACGTTCACATTAAAACGTTCAGTAAGAAAGATAAGAAACTCTGTCCAGTTGAGTGTTGACAAACCGGTTGCAATCAGCTGAAACGTTTTTCGTCGTAAATCTTATCTTACACGAGGAGTTGTGCTCGTACAACTTCTACAGAGGGTTAGGAATATCGAACCACGATTCCCCAGGGAGATTTTACTTGGGAAGGGGTGATGTAGCGACCACTAATTGTAAATACAAATTTTTGGTCACACATGGAATAACAATTTCATGCAACGTCATCTGCAAACGGACACAAGCAACAGTTGTGTCTAGACTACTGTACAGTCTCGCGATCGTACCCCCCAATGTACCATAGTTGAACGACGATAAGTAAATATATCGTCACCACGACGATAACGTATAATACGTTACTAACGAATGTAACATCCGACCGACAAAGAGACGAATAGACGACTACGAAAAACATGAAGTGGTATAGGTGGAAAAAACAAATTAACGCGGTAATCTCGACTTGCGTTAGCAGAATTGTTTTGGATGTCATCAAGAGGTGATGATTAAAATTTAAATATATTAAATTTAGAATCTTAAAAAAAAACAATTGTAAAGTTAATTGTAATTAATAAAATTTATAATTAAATTGTGGAATTAAGTAATACATCTATTATTCGAAATTAAATAGCCTAAGGGGCTATACAGTACACATAGTACCACCATAGTATCTTAGCCATTGACGTGTTAGATGTCGCTACTGGTATCGTTTTAAAATAATCATAATATTTTTATATTTATAATCGCCTAAATGTCATTCATTTATCCTAAATCACGATATTCTATCGAACTTCAATTTATAAACAGTCAATATTATGCAATCACGAAGCGTAACCAATGGCATCATGTAATTTAAACAGAAACCTGCGGAATACGCTTCCAAAGCCAAGGTGCCTAAAGAGTTAAAAGATTTTGATTTGTGGTGGAGAGTACCAACATTTTTGCAGTCCGATCTAATTTATTTAAAACTAAATTCCGAAAAAATAACATCGCATGAGGATGAAGTTTTGGAAATGAATTAATCATGATGTATAGCGCTTCAGTGTGCACCAATTTCAGCGTCAGATATATTTAATGGCATGCTTAGTTTCTAAGTATTTAACCATAGTGTAAGCTTCAATAATAATACGCAGGCCACTGAACCACATATTTGCCACTGAACCGCATATATGCCAATTGTAATAGTTGTGATGGCGGCTAACATTTGCTAGAAGGTTAATAACAGTCGTAAAGTTTATAGCGCATGACATTTTTCCGCCACATAACGCTGTCAGATAAGAACACTTTGGAAGCTCTGTTGAATCAGACAAAGATGAGCGACCCATGTTAATCCAATGTCTTATAACCCAACTGTAGATCAGGAAACTATCTGAAATTATTCCGACATCAGGATAAAGAAGTAGACGCAGTTTTCAATATACCCGAAAGGCAACTCAAGGAAATTGTATCCATCCACGTGATGAGTGCTGCCCAAGAGTCCTACCAAATACTAATAAGGTTATTTGGACATTAGGCAAATAGCGGTTTCCTCCATATCCATAATGTCGAGATCGCCAACATAATGCTGATCAACGAAGACTTCTACTCGCGGATTTTTTCGTAAATCTTCCAAATTTTATTAGCAATGAATTGCGCCATTGATTTCGAAAATGCAGCTCCAAAGGTCATGACATACATTAATATACCGGTTTTGGTCATTATTTTACAAGAGTCGTTAGAATGGTTGATTTTTCTGAGTGAAAATCAGAGTGAATGAGATAATCACTTGGAAACGAGTATTGTAGCGACCTAATCTAATCTATACAAAACAAATTCAGTTTTTTCTGTAAAAATTCATATAATTCACTAGCACTACATGGACACCGTACAATGATATATAAAGCGTAACTTAAAGTTAACACAAATGAAACGTCGGAGAATATTGTAGCTATTGCGGAAGGTCGAGCACTCTCGAAACATAAAAACGGCCGTTCACAAAAGAGAACACCGAGTATCATACATACACGCTCACAAAAAAAATTGTCGTACGTTATGTGAGGGGTACACTTCTCTCTCAAGCTCAAGAGTTTCATCACGTGCAAGGAAATTCACAAGCCGGGCAGCTGTGCTAACAATGTAGATTTATATATAAACCAGCCGAATGTGTGAACTGTGAAGAGCAACATCTCGTTAATTAGACCATTTATATGTAACCTGTAGGGAACTCGGCCGTTTCCTAAATGTTTAAAATCTTCAAATAGCTTAAACTGCCTGATACAAGAATGCAAAGAACTATCCAAAACTAATTTTTCCGACCTTAAACCTAAATGCAACACATTTTTCACAGAATACGATCTCATCGCCATGTCAAATATCGTCGAAAGATGATTTGTCTCAAATATTTATGCTCCACCATAAGCCTCACTTAGCTCTGCTGTCTGAAACCCATCTAGCGACACATGTTTCTCGTTGTTGGATATATTACTGCCAACGGGTCAAGTTAGATGCGATAAAGGAAGAATTTTAAGACACTGCCATCTTAATTCAGAATTGTATACCTCATTTTCTAGTTAACACATTTATGTCAGCTGGAACTGAAGCAATTGTTATAAATGCAGGGACCCTAACCAAACATTACGATTTCGTCGATTTATGTGCGTAAAATCAACAAGTTTGAATCATATCCTAAACACCAACAAAGGAATTATTGTAGCTGGTGACTTCAGTTTTGCAAGACTTGCGAATTTTGCTCTAACCATTTACCAGTGATATTCAAAATCATATTCAAGATCCAAGCTTTACCCGAGCTATACTCCCAAGTTGACTGGATGAAATTTAAAGTGAATGTTCAACATAATCATCCAGATGTTTCTCCAATCTCTACCTATTCTTTGAACAAAGACACCAGACCTAATTCCACTCAAAACAAACGTAAACTTAACATTCCTTCTAAACTGCATTCATTGATTAAGCTAAAAAGTAGAAGTTGCCAACATTCTGCGACATCTTAACAAAACAAAAACTCTAGATGACGATGGCATACTCAACTTACAACTAAGAAATTTACTAGATAAAGTTATCACACTGACCACCGAAATCTTTAACGGAGTCCAAAAATAGGGTCCAGACTGTTGAAAATTTAGCAAAGTCATTATTATCAACAACACTGGAAAGCCATACAATGATAAACGGAGTAAGTAAGACCATATAAATAGTAATTTTGGACCAATTCCATACTTTAATAGAATAATACATACCAAAGGAACAGTTCGGTTTTTGTGCCGGACACTCTGTTACTCAAGCAATGCTAAGGCTAAACAATTCTTTTAAATACACCAAACGATTTGATCGTTCAAGCATCGCAGCCGTTCTGGTTATAGAAAATGTTTTGATACAGTCTAAACATATAACATGTTTTTTAAGCAGGCTACTGCTCAGAAAGCGCTTATTCAGCAATCAAATTGAGCACTCGTATTATAGTGTTCCATATAATATTCTATCAATGGGTAAGGTGTTTTGTAAGACTTGGTTTGTTTTATTAATAACCCAATATAGAATTATAGTAACAGACATTTCCAAAATTAATTCCCGGTGATATTTTTAGCCATTTCCATTTATTAAATACAGCATAGTGTGTTTATTTAATGATTATCAACATTATCTAAAAATAATCCGTGTCATAATCGGGTTATATAAATATTCAATAATCGTAATATTCCGTGGGCGTACGAAAATATCAAATATATTTATCCTAAACAGCGTAAAACGTTGCCGATTAATTAGACAAACAATCGAAACACGTTGTATATTGGTTCGCCCATTGAGCACGCGTTATAAACAGTGATAAGAAATCGCACATGCGATATCAAAAAAAATCTGCCTAAATATCTATATACCCACCGATAAGGAAGACGACGACACATAACAAAAATTTTTTTATCAAAAACGAAAATCATGTGAACGAAACGGAAAATTTTCCTTTCACTTTCATTAGCATAAAAACGAAATAACAGTAACAATAACAGTAATGATGTGCAAATCGTATAAATATTACATGAATAAATTACAAATTATGTTTTAATTAAGAAAAATCTTAAAAAAAAAAAATAAAACATTTCCACTGCTTAAAAAACACAAACAACAACATAAAAAATTCTTGGGAAATTTTCCACAATGGGTTTTCTTCATTGCGATGCGATGCAAAATAAAATAAAATCAAAAATGTACATAACCTCGTGGAATGTCTTGAATGTACCGGAGAAAATTCATTCGACTAATTGTTGCTTAAATTTTAAAGCGAGATTGTCTATGCATACGTTTTCGAAAAAACATGGCTATGGACTGTCAAATTAGGATTTTTTTCGAAAAAATTACAAATTATTTTACGAGATTAGACAAGTCAAAAGTCGGCTTAACATCTCTTGGAAACCATAAAATCCATCCTCAACTCAATATTAATGGATTTTCAGCCATTTGAAATCAGTCAAAATTCGAAAATTTTATTACACGTTTTCAAAAAACATAAGGCTATAGATTGTCAAAATTAGAATTTTTTCGAAAAATTTACAAATTATTTTATGGGATTAGAGAGGTCAAAAGTCGTCTGAACATCTCTTGGAAACCATAAAATCCATCCTCAACTCAATATTAACGGATTTTCAGCCATTTGAAATCAGCCGAAATTCAAAAATTTTATCACACGTTTTCGAAAAAACATAAGGCTCTAGACTGTCAAAATTTGTTTTTTTTTTCGAAAAATTTACAAATTTATTTACGGGATTAAAGTACTCTAAAGTCGCCTTAACTTCTCTATGAAACCATAAAATCCATCCTCAACTCAATATTAACGGATTTGCAGCGATTTGAAATCAGCCGAAATTCGAAAATTTTAACATACGTTTTCGAAAAAACATAAGGCTCTAGACTGTCAAAATTTTTTTTTTTTTTTTTCGAAAAATTTACAAATTTATTTACGGGATTAAAGCACTCTAAAGTCGTCTTAACTTCAAGGCTCTAGACTGTCAAAATTTGTTTTTTTTTTCGAAAAATTTACAAATTTATTTACGGGATTAAAGCACTCTAAAGTCGTCTTAACTTCTCTATGAAACCATAAAATCCATCCTCAACTCAATATTAACGGATTTTCAGCCATTTGAAATCAGCCGAATTTCGAAAATTTTATCACACGTTTTCGAAAAAACATAAGGCTCTAGACTGTCAAAATTTATATTTTTTCTCGAAAAATTTAAAAATTTATTTACCGGATTAAAGCACTCTAAAGTCGTCTTAACTTCTCTATGAAACCATAAAATCCATCCTCAACTCAATATTAACGGATTTTCAGCCATTTGAAATCAGTCGAAATTCGAAAATTTTAATAAACGTTTTCGAAAAAACATAAGGCTATAGACTGTCAAAATTAGGATTTTTTTTCGAAAAATTTTCAAATTATTTTACGTTTTCGGAAAAGCACAAAGCTATATATACTAGGTTAGCATGGTCAGCAGATTCAATGATGGTCTTGAAAGGAAGTGCTTTTGAAAAGCAAGAGCTCTCATGATTAACAACTCTAAAGATACTCCGAGTAAAGTTACTCCGCAAATTACCACTAATCCTCGGCAGATTAGCATTGGTTTTTGGTGATAAAAATATTTTTGCATTAATTCCCCATTGGACCTCGTATACTTCCAATCTAGCCGCCATATTTTTACATCTCATTAAACTTATCCTTGAAACTTGCTTTCGTTTTTTTGAATCGCGACTATATCGAACATCTCCTTTAACCGTACTATAACGTTCAATGTTATATCTCATAATTAATCAGACTAACAAATTTTGTGTCAAACCAAACAGCATGTCGTCTTTTGCGTATATCGACTAATTTTCGAATGTAAACATACAACAAAAACGTCATGCGACAAGAATCTGTATCACTGACCGAAAAAAAAAATTTAAAATTTTTATAACACCGCGGGTGGTCACGCAGTTCAAAAACAAATAATATTTTCCATGTCATGTGAATGAACATAATGTGACAACAAACAATTTTCATCATCGAACATATCGATATGGCCATTTCGAAATATGATACTTTGCGCGCACAAAATCTTTTGATTGCCTCCCCAATCTACTCTATACACGTTTCGATCAGCCCCCTCAACGAAACGCTTTTTCAAAGTGGGCATATTATAATGACCTTGAAAACATCGTTGGATAGTTAATTAATTAATCGTAATAACGTGACATTTTCTAATTGATTGTCGTTCCGATGACTAAGATAATTGATAAGAATTTTTTTTATTTTTTTTTTTTAAGAAATGGAAAACAAACGAAAAAAATAAAAGTTAACAGAATCAACATTTTACCTTGACTTTGAAATTGAAATCGAATTGAAGCACAGAAATTTTTTTTTCATTTTTTGTTGTTGTTGCTTTCTTAAGACGTTGTCTTTCGACATTGCTCTGTGTACATACAATAATGTATGTAAACTGGTTTAAATGCTTTTTAAAAGGCGATTATACTTAACTTTAACATTTTGCATTTCGGTGCTGTGGTGGTTGTTGTTGATGTGGTATTATTGTTACAGCGGTGATGCTGAGTCAAGGGCATGGTCAATTTATTATCGACCAGAAATCATGATATGTTCTATTTATGTACATTGAATTCGATTTCCCAGTGTATGTTTGAAGATTGGCGAGACAAATTGGGCCTAATGCTATAATATCGAGTTTACCGTTAAATTAGATTATCACTATCTTGGGACATAAGAGCTCTAACATGTAGCTATTTCAACAGTTGGCCATTTTGACTATTGCACTATGCTTCTTTTTCTAAATTCGTTGTAGGAAATTTACAGAAAATAAGTTCTATCGAGGGCAAAAGGTTGAAGAAAGTGCAAATTTGAGGGCGACTAATGATGACTTTAAACTTTAGACTTTAGACTTTAGACTTTAGACTCTAGACTTTAGACTTTAGACTTTAGACTTTAGACTTTAGACTCTAGACTCTAGACTTTAGACTTTAGACTTTAGACTTTAGACTTTAGACTTTAGACTTTAGACTTTAGACTTTAGACTTTAGACTTTAGACTTTAGACTTTAGACTTTAGACTTTAGACTTTAGACTTTAGACTTTAGACTTTAGACTTTAGACTTTAGACTTTAGACTTTAGACTTTAGACTTTAGACTTTAGACTTTAGACTTTAGACTTTAGACTTTAGACTTTAGACTTTAGACTTTAGACTTTAGACTTTAGACTTTAGACTTTAGACTTTAGACTTTAGACTTTAGACTTTAGACTTTAGACTTTAGACTTTAGACTTTAGACTTTAGACTTTAGACTTTAGACTTTAGACTTTAGACTTTAGACTTTAGACTTTAGACTTTAGACTTTAGACTTTAGACTTTAGACTTTAGACTTTAGACTTTAGACTTTAGACTTTAGACTTTAGACTTTAGACTTTAGACTTTAGACTTTAGACTTTAGACTTTAGACTTTAGACTTTAGACTTTAGACTTTAGACTTTAGACTTTAGACTTTAGACTTTAGACTTTAGACTTTAGACTTTAGACTTTAGACTTTAGACTTTAGACTTTAGACTTTAGACTTTAGACTTTAGACTTTAGACTTTAGACTTTAGACTTTAGACTTTAGACTTTAGACTTTAGACTTTAGACTTTAGACTTTAGACTTTAGACTTTAGACTTTAGACTTTAGACTTTAGACTTTAGACTTTAGACTTTAGACTTTAGACTTTAGACTTTAGACTTTAGACTTTAGACTTTAGACTTTAGACTTTAGACTTTAGACTTTAGACTTTAGACTTTAGACTTTAGACTTTAGACTTTAGACTTTAGACTTTAGACTTTAGACTTTAGACTTTAGACTTTAGACTTTAGACTTTAGACTTTAGACTTTAGACTTTAGACTTTAGACTTTAGACTTTAGACTTTAGACTTTAGACTTTAGACTTTAGACTTTAGACTTTAGACTTTAGACTTTAGACTTTAGACTTTAGACTTTAGACTTTAGACTTTAGACTTTAGACTTTAGACTTTAGACTTTAGACTTTAGACTTTAGACTTTAGACTTTAGACTTTAGACTTTAGACTTTAGACTTTAGACTTTAGACTTTAGACTTTAGACTTTAGACTTTAGACTTTAGACTTTAGACTTTAGACTTTAGACTTTAGACTTTAGACTTTAGACTTTAGACTTTAGACTTTAGACTTTAGACTTTAGACTTTAGACTTTAGACTTTAGACTTTAGACTTTAGACTTTAGACTTTAGACTTTAGACTTTAGACTTTAGACTTTAGACTTTAGACTTTAGACTTTAGACTTTAGACTTTAGACTTTAGACTTTAGACTTTAGACTTTAGACTTTAGACTTTAGACTTTAGACTTTAGACTTTAGACTTTAGACTTTAGACTTTAGACTTTAGACTTTAGACTTTAGACTTTAGACTTTAGACTTTAGACTTTAGACTTTAGACTTTAGACTTTAGACTTTAGACTTTAGACTTTAGACTTTAGACTTTAGACTTTAGACTTTAGACTTTAGACTTTAGACTTTAGACTTTAGACTTTAGACTTTAGACTTTAGACTTTAGACTTTAGACTTTAGACTTTAGACTTTAGACTTTAGACTTTAGACTTTAGACTTTAGACTTTAGACTTTAGACTTTAGACTTTAGACTTTAGACTTTAGACTTTAGACTTTAGACTTTAGACTTTAGACTTTAGACTTTAGACTTTAGACTTTAGACTTTAGACTTTAGACTTTAGACTTTAGACTTTAGACTTTAGACTTTAGACTTTAGACTTTAGACTTTAGACTTTAGACTTTAGACTTTAGACTTTAGACTTTAGACTTTAGACTTTAGACTTTAGACTTTAGACTTTAGACTTTAGACTTTAGACTTTAGACTTTAGACTTTAGACTTTAGACTTTAGACTTTAGACTTTAGACTTTAGACTTTAGACTTTAGACTTTAGACTTTAGACTTTAGACTTTAGACTTTAGACTTTAGACTTTAGACTTTAGACTTTAGACTTTAGACTTTAGACTTTAGACTTTAGACTTTAGACTTTAGACTTTAGACTTTAGACTTTAGACTTTAGACTTTAGACTTTAGACTTTAGACTTTAGACTTTAGACTTTAGACTTTAGACTTTAGACTTTAGACTTTAGACTTTAGACTTTAGACTTTAGACTTTAGACTTTAGACTTTAGACTTTAGACTTTAGACTTTAGACTTTAGACTTTAGACTTTAGACTTTAGACTTTAGACTTTAGACTTTAGACTTTAGACTTTAGACTTTAGACTTTAGACTTTAGACTTTAGACTTTAGACTTTAGACTTTAGACTTTAGACTTTAGACTTTAGACTTTAGACTTTAGACTTTAGACTTTAGACTTTAGACTTTAGACTTTAGACTTTAGACTTTAGACTTTAGACTTTAGACTTTAGACTTTAGACTTTAGACTTTAGACTTTAGACTTTAGACTTTAGACTTTAGACTTTAGACTTTAGACTTTAGACTTTAGACTTTAGACTTTAGACTTTAGACTTTAGACTTTAGACTTTAGACTTTAGACTTTAGACTTTAGACTTTAGACTTTAGACTTTAGACTTTAGACTTTAGACTTTAGACTTTAGACTTTAGACTTTAGACTTTAGACTTTAGACTTTAGACTTTAGACTTTAGACTTTAGACTTTAGACTTTAGACTTTAGACTTTAGACTTTAGACTTTAGACTTTAGACTTTAGACTTTAGACTTTAGACTTTAGACTTTAGACTTTAGACTTTAGACTTTAGACTTTAGACTTTAGACTTTAGACTTTAGACTTTAGACTTTAGACTTTAGACTTTAGACTTTAGACTTTAGACTTTAGACTTTAGACTTTAGACTTTAGACTTTAGACTTTAGACTTTAGACTTTAGACTTTAGACTTTAGACTTTAGACTTTAGACTTTAGACTTTAGACTTTAGACTTTAGACTTTAGACTTTAGACTTTAGACTTTAGACTTTAGACTTTAGACTTTAGACTTTAGACTTTAGACTTTAGACTTTAGACTTTAGACTTTAGACTTTAGACTTTAGACTTTAGACTTTAGACTTTAGACTTTAGACTTTAGACTTTAGACTTTAGACTTTAGACTTTAGACTTTAGACTTTAGACTTTAGACTTTAGACTTTAGACTTTAGACTTTAGACTTTAGACTTTAGACTTTAGACTTTAGACTTTAGACTTTAGACTTTAGACTTTAGACTTTAGACTTTAGACTTTAGACTTTAGACTTTAGACTTTAGACTTTAGACTTTAGACTTTAGACTTTAGACTTTAGACTTTAGACTTTAGACTTTAGACTTTAGACTTTAGACTTTAGACTTTAGACTTTAGACTTTAGACTTTAGACTTTAGACTTTAGACTTTAGACTTTAGACTTTAGACTTTAGACTTTAGACTTTAGACTTTAGACTTTAGACTTTAGACTTTAGACTTTAGACTTTAGACTTTAGACTTTAGACTTTAGACTTTAGACTTTAGACTTTAGACTTTAGACTTTAGACTTTAGACTTTAGACTTTAGACTTTAGACTTTAGACTTTAGACTTTAGACTTTAGACTTTAGACTTTAGACTTTAGACTTTAGACTTTAGACTTTAGACTTTAGACTTTAGACTTTAGACTTTAGACTTTAGACTTTAGACTTTAGACTTTAGACTTTAGACTTTAGACTTTAGACTTTAGACTTTAGACTTTAGACTTTAGACTTTAGACTTTAGACTTTAGACTTTAGACTTTAGACTTTAGACTTTAGACTTTAGACTTTAGACTTTAGACTTTAGACTTTAGACTTTAGACTTTAGACTTTAGACTTTAGACTTTAGACTTTAGACTTTAGACTTTAGACTTTAGACTTTAGACTTTAGACTTTAGACTTTAGACTTTAGACTTTAGACTTTAGACTTTAGACTTTAGACTTTAGACTTTAGACTTTAGACTTTAGACTTTAGACTTTAGACTTTAGACTTTAGACTTTAGACTTTAGACTTTAGACTTTAGACTTTAGACTTTAGACTTTAGACTTTAGACTTTAGACTTTAGACTTTAGACTTTAGACTTTAGACTTTAGACTTTAGACTTTAGACTTTAGACTTTAGACTTTAGACTTTAGACTTTAGACTTTAGACTTTAGACTTTAGACTTTAGACTTTAGACTTTAGACTTTAGACTTTAGACTTTAGACTTTAGACTTTAGACTTTAGACTTTAGACTTTAGACTTTAGACTTTAGACTTTAGACTTTAGACTTTAGACTTTAGACTTTAGACTTTAGACTTTAGACTTTAGACTTTAGACTTTAGACTTTAGACTTTAGACTTTAGACTTTAGACTTTAGACTTTAGACTTTAGACTTTAGACTTTAGACTTTAGACTTTAGACTTTAGACTTTAGACTTTAGACTTTAGACTTTAGACTTTAGACTTTAGACTTTAGACTTTAGACTTTAGACTTTAGACTTTAGACTTTAGACTTTAGACTTTAGACTTTAGACTTTAGACTTTAGACTTTAGACTTTAGACTTTAGACTTTAGACTTTAGACTTTAGACTTTAGACTTTAGACTTTAGACTTTAGACTTTAGACTTTAGACTTTAGACTTTAGACTTTAGACTTTAGACTTTAGACTTTAGACTTTAGACTTTAGACTTTAGACTTTAGACTTTAGACTTTAGACTTTAGACTTTAGACTTTAGACTTTAGACTTTAGACTTTAGACTTTAGACTTTAGACTTTAGACTTTAGACTTTAGACTTTAGACTTTAGACTTTAGACTTTAGACTTTAGACTTTAGACTTTAGACTTTAGACTTTAGACTTTAGACTTTAGACTTTAGACTTTAGACTTTAGACTTTAGACTTTAGACTTTAGACTTTAGACTTTAGACTTTAGACTTTAGACTTTAGACTTTAGACTTTAGACTTTAGACTTTAGACTTTAGACTTTAGACTTTAGACTTTAGACTTTAGACTTTAGACTTTAGACTTTAGACTTTAGACTTTAGACTTTAGACTTTAGACTTTAGACTTTAGACTTTAGACTTTAGACTTTAGACTTTAGACTTTAGACTTTAGACTTTAGACTTTAGACTTTAGACTTTAGACTTTAGACTTTAGACTTTAGACTTTAGACTTTAGACTTTAGACTTTAGACTTTAGACTTTAGACTTTAGACTTTAGACTTTAGACTTTAGACTTTAGACTTTAGACTTTAGACTTTAGACTTTAGACTTTAGACTTTAGACTTTAGACTTTAGACTTTAGACTTTAGACTTTAGACTTTAGACTTTAGACTTTAGACTTTAGACTTTAGACTTTAGACTTTAGACTTTAGACTTTAGACTTTAGACTTTAGACTTTAGACTTTAGACTTTAGACTTTAGACTTTAGACTTTAGACTTTAGACTTTAGACTTTAGACTTTAGACTTTAGACTTTAGACTTTAGACTTTAGACTTTAGACTTTAGACTTTAGACTTTAGACTTTAGACTTTAGACTTTAGACTTTAGACTTTAGACTTTAGACTTTAGACTTTAGACTTTAGACTTTAGACTTTAGACTTTAGACTTTAGACTTTAGACTTTAGACTTTAGACTTTAGACTTTAGACTTTAGACTTTAGACTTTAGACTTTAGACTTTAGACTTTAGACTTTAGACTTTAGACTTTAGACTTTAGACTTTAGACTTTAGACTTTAGACTTTAGACTTTAGACTTTAGACTTTAGACTTTAGACTTTAGACTTTAGACTTTAGACTTTAGACTTTAGACTTTAGACTTTAGACTTTAGACTTTAGACTTTAGACTTTAGACTTTAGACTTTAGACTTTAGACTTTAGACTTTAGACTTTAGACTTTAGACTTTAGACTTTAGACTTTAGACTTTAGACTTTAGACTTTAGACTTTAGACTTTAGACTTTAGACTTTAGACTTTAGACTTTAGACTTTAGACTTTAGACTTTAGACTTTAGACTTTAGACTTTAGACTTTAGACTTTAGACTTTAGACTTTAGACTTTAGACTTTAGACTTTAGACTTTAGACTTTAGACTTTAGACTTTAGACTTTAGACTTTAGACTTTAGACTTTAGACTTTAGACTTTAGACTTTAGACTTTAGACTTTAGACTTTAGACTTTAGACTTTAGACTTTAGACTTTAGACTTTAGACTTTAGACTTTAGACTTTAGACTTTAGACTTTAGACTTTAGACTTTAGACTTTAGACTTTAGACTTTGGACTTTAGACTTTAGACTTTGGACTTTAGACTTTAGACTTTAGACTTTAGACTTTAGACTTTAGACTTTAGACTTTAGACTTTAGACTTTAGACTTTAGACTTTAGACTTTAGACTTTAGACTTTAGACTTTAGACTTTAGACTTTAGACTTTAGACTTTAGACTTTAGACTTTAGACTTTAGACTTTAGACTTTAGACTTTAGACTTTAGACTTTAGACTTTAGACTTTAGACTTTAGACTTTAGACTTTAGACTTTAGACTTTAGACTTTAGACTTTAGACTTTAGACTTTAGACTTTAGACTTTAGACTTTAGACTTTAGACTTTAGACTTAGACACTGGAAAAACTTGTGTTTTTAAAATTTTAATTATTATTATTTTTTTTTTTTTTTAAAGTATTGATCAGTCAGTGGAGTTAAAGTCGCTTGAAGACTAATACTTCAATATTCACATTAATTATAATAGTTCTGTCACTCTGTACAATGACTTGAAAAATGGATCGGGCCCATGAGTTCTGCACACCAATAGAGGCACAAAGTTGTTTTCATCAATTTCACCGGTCTTAATCGTGTGTGAAAAATTCCCTTTTGCATCTTGCCCCTGTTGAGATTCAAACTCCATATCTTCCGCTCCAAGCACATCTGCTCTAACCACTGCTCCACTCGCTCGGTAAGTTTTCAAATAAAGTAAAAAAAAAACCTTGTTAAGAATAATTGTAAACAGTCCCAAGTGTAAGCTTAAAAACTATTTTTTTAATTTAATTATTAAAATCGGACATTACAAATGGAAAACCCATTTCAACACCTTGATTGAAATTTTTAATCCCCTTAGGAGGTGTAATTTATTTTGGCTCACACTCCGTTTACCGAATGTTCGTGTACCAAAAATATAATTTAAGGAAACCTCAAAATTTTTAAATTACGTCAATTCACCTTCAGAATGTTAAAACGGTACATTGTTATTTTCTTTACACTCCAAAACCAAAATATTTGGGATTTTGTTGTATTTCTTCGAAAGAATTAAACAGTTTTCATGCATTGTTTCGAACCATTTTTGAAAAGCTTTAGTTTTTCGCATTTTTGGCAGTCGTTTATTTGGTTTCAGAGGTTGATTGGTGCCTGTGGTGTGGGGATATATATATATATATATATATATATATATATATATATATATATATATATATATATATATAAATCAGAACAAATGCACTTTCTATAAATTGATTGACGTCAAGAATTTCCTAATAATAAACACCTCAGTTGGCTTTAGTGCAACTTAAACATGAAAGTCATTACTCAAATAGAGATTATGATGTATCTAAAATCCTTTTAGATAGTAACAGCCCTGTCAAACCTATTCAAAACTGCGTGCAGAGTTATCCATAAAAGTAAAAGTTTTGCTTTGTGATTATTAATCAATTTCTTCAAACAATGTTCTAATGGTGTGAAGTTATAATCGATGAGAGGTTATCACTAAGTATTATCAAGTAGTATGGGTGGATGATCATATAGAACGTAAAATGAAATAAAAACCAGTAGTATACCCCTAAAACTCTACAATAATTTCTGTTATGATTGTAAACCTCTGAATTACTCACACATTTATATATGTACCTATGTTATTATGTATTATTAGCAAAGCCCTCTTCAATCCCCTTTAGGAAGCCTAAATGTACTCATACAAAAGCTGAACAAAAATGAAAAAAATGTAACCTGTTGAATGTATTTGTGTAGAAAAAATAATAAAACAGCAAACTAAAGAGGAAATAAAAAAATGAGCAAACTTGTATTTCTTTTGTTTTTGTTTTATTTCAAATGTTTGTTTTTATATTTGGAAAATAAAGAAAAAATAATATAATACGCTCTCACTACCAGTGTTATAATACGTGCTCAAATTTAGACGACGTCATGACAGTGTGAGTTGGCTATATTTTTAATTTGATATCTGCGTACGGCGGGAACATGCAGGTTTCTTTAAAGTGACTGAAGACGGCTTTGATACACATACAGAGTATAATATACATTTTTAATGGTGTTAGTAAATTTCGATTTTTTTTTTTGTGGTTTAGTCCCATCATTTTTGTGATGGTAAGTGTTGATTTTTATACTAAATTGGTACATTGAATGCAAATTACATATTATCGAATATCACAAACAAAGGACGATTATCACGAATAAAAAATCCTGGATCAATATCAGGATTAAATAATTCTACATCATTAACAGTAAAACAAACTTCCACTTCGGTAAAAATTGCAATTAGCTAGTTCGAATCAAGGTTAAGTTTTAATATTGTTCCAGAGGTTTCACATCAAATTTCGTCTTCCAGTTTCGATATATATATCATTGGGATATTCCACAAAATATAAAAACTAGCGGATCTTAATTTCGGAATCTTTCGCCTTATTGACATTTTGATTAGAGGAGAAATATATATTTGAATCAATGTCTATGAATAAATATCGACTAAGAGAAGGACTGCCTTTATTATTCGAAATAGTGTTTAATTGGATTCTGACTGAAAAAAGTTGGAACATGAAATTATTGAAATCTAACCCACAAAATTCTACTTAGAGGCAACAAAGTAGATTTGCAAGAATCTCATCGAACGTTGTGAAAATAGCTTGTGAAAATTTTTTTATAGGGACGCATTACCGCAATAAAACTGGTATTACTCAACGAAACCATGATGATGGGGCCAGTGTCCAACAAACTTATTTTGACATAACGATTCAACTTAGAAAACACGATTAAGCTTAATGAATGACTCGAATACGGAATAAATGAGCCTGCAGAACTATGTTGACGTATTGGAAGTATTATTAAAGCCTACATGTAATTTTTAGAGGAGTTCTCATGCGTTCCGATAGATTCTGCATAGTATTTTTCCAATCGCAAGTTTGTTAGGTCATGTAACTTTTTTACACAAACAAATCACAAGCAATTTTTCACCGTTCTCATTTGTGCCGGTAAATACATTTTTGTTTGAGCTTCTATTTTTTTGTCTTATTCCTTCGATAGACATTATCTTAGATGAATTAAGATCACTAAAAATAAGCGAAGGTGTGATTTTAATAAAGTAATCCTGCATTACCGAAGTTATAGTTTCTATACCAACATCTTTCCAATAAATAGTCGTTAGATTTTGTTTCGGATACTAATTCAGCTTCAAGCATCAAATCACAATTTACATCGGTTTCAATTTTATTTAAAAAAGCTTGATCTTTGTCTAATATTTGCAATGAAGTAACATCCATTTCTTTTGTTTTAATAACATGGCGCGGTAACGAATTTTTTTTAGTTTTATGCGGTCTTCTTTTATTTTTCATTAAACTACTAGGTTTTATTTTTTGTTTTACTTTGAACAATCAAAAATTTTAACCAATGAACAAGAACACTTTTAAGTTTTACTTATTACCCCAACTAACCAAAAATTGTAATCACAAAGTTTTTGTAGACTTTTCAACAATTGAATGATTGGGAATAAAAGACTCACCTGTGGTGCATTTAACCATTTTGGTTTGTTCTATGCATTTATCATTAACAAAAAGTAAATACTGATCAAAATCACAGTTAAACCTGACTCTCTTATGTGATATATATCTGCTCAAAACTGAAAAAATGTACTGCTGAACAAATGAACTGTAAAGTTTTATCAGAAGAGAACGTTAACCAAAACCGAACCATATATGCTCGTGCCTTTTACAGTTGACGTAACTGGTTATCACTTTACTTTGATGAACAGTTCTGATTTGTGGCATTCAGTGAATTATCAAAGTAGGAGAAAAATCGTAGCTATAACTCGCTTAGACCTTAGCCTACCTTAGCATCATTAACCAAATTATCTTCAAATGCTTTAAGTTCTCTAAAATTATACCAATCTCTTCAAGAAAATCTAGAGTTTTTCAATTTTCCCCATAATGTCTTAAGTTTTCAAAAAAGAATAATCCCAAAAGAATTATTTGCATTCGGCCATATTTCAAACATAATGGATAGGTTCGACTGTAACGTCAGACCTAAATGTCGTGAAGTTTGATTGCTGTTATTAATAAAATTTCTTGCAGAAATCTAATTGCTAAGTTGGAGAATTTAAATTGGAATTGGAATCGCACGAAGAGTATAACGTCCCGTTACTGATCGACGGCAAGCAGTGTAAAATACCCAGCATGACAAATAAGTATAAGAGAAGGCTGATAATTTCCAGGAGAAAATGAATCCATAAAAAATCATGATCTAGAAGAAACTGGAAAAAACTGGTATTTTTGTGAGCAGGCAACTCAAAAATCCAAATATTATGAAAATTAGAATAAATGTTGGATGGTAACTTTTCATCCAAAGAAGGTCACTTGCGAATATTAGCTTATTATAGGAACGAACGTATCCCACATTGCTGGTTAAGTTGAATTGCACGAAATACTATATGTGTTAGAGGATATACTTTTCAATTTTTACAAACTGAATTTCATCGCCTAGCGGATTTATTTAAAACTAATAATTAATTTTTATAAAATAATTTTTTTTTGTTTTTATTTAAAGTTCGTGAAAAAATTTACAAAATGGTGTGCATATTTCTATTTTTGTTTTTATTTTTTTGTTTTTTGCAGTGAGTGAGAGAGAGAGTCATTTAATCGTCTTATAACTTATAGTGCATATCCATGTGGGTAGGCTGAGTATGATCGAACATATCCACCATTGTAGGCTGAATAAGCTGCTGGTGCTGCGTATGCGGAATAAGCTAATGATGGTGCTGCATAAGCGGAGTATGGTGCTGAGTATGCGGCGGTGTAAGGTGCTGTATATGCGGCGGTGTATGGTGCTGCTGCGTATGGTGCTGCGGCGTATGGTGCGGCGGCATAACCAACTGGTGCTGAATAGGCTGAATACGCTAATGGACTATATGATTTAGCGGCATATGCCAATGGTGATGCAGAGTATGCGGCAACAACGGCTGGTTCGGCAACAGTCGATACTGATGCGAATCCTGGTTTAGCGGCAGCTACAGCCAAAACACATGCTAATACAATCTGCAATATAAAAAAAATGTAAAAATTTTAAAATTTATATTAAAACATTTTAAATTATCTTACCAATTTGAACATTTTGATTTAGTTTTTTTTTTTTTGTATATTTGAAATACTCTTAATCTTGAGACACACCTTTGATTAATGACAAATTGAAGTACAATTGCTGATCTATTTATACTGGCAAATATCCAAAAAAAAATTTTTTTTTGACTCGTTACTCGTTTTGTCTATTTAACCAAAAATCGCGTAATCTTGAAAATTTATCGTATACGAGCATATATCAACGCACACATACATTACACGCGGGATCTGTTATTTGTCTGTCACATTTATTTTTTGGTAGTATGCGCGATTATTGTTGTCATTCAATCGCGGATTAATTATAAAATTTTGGTTAGTGCGCGCGGTTTTAATTAATTCAAAAATTTGTCGTTTATACATTTTAACGTGAGTGAAATTTTTTCGAACAAAATATACTTTGGTTGAATGGGTGTTGAATTTAAAATTGACTAATTCGATCGTGATCAGATGTTTAAGGGTTAAGTACTTAAGTTAGCTAAACAACTTTTAAGATCAATTAATCGGATTCATGATACTGACATATTATGAAGGTGTGTCGATGTGTCTCGACCAAATTGACCGACTAGGGTCAATAACATTTTTTTTATATATTGATTAGGATCGGCGTACAAGTAGAATGACGAAAGGAGTGTGTTTGGTTGAGAATTTAAGATTAAGTAAAGAATT
Source organism: Tipula confusa (assembly GCA_963556175.1). Lineage (NCBI taxonomy): Eukaryota > Metazoa > Arthropoda > Insecta > Diptera > Tipulidae > Tipula > Tipula confusa. The sequence continues at coordinate 26,424,179 of OY744477.1, read as the reverse complement.
GGAAAAATGATTTAAAGTCATAGTAATATAGTTTGAAGCCGGATATAGTCTATTGGTTTCGATATTAGAACGAAAATAGCACTAACCAATGTATATGGCGAGCAGCTGCAAAAGAAATCTGAGGCAAACCACAGACTTACGATAGCAAGATCCACGTTACCTTATATTATAGACTTACGTTATAAGTTGAGAGTTGATTTTAAACTGTCGGCGAAGATGGCAACAGTGGTATTATATAACCACAAGGTTGTCATATACAACATTTTTTTTGCCAGATGAAGTAACTCGTCAATACGAAGCATAGCATACTAATCCTATCCAGTTATAACGTTAAGCCGATGGTAGTTAATTCCAAACAGACCTGCTTAGCTTTTTTCACCCTTTTTTAATGCGATTTGCATCCTTCTTTCACAAAAAACTTTCACTTCTACAAAACATTTAAAATAAACGTTTCAAAAGTCAAGCAATTGGATATTGACATTTCACACGGAAGGTCAAATTCATCCGTGATGTTTTATGTCATCTGAACTAAAGGATCAATATAGTTGCTCAATTTGTAAATGTTGTGTTCGATAAGTTTAATCTAGAAATCGTTACTTTCTGGTTATAAATCTTTTCAGTTAACTTTTTGATATCCCAAAAAAATGGTACCATTTAATATTGGAAGCATAAATCGTACACGGGTGAGTTGCTCAAAATGTTTTCATAGTTGAGTAATTTCTGTGAAACCTAATATCTAAGACAAACAATATCCAAAACCATTAAACCTGATGGGCTGGAACATGATGTAAAAAGAATAACAAGTTAAATTTATTTTGTGTAATATACATGATGAATAAAGTAGCTCAATATACAAGTTTGATGTTAACTATGTTAAACCTAGGAACTGGATTCAGTATGTTGTATTATGACGTCAGCTATATTTTTTTAAATGTTGAAAAAAGTTTGAATCGAATAAAAACGAGTTGCTCAATTTAAACTAAATTTAAATTATGTTAAGCCTAAAGCACAACTGTTAGTAATAATGTGTGATAATAGAAAATTTGTTGCATAGTAAATACCGCTTTCTGCACAAATAATATCAGTCCTTTATTTGTACATAATGGTAAAACTAATGGATAACTAGAACCCTTAAATCTGTAATGACAGTACTTCTACAAATCATCACTAACGTTTTAAATTTGACGCATTTGGATATTAAAGATTTACACATACAATTACATAACTTAACTTGACTTTTTGTTATGTAAACTATACGATGAATATATTTGCTCAATATATAAATGTCATTTTAGGTTAGTTAAATTTTGAAATTTTAACGATATTCAAAAAATCTATTATTGAATGTTAGAAGCAACAATTGAGCAAAGGCGGAATGACCAATTTAAAAAATTGAATTTTGTTTAGGAATAATGGAGTAATCTCTTCGAGTTAAATAATTTTCTCAAACTAAAATAAATTAAAATTGTTTAAGACTTAGCACTGTCGTTAATGGAAGGGTAAAGTACACTTACCAGTGTAAAGTATTATTCAATGGTGAAAAGTTACCAATTCTATTTAATTTCGCTATAAGTGGTGTACTATAGAATGATTACAGCTGCTCAATTTATCAATTTATTTTAAATCTAGATACTCTTATTTAAACGATAAAAATATTTAAAAATAATATTAGGAAAGCTTTAAAGTTGTATTATTCAACGTTAAAAACTTAAACTGCGCAAATGTTAGTTGCTCAATTAGAAATAACTTAAATATGATGTTGGTGTGGATTAAGAGTAAAATTTCCGTTTATCACGGTGATGGAAACACGTTTACTTAATCTAAAGAGTTGCCAAAGCATGATTACAGTTGCTCAATATATGAGTATTAGGGCCCTGAATCGAATGATGTACAGTATATTTAGTTTCTCAATATCAATGTGCTATGTTAGGTAAGATACATAAAGTTTGTCAAATAACTTCATGAAATCCCAACAATTGTATCATTGAATGTAGGAAGTACAAATCGCATAAAACTGAGTTGCTCAATTTTTTGGATGTTGGATGTTGGATGTTGGATGTTGGATGTTGGATGTTGGATGTTGGATGTTGGATGTTGGATGTTGGATGTTGGATGTTGGATGTTGGATGTTGGATGTTGGATGTTGGATGTTGGATGTTGGATGTTGGATGTTGGATGTTGGATGTTGGATGTTGGATTTTGGATGTTGGATGTTGGATGTTGGATGTTGGATGTTGGATGTTGGATGTTGGATGTTGGATGTTGGATGTTGGATGTTGGATGTTGGATGTTGGATGTTGGATGTTGGATGTTGGATGTTGGATGTTGGATGTTGGATGTTGGATGTTGGATGTTGGATGTTGGATGTTGGATGTTGGATGTTGGATGTTGGATGTTGGATGTTGGATGTTGGATGTTGGATGTTGGATGTTGGATGTTGGATGTTGGATGTTCGATGTTGGATGTTGGATGTTGGATGTTGGATGTTGGATGTTGGATGTTGGATGTTGGATGTTGGATGTTGGATGTTGGATGTTGGATGTTGGATGTTGGATGTTGGATGTTGGATGTTGGATGTTGGATGTTGGATGTTGGATGTTGGATGTTGGATGTTGGATGTTGGATGTTGGATGTTGGATGTTGGATGTTGGATGTTGGATGTTGGATGTTGGATGTTGGATGTTGGATGTTGGATGTTGGATGTTGGATGTTGGATGTTGGATGTTGGATGTTGGATGTTGGATGTTGGATGTTTGATGTTGGATGTTGGATGTTGGATGTTGGATGTTGGATGTTGGATGTTGGATGTTGGATGTTGGATGTTGGATGTTGGATGTTGGATGTTGGATGTTAGATGTTAGATGTTGGATGTTGGATGTTGGATGTTGGATGTTGGATGTTGGATGTTGGATGTTGGATGTTGGATGTTGGATGTTGGATGTTGGATGTTGGATGTTGGATGTTGGATGTTGGATGTTGGATGTTGGATGTTGGATGTTGGATGTTGGATGTTGGATGTTGGATGTTGGATGTTGGATGTTGGATGTTGGATGTTGGATGTTGGATGTTGGATGTTGGATGTTGGATGTTGGATGTTGGATGTTGGATGTTGGATGTTGGATGTTGGATGTTGGATGTTGGATGTTGGATGTTGGATGTTGGATGTTGGATGTTGGATGTTGGATGTTGGATGTTGGATGTTGGATGTTGGATGTTGGATGTTGGATGTTGGATGTTGGATGTTGGATGTTGGATGTTGGATGTTGGATGTTGGATGTTGGATGTTGGATGTTGGATGTTGGATGTTGGATGTTGGATGTTGGATGTTGGATGTTGGATGTTGGATGTTGGATGTTGGATGTTGGATGTTGGATGTTGGATGTTGGATGTTGGATGTTGGATGTTGGATGTTGGATGTTGGATGTTAGATGTTGGATGTTGGATGTTGGATGTTGGATGTTGGATGTTGGATGTTGGATGTTGGATGTTGGATGTTGGATGTTGGATGTTGGATGTTGGATGTTGGATGTTGAATGTTGAATATTGAACAAAAATTTCACCATGGCAACTATTTTCAAATATTTTTTCCATATTTAACACCCAATCCCGACGATAATGGCGTTTACCAAGCTCTTCTCAATCACAATAATATCAGTTCATCACTGTCACTTAACCAAAAAAACTGCGAATATGGAACGATTATGTTCGATTATTTATATAAAAACCATCAACCTGCACATACAACTGTCATTCAATAATTAATTAAATTATTTAATTAATTTCGATGTACAAATTAAAAAAAAATCGAAATTAAAACTTTTACTTTCCCGCGCAATCAATATTCGTGTATCGTGTATTGCTGATAATGCACAAAATATAAAAAAATTGATCGAATCCAATATCGGTTGTGACTTTAATGTTGCAAAAAAAATTATTATTCGAAATGCACAATTTATACATATTAAATGTGATTTAAAGCATAACAAAAAATGGTCACTGCCTTCATCAACATTCGGTGCAGATGATTTATTGCTGGCTAGTGAAATTTGGGTTTGGTCAATTAAATTTACCAACTTGTTACAATTATATGCAGTATATATATATATATATATATATATATATATATATATATATATATATATATATATTCAATTCGATTTCGCACCAAAGAATGTAACACAAGGATCGTCAACATTCATGCACCCACCATCAGATGATGTCAAAAATGTATTCTTTGTCTAAGTAAAAAACTTCATCAATAACATCTAGCGCCACGACATCATCATCTTAGGCGATGTCAATGCTCAAATCGGAAGGATTGTAGAACTTAGAACACGTATCGGCACATAAAGCTTACATCAAGGGAGTAACAATAACATTTCGCCAATCCTCGAAATGTTACTAAAGATTTTCATCTCAGATCTACCACCGTTAGAGACAGACGATGTAAGTCTGGTCATACTATATACTAAATAGACAGTTCTATATTTAGTTCTATACTAAATAGAAAGACGATGTAAGTCTGGTCATAGCCACCGTGCCGTCATGTGTGGGAAATTTTATTTAATACCCCACAGTAGAGACAGCTTCGAATAAGTTAAAGGGCCCCCACCTTAAAACAGGAGACCATCTAAAATGTAAGAAATGCCACTATAAAATCCGTTTAAATACTTCATATAAATTATTTGCTATTATTTTACTTCCCAATCATTCCTTTCATTGACGCAATCATTGGAGAGTATCAGTTTTAATTTAAATTGAACCGATATTTTTGCAACCAGGATGGTCTTGGGGAAATTATGAGACTGTGGAAGCTTTCCGCTACGGAATGTAAAGCCTGAAATAGAGAGGGTATCCTACCGTTTAATAAGAAATAGCACATTCAGCATTCAAATTGCCTTGAAATACTAATTTTGCCAAATCCCAAAAACGTAAAATTCCAATGGTTCGGGCATGGTAAAAATACTGTTAACTTGCAAACTGGTTATTTCGGATGAATGCACCATGGCACATAGAAATTGTCCCTGAGTTCGAGAATAAGGACAAATAACGAAAGTAGGGGTTAATTTGTCTTGCAATAGCGCAATTAAGTTTTTCTTTATTTCCCATTAGAATTTCTCCTTAATATTTATGTCCTCTTCTTTTCTATTTGTATCATTTTATTTTGGTCTCAATGTCTGCTAGGACTATCATTTTGCTGGACACTCAAGATCACCTAGTGTACACATCTCAATGTGTTTCGTAGTTTTTAGAACGAATTATCCTAAGCAGAAAAATTGGTTCACTAACCTACACTTGACCTACAATTTTCTCTGCCAGAAGAGTGGTACTCTCCAATTATATGTAAGACAATAACTTGTAAACTGTGTCCCTGACCGATATGAATCATCCAAAGTCTTCTAAACTTAGCATTTCCACGCATGGATTAGTATAGTAATAAATGTTCGTACAAATTAGAACCTGTTAAAAAATAGGAAGCTAGGCTTTGTTCCAAATCTCGTAATTGATACATAAAAATCCTACGCCATACAATAAAAAAGCGCAATAAATTTAATCTGCACAGTGAAAAATCGACAAAAAATATTAATAACAAAGACGCACCAAACCGTTTTTCTTTATTCTTCGTTAAAACAACAACAGCAACGAAATAAATTTGTATCGTACACACTCCTCAACCACATCAAAGGTTTCATTCCTGTATAACATTTTGTTCTGTTTTTAACTTTTCTTTTCAGTTATTTTTTTTTTTTTTTGCATCTTAAGTTGAAAACCTATCCAAACCAGTTATTAAGATCAATTTTTTTTGTTTTTCGTTTTTTTTTTTTATTTTTTATTCTTTGCACTTTTCTGTGATTTTATCTAGAAAATTAATCCAAAACTTGATTTCCCTATATACGCATTCTGGTATATATGAACAGACCTATTTCGTATAAATAGAAGATGTTATTGGGTTGCCATCATCATATACGTTAAACACACGTTGTTGGAACATACCAAGTGAAAATTTATAAAACAAAAAAAATCGAAATCGTTTCAAGATGTTCAAATACGTAAGTGATATTCAAGTCTGCTCGGGATTAATTCTGTAATAATTTTTTTTTTTTCGATATAGATGATTTTATTTGCATGCTTTGCTTATGCGACCGCCCGCCCCGGTAACCTAATTGCTGCTGGCCCAGGACCAACATTGTATTCAGCACTTCCGTCAGGACCATTATCACCATTACCATTAACGTATGCTGCCGGACCAATTGCATTGTCCGGTAGCTATTACAATCCACTCGCTTATGCCGCACCATATCCGTATCCATCGGCGTACTCGGCATACCAATTGAAAACACCAATTACTTATTCATCGCTACCAGCGGCCACTATTATTCACTAAACAATTTTTTTTCCGAACTTGTAATGATTTTGGGTTTTAAGACTGATAAACATGAAAAATAATTCGAATTTGATGCTGAGGGAAAAAATGTAAAAAAAATAAAGATAAAAATTGGGGAAATAAAATTTTCGAAATTTAATTTTTTTGTTATCTTTAATGACGAGAATATTTCGCCGAAATTCTTTTTGAATTCAATGATGGAAACGAAAGCCGTCGATTGTCCTAAGACGCCTTGCACAATAGATCCTGCATCAATGATTTTAGCTTAATTTATAAACTCTGACCACTAAATTTGAATCAGTTCTTTCATATTTCACGGCAAACCTTCTAACGATAACGGCAGAATCATGGAAGCTACAACAAAAACTCTAGGTTTGTGTCAGTACCGCATTTATGGTCGGCAAGTCTTTGGTACAGTTCGGCTCGTAATTGTCGGTATTATCGGTTTACACTTGCAAATAAGAATCGATAATCCAATGTCGTGGAAGTCTTCTTGTACTAATTAGTGAATTGCATTCTTCTTTGCTTGCAACTTACAAGGCAACATGCTGTATTTTGGTAGCATTCACTCTGGCTCGATCTAGAGTTATTGGTTAACCTTCTGACATCTTGTCTGCCAGCCAGCTTCGCTTTATCGATTTAAAAGTCGATATGAAATTGGCTCCAAATTGGGGCATTCTATTAATGAATGGTTGTTACGAGTTGCAAGGACCTTTGGATTGCGAAAAATAAACGGTCGAATGCTGATGAAGGGTTTCGGAGATGCAAAGCTTGGGCATTCAAGAGGAAAGGTGCATATTTCTGTGCGGCCGATTGCTAATCCATATCCGATAAAATAGCTTCATTCATTCCAATTAGTGATTTTAATCCCTTTGACTGTGATCAACTAAGTGGGTTAATATTAGCAGATCCACAATTCAATCGTAGAGGATAAGTTGATATTTTACTTGGCACTGAAGTTTGGTATGAGGTGACTGGAGGTAAAAGGTTACAATTGATTAATCGTTTAATTGCAGAGAGACATCATTAGGCTGGATGCTGGCTGGAAGATTTGATGGGCAACACAAAAATTCAAAAGCATGCCTCAATATTCTACTCGACATTGACGCACCCCTACGAGCTTTTTGGGAAGTCGTATAGGTACCAACAAAACCGCAGTTGTCTAAAGATGAGGAAAAGTATGAGGAACTGTTTTCTACTACAACAACAAAAAGCGCAGAAGGACAATTTGTCGTGCAGCTTCCATTCTCCGAGTCCCGAGCAATGAAAAGGAGATTTGAGAGAGACACTACATTTCGAGATATGTACGTTGATTACATGAAGGAGTATGAAGAGTTAGGTCATATGCAATAAATACCGAATAGGCAATTTTTACAGCAACAATATTATTTGCCACATCATGGAGTACTTAAAGCCTCTAGCACGACAACTAAACTACGGGTCATATTCGTCGCATCTGCCAAATCTAACACTGGCAAACAACATTAAACAACATCTTGCGTGTGGGTCCAGTCGTACAATCGTCACTAATGGACATAATTCTACAAAATCAGCAAAATTTAATATGAGGCAATGGTCACCAAATGATGAAGAAACTCGACGCAAATTGGCAGGACACATGGAATTGTGGAAAATATATTAAAATTTTCGTGGCATCCAGAATCAACCAAATTATTGGGCTTGAATGGAGTCCCCAAACTGATGAGTTTTACTTTGCAACAAATTAAGAAAGTATTTCGTACAAAAAAGTCGATGCTATCGGAATCGAGCAAGAAATTTAGTGAATACACTTTGACATTCTTCAGGCCAAGAGAAATTCTTAGCCGTCTTGGGCAACTTAAGCAGAGCAGCCAAGTGTGAATGAGTTGGGGCAAGCATTTCAGCAATGTTTGGTATAAATCGATAATAATAGTTTATAATGCCGATGAATTGCTGAATGCGTTTTATTGAGTTTGGAGCTGGGAATTCCGTAATGGCATTAATTCGTTCTTGAAAAGACAGAATACCATTAGGAGTTATATGGTGGCTGAGGAAGTCAAGAGGGCTTACACCGAAAATACATTTCGAACTCTTGATGTTAATATCAAACTCCGATAATTTTTGGAGGAGTTGTTCTAAATGAAGTTCGTGTTGTTCCTCTGTTTGTGATGCCACCAGTACGCCGTCTATGTAGACGAATACGAAATCAAAGTCTCGTACAATTTCGTTAATAAATCTCTGAAACGTTTGAGTAGCATTTCTGAGACCAAATGGCATTCAGGTGAATTCGAATAGCCCAAATGGGGTAGGGAGTGCTGTTTTTTTAACGTCTTCAGGTGCGATGGGAATTAAATGATAGCTCTGACCAGATCAATTTTGGAGAAAATTGTACAACCATGCAATTTCATGGAAAAATGTTGGATGTGAGGAATCGGATAAATCCCTAATTCCACCATGTGCTGAAATTCTGTGAATGCAGCTTTGTGACGCACTGAATCTAGTCTCCGTGGTGGTGATACCGGTAAATATCCATTATTGATAATATAATTTACCACGTGGTGTTTGACGGGTAGATTGTAATTTGGTGCCGCTATTAATAAAGGAAATTTCTTCAAAAGCGTACCATACCCGTTGTCGATAGTAAAATGGATCGAAGTTGGTGTGTCAACTCGAACCACTGAAGCATTGATTGATAGCTGAGTAGATGGATCAATCAGCTTTTTACGTTTTAAATCGACTAGGAGCCCAAAACCTACTTAGAAAATCAGCGCAAATGATTGGACGATTTACATTTGTTAAAATGATGTAACGGATCAAGGTGCGAGTCCCTTTAGTGTCATTAAAGCGACACCATTGGGATCCGTACCTTGATGGCGTTAGCAAAATCTCCGGACCAGAGGTTGAGTTGCGGTATTTGAGCCAGCTAGCCTCAGGGATGGGCGTGAAGTTTGCCCAGCATGAACTACATTAGTATCTGTCTCACATAACAAAACTCGTAAAGCATAATCTGAACCATGTAGAGACATATGCTGATCAAAGACGAGATAATAAGGGGAATAAAGCAGAGTATCATAAATCGAATTGCGCAATGCAGCCGTTATCTCTACAACATGGTAATACAAGTATTACCATGTTTTGACCGAGAATAAGGACCTAAAAAAGCCACATAGACTTTCTGAAAAGGACGTGTGGAAACCACCGCTGCTCCCATAAGTGGTCGAATAACAAAATTTACGCTCTTTTCATTTTACAATCAGAATAATTTGCAACGAATTCTTTAACTTGACGAGCCATTTGAAGCCAGAAAAACTGTCGTTGCAATCTTTCTAATGTTTTACTACCACCTAAATGCCCTGAGGTAAGCGGAACATGTGCCTGTTTAATCAGAGTTTGCGTTAAGGAAAGAGGAACAACTAGTTTAAACGCAGGAAGGTCAGTGTCTACGTATCGAGTGCCATACGACGGAGTAATTAAAAGTTTGTCCTTCTGGACTTGGAAATTGTGCTCGACGCCTTTCATTTGCTGGATTTTGGCGATCTGAGCCACATATTTTGGGTCTTGGAACGATGCAGAATTCAAGTCAACATATGGAGAACAGAAACTACTGAAGAAGGAGAAGCAGCAACAGAAAGTGAATTAACCTCGTCCCCAAGCAGATCGGGAATGGTCAAACGACATCCAGACTGGGAACCAGAATCGAGCCTGCTCTTAACTTCGGAATCATCTCCACAAAGAGGAGTTTCATCGCAAAAAGCTCTAGACAAGGTATCGGGTACTATGTTCACAGATCCTTTTCGGTGACCAATCTGGAAGTCGAATGCTTGCAGCTTTAAGCTCCACCGTGCTAGATGCTTCGACAGATCCTTCTGTGACATAAGCCACCGCAAACTAGCATGGTTGGTGTATATCACAAAAGATACCCTTCTATAAAAGGCCGGAACTTTTGCACACTGCGAAAGTTGCACACTGTAGTCTTGTTGCGCCGCATTAAGCTTATGCGATATAAACTCAATGGGATGTTCAACTCCCTCAATGTCGGTCTAGAATAGAACACTACCTACGCTGACGGTGCTGGCATCGCACTGTATTCAGAAGGGCTTACTGAAATCGAGGTTGGCCAAGACGGGAGCAAATGACAAAGCGGATTTTAGTCGACTTCCTTCAACACGAACTTACTCTTAGCTAAATTGATGGTCAGACCAGCAGTCTTTAACCGTAAAGCAACCTCCCTCAATAACTCAAAATGCTCATGTAGAGTGGCGGACGTAACCAAGAGTGCATCGAGGTACACAAAGACCTTATCGTGCAACTGGTGCGGAATCACTTTGTGCATAAGGCGACAAAGCGTCTGTGGTGCGTTGCATAGCCCAAAATGCAACTGTCCCACAAAACAAACGCAAGAGAAGAGAGAAAATTGCAGTATGACACAGTATGTGTTTGTACGTTGTACATAGTGTTAGTACGAAGATTGTGGTCAGGGGTGGTCACGCTTTGTAGCGCGAGCCACGGGGTACACGTTACAATGAAAGCATGTGTAAAATTGCGTTTTAATCCAATGTTAACCTGGAGCAACTTGTTACAGTAGGTATTGATTGTAGAGCCATTGGCGGCTGATAAGACCACAGGTTTAGTCTTGTCTAGAAGCGAGAGTTAATATTTAAAAAAAGCGAAAAGGTATTACGGAATGGTCTGCGCCAGTATCGATCAAGAATGTTAAGTGATTTTGGTTTTCATGTGCAAATAAGCGGCTATTGAAAAATTTGGCTTAAGGTCAGCCGCCGCGACAGTAAGATTAAGTTTGGGGTATTATCAACTGATTCCAGTTTATTGATTTTGGAATTGCACGGCTTGTTGCATTTCTGTGCTTGCGTTCACCGTAATTTCGGTGATATCAACACATGTCTGAATGTTTGCTGCTATGTTGAGAGCGTGAACCGCTGAGAAATCTGTCTCGTGGTGAAAATTGTCGTCCCCTTGAACGATTTCTAGAATTGGCAGATAGTTGTGAGATGAGTTTTCTAAAAAATCCTGTAAACGTCTCGCATGCCTCCGGTGTTAGGACCAAAATAAGCTGACCATATTTAGCATCATCTTTGATAATTTTGTTTAAGCTAAATTGTACCTCAGCAGTGATAAACCAGAGTGCTGGGTTGTGCATCCAAAAAGGCTCTAATCTAACATGGCTTGCAGAGGCAGAGATTTATGTCAACTCGTGTGGTATTTCGAGTGTATTCAGGAGTAGGTGGTTTGCGAAGCAAAGCTCAGTTTCGATCTGATGAGGGATCGTAATAATTTTGTTAAAAGAGTGCTATGTGTAAATGCCATTTTACGCTCTATATATATTTAAGTACAGTATACATGTAGTGTTAGCGAATTATATGAATGTGCACGAAATATCTGAATAATTGTTTTTTGTATTTGTGTAGCGAAGTTGCTACACTATACAGCACACAGCTGTCTTCATTTGACCGATACACCTCACGATACATTTTCGCTTTATCTCCTTAAATTTAATTCGTTGTACGGTACAGGGTTAGAATATCGTGTAACGATTTGCCACCGACAATACTCCGTTGTGGGGTATGTGATTTTTAACTAAAGCCTCCTTAGAGTTTTAAACTTGAGTGACCTTCTCATACTCACCCATAGATTCCTAGTCTTCAGCATTTTAGGTATAGTCGCTTGGCAAAGCTTTTGAAATTTTTGCTCATTTGTATTCTTTCGCCACTTTTTATCAACATTTTTAACAGCAATTTGATTTAAATAAGGGTTAAGGTTAATTTATATCCTTTAGGGTTGGTCCGTCTTCACTTACTGATAGCTTCATAATTAGAAATGCGCGCACACCTGTAATTAATGGTTTTAGGCTATAAATATGCTCAAGCTAATGGTGTCACTTGAATTAGAGTAATTTTTTTATTGTAGCCCAATAATGACTTGGTCGTAATATGAACGCTCTTATCGAATGATATTTTGATCAACTAAGATCTTCGAACTGGGCAAAGTGCTTCACTAATATTGAAATAACTCATTTAGTGAAAAATCCTTTTATTTTATTATACCCGCGTATATACATGTTCTAAAAACTTAAATAGCAACCCCCATATACGAATAGTAAATTCGACCTTGCACTATTTGATATTTATGAACATATTAAAGCTCTAATATTGTCTATCATGCTGCATATCATTTCGCATTTAACGATAAAAATTTACCTGACAATGCGAAGTAAATTTTGTTTAACTGGTTTTTGGATGATGTATTTGCGCGAACCCACCCACTACTGATTTATGACAAAAAAAAATCGATTACATGTTGTTTGCGATTAATTTTTGGTGCCAAATTGAATAATTTAATCGGCTTCAGTTTTAATTCCGGGTTCTACTTCTACATTTTTTTTTTTTATTACATTGACGAGACTCAAGTTGTTTATGATAATTTTATGGTAATTGAATAATTGAATAATTGATCGACAATTATTTTGATCACATACCATAACATTATACTTGTTGATCAGTATACGATCGATTTTGGTTTACAATGTCGAAATATTTGTATATGGGAGAGACAAACAATTGCAATGTAATGTTGTGCAATGCGAAGGTGGATCCATATAACGTTGGTTGTCATCGTAACACAACTTAACGTATCGAGAAGCCCAAATTTGGTTTACAATCGCATTTATTATTCAAGTGACCCTTGCTAGGCAAATGTGTAGACGACAAATCCGTTAATGTACAATGCTAAATACTAACGAGTACATACAATACTTCAGCAATAAGCGCGGTTCACGTAATTTGTTTAACGAAGTTACTATCCTGCACGACTGGCCCAACCTGTACATTTTGGATCATTCGGGACAACGTTGGATATCGTTTAGTTAACACTAATGCTTTAGGGTAGGAGAAGTGTGCGGAGGCGCGTAGCTGGCAGTGGTTGACAGGAACGAGATCCCTAGCAGACCAAGGGCATGTTTCTGGCTGCCAATCGAGCCATCCTGTCCGGGTGAAATAATTCGGATAATTCGGGCAAGCAATGTTGATCTTCCGACGAACAATTGAAAGATCATTAAACAAGAGGAGGTGAAGGGAGGGTCTAGATTGTCCATTTTGGTAGTGAACAAAGAGGCCCTAGCCCCTCTAGCAAAGACAAAAGGGGTAATCGGCTTCGGCTTTGGGTCGATTACCTTAAAGGTGTTTAAAAAGGATGAGGTCGAAACGATTGTGGAAGACCGAAAGTTCTAACATGCGGGACGTTAGGAGCTTAGGGATGAAGCGATTAACGGCTATGAGTAGTCGCCTATCCCTGGACAAGGTCGAAGATGATCGTGTCGAGTCGATGGGGGAGTGGGGTGACAAAAAGAGACAACAAGGAAGACCTGAAGGGAGTGTCAAAACTGTTAACGTCCCACCAAGGACCGAAAGAGAAAACCCTGCCGCGCCAGCGGAGGATTTATGAAGGAAAGTAAGTTAATCTGTTTATGCTTAGGACGGTTCAGATTAATCTTCACCATTCTAGGGCTGTTTCGGCAGCCGTGATCCTCAAACTGATCAAATCAGATGAGGATATAATTATAGTCCAAGAACCCTGGATTATAAAAAACAAGATCTGTGGCCTCGGTTTGAAAGGGTATAATAAAATTGTATACTCTTCTAGGTCCGATAAAATCAGATGTTGCATTTTCGCTAAAAATAACTTGAATATTTTTCTTTTTCCACAATATAGTAGTGGTGACGTAACGGCAGTTGGCCTGGAGACGGGAGGCTGCATATTTTGGCTGGTTTCCGCCTACATGGACCGAGAGAAGGAGGTTCCGCCGGATAACCTGGGGGAACTGATACCCGAGGCGGATCGGGAAAAGATCGGAGTAATACTGGGTTGTGATGCAAATGCGCATCATACAATCGTGGGAAGCACCGACATCAATGATAGGAGTGAGTACTTATTTTATTACTTATTGGGGACTAACTTTGTAGTGTGTAATGTAGGGCAGGAGTCCACTTTTATTATCAGTAACAGGCAGGAGGTACTGGATGTTACCTTTGCATCAGACTCCATTACACATATGGTCAAAGAATGGAGGGTGGCGAAGGAACTCTCCTTTTCGGAACATCAGTACGTGAAGTTTAATATTTGCATTCACCCTGTTATTCGAAAAGCCTTCAGAGACCCTAGAAGGACTAACTGGAACAAATACGGGGAAGTGTTGGTACGATTCTTACCGACCGATGTTCCAAAGCCCCCAGCCACAAAGAAGGAGCTGGATTTCCTGGTGGAGGAAATCACAAGCGCCTGTAACTTGTCCTTTGACACTGCTTGCCCTAAGAGAATACCTAAGGGGATGCAGAAACCGGTATGGTGGTCCAGCGATTTAAGAATCCTTCGTACAGGGTGTAGGAAAGCATTCAACAGAGCAAAAGGCTCTAGGGCTTCCACTCAGGATTGAGACTTCTATAAGGAGCACCTTCAAAATTATAAAAATGAATTAAAGAAGGCGCAGAGGAGGTCTTGGAGACTATTCTGTGATAAAATAGAAGCTGTTTCGGAGACCTCGCGCCTCATGAAAATCATATCTATAAGCCCAATGAGCCCTAGTTACTTAATTAAACTAGATGGGCCTGAGGAACTCCGCAAGGTGTTGTCCTATCACCTCTTCTCTGGAACATAGTAGTCAATGGACTACTTTTGGAACTGGAGAGGGAGGGAATAGGGGTGATAGCGTATGCAGATGACGTAGCGATCGTGATCTCGGGGAAGGACCTAAGCACGATTAGGGAAGTCATGCAACATGTGCTCTTAATCATTACAAAGTGAGCTAGCAAATGCGGGCTGGGTATAAATCCATCCAAAAAAGAGCTTGTACTCTTCACCTCCTACCTTAAAAGACACGGCACTGGCGTTTACTGATAAGGCAAGATTTCTGAGTATAATTTTGGACAGCAGGCTAAATTGGAAGCTCAATAATTTAGAGAGAGGAAAGAAGTCTACCATGGCTCTTTACTTATGTAAGAACGCCGTCGATAGGAGATGGGATCTAAAACCAGAGCTGGTACACTGGCTCTTCATCGCTGTAGTCAGACCGATTCTGATGTATGGGGTGAGTGTGTGGTGGCCACCACTAGACAAAAAAAAATTATAAAAATATGATAGAGAAGGTACAAAGAACGGCCTGCTTGCTTATAAGCGGTGCACTGAGAGAAACCCCTACACGTGCTCTGGAGGCTATGCTCTACCTTCTTCTTGTCGACATCTTTGGTGAGCAGATAGCGGCAACTACGGCTACACGACTCTCTGCCGTGTTTGAGTGGAAATATCTAGTGACAGGCCACTCGACGATTGGCAGTTCGCTTAAGGAAGACTTGGCGAATAGTGACCACATAATACCGATTGTATGCTTTGAAAAAAGGCTTACGAACCCTTATCCGCTCAAGGGAATCCTGGAGGAACAAGTGAACAGCTGAAACCGGAAGTATACAATTATATACTGACGGCTCCAAACTAGACGGCAAAGTCGGAGCTAGAGTCTATTGTGACAAGTTAAATGTGAATATATCCGTTCGTCTTTCTGATCACTGCAGTGTGTACCAGGCAGAGGTGGTAGTGATTGAGGAAGTACTTACTTGGTTGATGCATAATGTCATATCCATAAGGGATATAACAATATATGTGGACAGTCAGGCGGCAATCAAGTCGCTGGAATCAGTTTCTCTGACGTCCGCGATTGCATTGAGATGCCGCTCATCTCTTAACGAGATGAGTGAGCATCTCAATATCCAGATAGTCTGGATCCCCGGTCACTCGGACGTTCTGGGAAACTGTAGGGATGATGAATTGGCAAAGAAAGATACTACTCTCCAATTGAAACTGGAAAGGGCAAATCTGGGCAGGCCTATAGCAGCGCTTTTTATGGCGCTTAAAAAGGAAGCGACAACCTCATTGAGGAGCATGCGAAGAGGCTTGTGTCAATGGCAAATGACTTCTGTAGAAGCTGTATGGATGAGGAGGAGGAAGAGACTATGAGCCACTTCCTCTGTTCATGCCCGGCGCTAGCTTATAGGAGGTACAAACATCTGGGCAAGTATTGTTTTGACGGCCTTGTGGATCTCGATAACTGCAATGTGCGAGATATCTTACGCTACATAAGTAGCTCTGAATGGTTCCAATGAAGGTAAAAGGGGAGTAGGATCCTTTGGTATTACAATGGACCGTTCCCGGTCTAAGTGAGCGTTAGCAGCCACTCTAACCTAACCTAACCTAACCATGATGCATTAATCAACACTTGGATGCAATATTTCACAAATATTTTGTGATATATCCATTTACTTGTAGCTTTTATACGCGGAGGAAATACTTTAAGAAAGATTCTTTTGAATGTGGCAACACTACATCCAGTATTCAAGAAATGATGTTCGCTCAAAATGCAAAGTAAAATGGCCTTGACCACTTTTATTTTACTTATTCAAGTTACTTTTGTGTAAGAGGACCAGTTCTAAAATTTGTAAACATAAACTGCTTAATTGTGCAATTAATGACGTATTTTGTCAGTCAAACGATTATTTCATTTAATTTTGGTGTTAAAAAATACAAATTTTAGAATTTTGTGAGAATAATGTATATATATCAGGTGCATTTGATGGTACTAGATCAGCCATGAAAGAGTATCGCTGGAAACTCGTTACAGTGGAGATGACCTCGAAATCTTGGTGTTGGTTTTATTTGTGGGCCTTGTTTTGGGTTTCAAAACATTATGTGTAAGCTATGTTTACGCATGCGTCTAGCTAAACTGACAATCTGAGCACGACGTCAGTATAGTGATTGATGACTTTATTGCTAGAGCTGACAAAATTCGGACTGCCTTGTGTGAACATAGGTGTACCTCCTGATAATATAAAATATATGACGGAGTACTCAATATAATGTCACACAATGTGACAATTTTTACGAAATATGTTATCGACAAGTCGTCATGTTTTTAACAAGACCACAGATTTTACATAATTCTCTCAACTTTATTTATGTCGATACACATAACAATAAATTATCATAAAATTTACCAAACCATAAATCAAGGAGCATATATGAAGGCAGTTATAGCACGTAATATCGACTCGTAATAATTTGTAATACATCGGCCACAAGAATATCAACAAAACCAAAAAAAAAAAAATTAAAACGAAATCACGTGGAGGTGTATTCGAAAAATCAAATCCCATAAATAAACTAGAATTTCTGCATAAATTCTAAAAATATATCCTGGTTTGTTGTTTTTGTTGGCGAAAGCATTAACCTCGCCTACGAATTATATATGTATGTACATAACCACAAAATCTATTTTGCAGAATCTATTTAGCAAACAATGTGAGTAACGACAAATTATGTAATTATAAGTAAGTCCTGTGTACATCCTTTTTTGATATTCTAATTTTAGAATTATCACTTTACAACAACAGTTTTGTTCGATTGGAATATTATAGACGAGTCGATGGTTGGGATTATACAATGAAAATTTATTTTGCTAAAATAGATACGGGATTATATATATTGTTTGGGATTACATGTTTTAGGGATTATAGTTTTTCTAGAAAGGTGAATGTTTTATTTGGTTTTTTTTTTTTAAGTTACAATCTATTTAAGTTACGTGACATAAGGCATAATATAAATACACATTGTATTACCATGGTATGTTAGGTCATTGACATGCTAGATGTCGCTACTGGTATCGTTTTAAAATAATCAAAATATTTTTATATGTATAATCGCCTAAATGTCATATATTTATTCTAAATGTTGACGATATTCTAACGACCTGACATCTCGATCATCAATGAGTAAACTGTTTTTTGTTTTTCTTATGATGGGAATACTATATGTATTTACATTATGCATAAGGGTAGGAAGATATTCGATCATTTTTGACTATCATTTTTGAGAACACCATGGTGTGGCAGATAAAATTGATGCTCGATATTTAAATCTATCCATGGCCGGCCCATAATGTGTTGAAGACGTTCGAATTAGACTTACGAATTATGAACATATTTTGAAATCGTCCGTTGATAGTTTTGGTGACATTGGAGTGTAACGGGTAGCAAGTCAAAAAAAACCTGCTTCACCATTACATAAACACTTTTGTGTTATTGAGGATTACCTACAAACAAAAAAACCTAAGTATTACCCGAGCTCAGTCGGTTAGAGGTAATTTTATTTGATCGTGAGTGGTTTATAGATAACTTTCTCGATCACTGAACAAAAAAAATTTAAACCCCCGAATTTATGTCACGATCATTATGTCACACTATTACCGCAATGAATTAATTTATTTCATTATTGAAGCAAAATATCCATTAGATGTTTAGGCCAAAGCACGAATAATGAGTTCAGCTTCATTTGAGTTGAATTTCATGTCTCGAAACACCCCTTCTTCCTATGTGGTCTCTATCGAAGCCCAAATATCGCAAACAGCGCTGCTCATTTTGGGTTTGATACTCTGTCAGACTCCATTGAGCGCAACTTTCAGAAATCACCAGATACTGAAATTGCTGTGGCAGGTGATGTCAATGTCCACAATGACAAGTGGTTGGCTTATTCTAAGTTCGTAACACCAGCTGGTGAGGCGGCTGAAATGTTTGCAGCTTGAAACCAACTCACACAACTTGTAGATCAGCCTACGAGGATACCAGATCGGATCAACGATACGGGTCATTTACTGGATCTGTTTTTAACTTCTCATGCGGAGAAATACAGTATCTCCGTCAGTTCTCCTTTGGGAAACTCTAACCATCGGCTTATTACAGCGGAATTTCCAATGTCGTGGTCGTGCCAAATGAAGGTTCCGCCTAAACGTCGATTATGACACTATAAAAATGTGGACTGGGAAGGAATGAACAAGTTCTTTTAAGAGTTCGAATAGTACTCTTGTTTTGCCTTCGGTAATATTGACAATGCAGCCATTCTGGTTTCGACTGTCATTCTCACGGGAATGGAACAGTTCATTCCTTCCAGTTTCTCTAAGCCAAATAAACAAAAATCAGGCAACCTTGAATAATCATGACTGTAGAACAACAACCGCCAATAAAGAAGCCTCTCACCGCAAATATGTTAAGAACCCGTCAAATGAAAATTTAGCTATATTTAAGGTGGCTAGAAATCTGGCAATGCAAACAGTGTCCCAAGCTAAAAAAACATATGAAAAAAAAGTTCGAGAAGAGTTGCGGCAGGTCTTAAAGCAGGGCAATAGCAATCGGACCTTTTGGTCCTTTGCCCGCAAAGTAGATGAACACTTCTTGAACAGTAGGAAATCATCAATACCACCTCTGAAAGATGGGGACTATATTTTTTCTATAGCTCAGGAAAAATCTAATCTCTTCGCCCGAAAATTTGCAGCATACTCTAATTTACCTGATTCTAACTTAATTCCCCCGATTATCTCTATAGCCCGTTCATCGATGTGCTGCATTAGATTTAGATCTAGAGTTGTCGCTAAAGTCCTTGCAAACATTATCATGCCTGTTTCACCAATCTATGTCTTCTGGCTTTTTCCCATCCATCTGAAAAACTGCTCACATAAATCCTATGCTAAAAAAAGGCAGTAAATCGGACCATTCAAACTATCGCCCAATTGCTATTGCCTCAGTGCTTTCTAAAGTACTTAAGACCATAATCAACTTCCAGTTGATAACATATTTGGAAGCTAATCATCTAATTTCTGATCAGTATGGTTTTCGCGGAGGGCGTGCAGCAGGTGATTTAATTATTTGACTGAACAATGGAACAGAAGCATTCATCAATCTGGTGAATCTCAAGTCATTGCACTCGATATCTCAAAATCATTTGATCGCGTGTGGCACAAGGGTTTGCTGTGTAAATTGAGGGCTGTTGGCCTTCACGGTTCGTTAATTTTATAGATTGAGAATTTTCTTCTTTGTCGCAAAATCCAATTTTTTTAATCACCCTGGCTTTTATGAACTTTGGAGCAAACTTGGCTGGAAATTCGGAATTTTGTGCAAAATTTCTCACGTATACGGTTTGATCAACGGCTAGATCGCGAGGTTTACTTCGTAAATTATACCGATGAGCTCCGTGTTCATAAACTCGTTTTAAATGCGGCCGTTCTTTTACGTCGTGGGGCATTTGTGGCCAGTAGTAATACCGCTGTAATTTTTCAAGAGTCTTATGAATTCCTTGAAGCGCTGATAATGGTGAATCGTAGGCAAGAGATATAAGTTGAGTGACCAATGGTGGGGGAATATATAATTTCCACGGTGGAATATCACTAAATGTAGCCGTATGATTATTAGAGGGATTCACGTAAATTTTACCATCAGTAATCGACAAATTTTTGAGAGGTTTAATTTTAACTTGACCTAATAATTCCATGTTTTCCTTTGATAAAAACTCTGGTGAATCTAAGTCTACAAATTGAAACGTCAGGAATAGAGTTTGTTGAACATTCTTCCATGTAAGCTCTAGAGAGGGTATCGGGGACAACTTTTTGCGATCCTTTCCTATGCTCTATACTAAAATTAAAAGACTGAAGCTGGCATGATCTGTCAAGATGGTTAAATTGTAGCCCTTTACATAAGACGAAATTTGTTTACACTTAAAACGGCCGCATAGCATTCCAGATCTGTTATTGAGTAATTTTGTTGCGCCGGATTAAGTCTCTTTGACATATACGAGATGGGGTGTTCTTCTGCATCGTCTCCAATCTGAAACAAAATGATTCCCACACCAGTACGATAAGCATCGCATTGGATAAAGAAGGATTTTTTAAAGTTCGGTTAAACTAATACCGGAGCGGTTATCAAGGCATGCTTTAATTGGTCGAACGCTTTTTGTCTTGAATTATCCCATACCAATTTTGACTGTTTTTTCAGCAAATCAGTGAGTGGTGACGATATTGATGCATAATGAAGCGACGTTACCAGTCCGTCATCCCTAAAAAACTGCGCAGTATTTTAATAGTTTTTGGTACCGGGAAATCGCTGATAGCCATCACCTTTTCAGGATCAGCACTTAAACTACCATCAGAGCTCAAACGGCATCACGGTAAATTGGGCGACCAGAAACGGTAAATGCCGTTTTGTCTCGGGACTTCTGAGCCAACGGAATTTGCCAGAAGGCATCTTTGAGGTTGTTACTGGAAATGAATTTAGTTTTATCCAGTCCGCTCAGAAGACCGTCGATTATTGGCAATAGATACGCATCTTTGACTGTCACTTCATTTAATCGTCGGGCATCCAGACAAACTCGCTTTTTGCCATTGGCTTTCGTTACTAAGGTCACTGGAGAGCTCCACGCACTCGATGATTCCTCAGTCACGTTCAGTGAAATCATCCTATCTATTTCGGCATATAGTTCAGCTTGTAGCATTTAGAATATCTATGTGATGAGAAAGCAAAGATGCTTTTCCTAATCCAAGATCTTTGAATGAAGGAAATTCCTGGATGAATTCGAATTCTTGGTTGGGAATTTCAGGTCGGGTTTCTAACTCGGACATTAGTTCGATCTTCGGAGAGATTCCAAATAACTTCCAAAAGTCTATGCCTAAGTAGAGCTTTTGTTTTAAACCAGGAATAATATAAATTTTCATGGAATGTTGCACGCTGTTTAAAACAATTTTTACCCAAAGACCCTCACCTGCTGACCACTTGCGGTTTTAACTACGGAAGAAAAATTGACGATTCGATGGGTCAGGTTATTAAGAAATACGTGGCTTCCGCTACCAAATGCTGAGATAGAGGCTCCACTGTCCAATAATCCCCGGTACGGAACATCGTCAATCATAACATCGAGGTATGGTCGATTATCACTTTCGTCGGTAATAAAGGTATCCCCTATTGAATCTCTTAAAAGTTTACTTTTAGCCCAATACTTATCCGCACGATAAAAATTCCTGCGAAACTTTGAGCTTTGCCTCTTCAATTTTAATTGAAAATTAGATTTAGTAGGTAGAAGTGAAACTGTAGGTGATATTAAAAAGTCTCGGTAGGTTTTAACATTAGCAGAGCTTTTAGACGTTTTTAAATTGATTTCGGGTTTTAAAGATGATTTAAATTCTTCCTTTTTATTCACGCTTATTTATCCACTCAATTTATTAATAATTTTGAAAATGTAACACGATAGTTCGATTCCTAGTGAACAAGAATACAATAAGAAAAACTGGCTATCAACCGCTAATAAATCTTAGTGAGGCATTTATATATAAATGATTAATACTAATGCTTTGTGCCTTAAGCGACTAAACTAAATTATAACGAGTTAGTTCATGCTATTTCTAGATAGATGGAACTACTCCAAAGTCACTAACTGTGCCTCAACTTGAAACTAAACTAAACCAAAAAGTATTATAGTTTATTTATAGTTTAAAACTTTTCAGCTACCACCTATAAGGTAATAGCGGAAGCTTGGACGGTTTAAAAAGTTTAATTGGAGAAGTAAATTAAACAAACAGCATAAATCTGCTACAAAATGTAGCAGTACTGCCATCTATTGTGTACTAGTTAAACTAATTTTACTGAGGTTACATGAAAATGGAATATAATATTGAACTACTTTAATTTTGACATACAACAGTCAAATAAAATTATAAACCTAACAATTTTAAATTTAATAAGACACTGAACAAGCCAGGATTCGAATAGTGTGCGTTGACCAGTCAAGAAGCAAAAAAATAAAATAAACCTATAAGTTTTTTGTCAAATATATATTTTAATTTTCTATTTATATTTTTAGGTTTCCGTTTTTTTATTTATATTATTTTGATGGACTCGTCACTGTAAGAGAATTTAGCTGCGGAAACGCTCCACGTTCGGTCCCTTAAACTCGTTTCATTGTTTTCATTGTTTACGTTGTTTATGTCATTCTGTTTTGATTTATTTTTCGTTTATAAAATGAATTTTAATTTTGAATCGGAAATTCAAGGCTGGAGTTAACCAAACCTGATTCTTAGTTTATAGGTGAAGTTCAAGTTTCCTACTTAGGATGACTTCAAATGTCCGGGTTATTCGCGTATTGACTATTTGATACCACATCGAGAGTTAGTTCTTTTTATAAGGGATGATCTCCACTTTAATGTACCCAAATGTATTTTACCTAGTTCTAATCCTGCGTTTAATACTTTGTTGATTGAAATTTGTTGATTGACATGTCACGAGTTTGATATAATTTCAAATTCAATTGAAATGATTTATCAGATCTCTCCAATGTCTGAAGTGGTTGTCTTGGAAGATATTTATAATTTATAATGAGATTTTTCAACCATGAGATCTAACAGGTAAATATGTTGAATTGTTTGCGGGGATGAATAGTCTTGTTCAACTTGTAGAGAAACAAACTCGGTACTCTGACATATTAGGACATTCATCTCATTTGTTGGACTTATTTTTGACTACCATACCTGACAAATATTCTATTCATTTTGATTTCTGATCATGCGTCACTCTCAGCGAAATTTCCGATTGCCCCACCTACTTCGGAGCTCATTACACGAAGACTAATCTGGGATCTCAATGATGCTGATTGATAAAGTTTCAGTCTATTTTTCTCTTCTCTTTCAGTCTATTTTTTTTCTCTTTGATTGGGCTGTGTGTTTGATTAGTAATAATTCCGATACAGTATCCAAGCAAATAACTTCGGTGATTTTAAAAGGAATGAAGTTATTCATTCCTAGCTCTTATAAAAGTAATAAGCCCCACCAAAACTTAATGGTTTAATGCAAATTTAATTAGACAGCATTTCATCCGTCTTTTATGAAATCAATGCTGGCATACCGCAAGGTTCCCCTTTGTCGCCTACTTTATTTTTGATCTATATCAGTGATATTTTTACATTGGCATCATGTGGTATCCACTATTTTGCTGATGATACTACAGTGTCTGCTTCTATTGAATTCGGCCCGAAGTAACAAAAAATGCTGGATGAATTATTTTTAAATGTCACAATAAAAAACCTCGACACCGTCGAAATAATTTTCGACTTTTTTCTGTAAAAGGTGGCTCGCGAAATACAATTAAGCTGTCACACACTTTGTATTTCTTCGGTGCCTTGTGTCTCATGTTGAAGATTGCCTTTTGCTTACGTTGATTGTCATTTATTCGTTGAGATGCTTCAGCACGTTGTAATTCTCTGTTGCTAACTTGATTGAAACATTTCAATTCAAATCTGTGCAGAGCTATTTAATTTCCAGTCGATTACTGATTACTCATTGATCGAAGTGAGTGATGAAAAGTATGTTTTTACCGTTCTATGTAAAGTATGTTTTTACCGGCGGTATAGCATCCAAAATATGCTCAGTTTTGTTTTCCTTCCAAAATGTCATACAGCTCTTTGACGAGAAAGCTGATCCTCAGTGGAATACAACTTCCCAAAAGTTTGACAACGAACTTCGATGAAGCATAATGTACAAGTTTGAGGTGGAAAACAGGTTGAAAACATTCCAATTCGATCAAATATGGTCATTGACAACAAACCAAGTATTACTTTGAAAGTACAGTCACAAACGCAAACACATAGTAAAATAGTATGGCTTCCAAATATGGTCCAAATTTCCAAACCAGATTTGTCCCAAACAATAAAAACGTCATAATTTTGAATGCTGTGATTTCTTTCTATATATTAAATTATTTACAATTATTTTCAATAAATTATACAGAAGGTGCAATGGATCAGGTGCTATAATATGGATGCAAAAATTTCGATCACCTTAACGATATAGAATTGGTGCTGTGTATGCGGCCGAATAAGCGTATGGTGATGCATATCCGGCAGTCAAGGGAGCAGAGTAGGCAGCGGCCACTGGTGCTGTATATGCAGCGTATGGTGATGCTACATACGATCCGGCGGTGTATGCTACTGGTGCGGCGGCAAAGTATTGTGGTTTAGCGGCAGCCATACATGAAGCAATAGCCATGAATACAACAATCAACTATAAAATTAATCAAATTATTAAATTATGTTTTTAAAGTTTAAAATTTGAAAACACTTACGAGTTTGAACATTTTGATAAAAGATTTTTGTTATGATTACTTGTTACTTAGTAAGAAGATACAATTGAACTGATACTAAACACAACAAATCATTCGACTTTATATACACAAAACACGGAGTACACAACAAGGTTGTTGGCCCGATTTACCAATATAGGTCATTCGATATTTTACCTGAATGTATACCGCGTTTAATCCACCTACAACAATATTGTCGAGTGCAAAATTCTTTTCGATTTCATTGGAAGCCGTCGAAAAACAACAACAACCCTAATAAATTATTAAATCGTTACATAACAAATTAATTAAAAGCACGTTCTTCATCCAATAACACAGAATCGAATGCTGTTTTGCATACTAAGTTGTTGTGAGTATTCATAGCCAAGTCTATATCTAATCCATCGTATGTATGTGCCACTATTTCGCTAAATTACGATAATCATTACGATTGGGAGCACATATTGGTGGTTGATTTGACATTTTTTTTTTTTTAATTTTTTAATTTTGGATGACATTCAAGGTATCTGTTGTATTTTTAATTAAGTATAGTTTGGATTGTTGATCAGTAAATGAGGTTCAAAAAATCGTATATAAAGTCAATTGATTTGTTGTTTTCGATATCAGTTCAATTTCATCATTTTACTAAGTAACAATACAGTAACTAAACCAAAACCATTTTCAAAATGTTTAAACTCGTAAGTGTTTTCAAATTTTAAGTTTAAAAAACATAATTTAATAATTAAATTAATTTTATAGTTGATTGTTGTATTCATGGCTATTGCTTCATGTATGGCTGCCGCTAAACCACAATATTATGCTGCCGCACCAGTAGCATATACCGCCGGATCGTACGTAGCATCACCATACGCCGCATATACAGCACCAGTGGCCGCTGCCTACTCTGCTCCCTTGACTGCCGCCTATGCATCACCATACGCTTATTCAGCCGCATACACAGCACCAATTCTATATCGTTAAATAACGATGGCCACAAATATCACCTTAAAAACCAACCAGCCATACACCAAATTCATTTAAAGTAAACTATTTTATAGTTTATTCTAATATATTGCCAAAAATGGATATCCGTAATTTTTAATATTAAATTAAAATTAATTTAATTTTAAAAATGAATAAAATTAAATAAAAGTAAATTTAAAAACAAAAAGGTAATTGATTGACATGTATAAATGTAATATATGTTTATTAGAAATAAATTGTAGATAGGAAGAATCCACAGCATTTAAATTTGATTGTATTTTAATTGATTTAAACAATATTTAGGTGAGAGGACAGAATTATTTGATGTTCTTCTTCCTTCTATCTTCTATCTTCTATCTTCTATCTTCTATCTTCTATTTTCTATCTTCTATCTTCTATCTTCTATCTTCTATCTTCTATCTTCTATCTTCTATCTTCTATCTTCTATCTTCTATCTTCTATCTTCTATCTTCTATCTTCTATCTTCTATCTTCTATCTTCTATCTTCTATCTTCTATCTTCTATCTTCTATCTTCTATCTTCTATCTTCTATCTTCTATCTTCTATCTTCTATCTTCTATCTTCTATCTTCTATCTTTTATCTTCTATCTTCTATCTTCTATCTTCTATCTTCTATCTTCTATCTTCTATCTTCTATCTTCTATCTTCTATCTTCTATCTTCTATCTTCTATCTTCTATCTTCTATCTTCTATCTTCTATCTTCTATCTTCTATCTTCTATCTTCTATCTTCTATCTTCTATCTTCTATCTTCTATCTTCTATCTTCTATCTTCTATCTTCTATCTTCTATCTTCTATCTTCTATCTTCTATCTTCTATCTTCTATCTTCTATCTTCTATCTTCTATCTTCTATCTTCTATCTTCTATCTTCTATCTTCTATCTTCTATCTTCTATCTTCTATCTTCTATCTTCTATCTTCTATCTTCTATCTTCTATCTTCTATCTTCTATCTTCTATCTTCTATCTTCTATCTTCTATCTTCTATCTTCTATCTTCTATCTTCTATCTTCTATCTTCTATCTTCTATCTTCTATCTTCTATCTTCTATCTTCTATCTTCTATCTTCTATCTTCTATCTTCTATCTTCTATCTTCTATCTTCTATCTTCTATCTTCTATCTTCTATCTTCTATCTTCTATCTTCTATCTTCTATCTTCTATCTTCTATCTTCTATCTTCTATCTTCTATCTTCTATCTTCTATCTTCTATCTTCTATCTTCTATCTTCTATCTTCTATCTTCTATCTTCTATCTTCTATCTTCTATCTTCTATCTTCTATCTTCTATCTTCTATCTTCTATCTTCTATCTTCTATCTTCTATCTTCTATCTTCTATCTTCTATCTTCTATCTTCTATCTTCTATCTTCTATCTTCTATCTTCTATCTTCTATCTTCTATCTTCTATCTTCTATCTTCTATCTTCTATCTTCTATCTTCTATCTTCTATCTTCTATCTTCTATCTTCTATCTTCTATCTTCTATCTTCTATCTTCTATCTTCTATCTTCTATCTTCTATCTTCTATCTTCTATCTTCTATCTTCTATCTTCTATCTTCTATCTTCTATCTTCTATCTTCTATCTTCTATCTTCTATCTTCTATCTTCTATCTTCTATCTTCTATCTTCTATCTTCTATCTTCTATCTTCTATCTTCTATCTTCTATCTTCTATCTTCTATCTTCTATCTTCTATCTTCTATCTTCTATCTTCTATCTTCTATCTTCTATCTTCTATCTTCTATCTTCTATCTTCTATCTTCTATCTTCTATCTTCTATCTTCTATCTTCTATCTTCTATCTTCTATCTTCTATCTTCTATCTTCTATCTTCTATCTTCTATCTTCTATCTTCTATCTTCTATCTTCTATCTTCTATCTTCTATCTTCTATCTTCTATCTTCTATCTTCTATCTTCTATCTTCTATCTTCTATCTTCTATCTTCTATCTTCTATCTTCTATCTTCTATCTTCTATCTTCTATCTTCTATCTTCTATCTTCTATCTTCTATCTTCTATCTTCTATCTTCTATCTTCTATCTTCTATCTTCTATCTTCTATCTTCTATCTTCTATCTTCTATCTTCTATCTTCAATCTTCTATCTTCTATCTTCTATCTTCTATCTTCTACAAATTATATGACCACTGGTTTAAGAGCCCAAGACTCAATGGATATTAGTTACAAATATGTACGGGTGTAAGAGTTGGACGATCAGTTCGGCTGATGACATTCGAGATCAGAAATATGATGAAAATTCAGCCGAAAGTTGTCACAAAAGTAAAACAAACTTATATCAATTTCAAATACAAATAAAAAATTGATCAGACCGTAATTATCTGTCGCTTTTATTTCAATCAAATCGTTTTACATTTTATTACCTATAAAAATAGTTAAAGTATGACGACGCGTGGTGCGCTACAGGAGCAGAGTATGCATGAGGTGTGTAATATGTCACTGGAGTCGATATAACAGCTGAAGTATGAACGAACGGTATACGTGGTGCTGGATAGACTGATGAATACGGTGCATTAATGGATACAGACGCTAGGTCATGATTAACAAAAAACGGTGGATTATTTTCGGGTAAAAAAATCGGTGGTGGAACAGGTGGCGCAATAAATGGGGAATATCCAAGTAGCCAAGGTTTCGATTGAACGAGTGCAATACTCAAAACCAAGATTAATGCCTGAAATGAAATTAAATATATGATGAAAAATTTCATAAATATTTTTAGCTACACTTACAATTTTGTACATTTCGAGATGAGATGATATGGTGTTATGAACTTCTTTGACACAATGATGTTTTAACACGGTACTCATGTCGGTTTTATATAGACGGAGACATAAAATTTTGTTTAAATATTTAATTTGCACTTACCAAAACATAATTGTATTTACCTTTCTTTGGTGACATTTTTATTTGCCTGTCAATTACCAACAATGTGCGATTCGAATTCGACCTTCAATTGATGTATTTATGTTTTGTGAAGAAGCGCTACGAGGAGTGTTACATTTTTAAATTTATTTCTAACTGTGGCGACCAACAATGTTGGTAAATTAAAGACTTTATATGCTTTTATGAAGTACTAATGTCAAAATTAGAAACTTACAATTTTTTTTACATTTTAAAATTTAAAAAATATTTACCGTTTTGTATTTACGAAATTTTAAATCGCAACGCAGGCCCGATGTTTAGGAAGATAATCTTGGATTCTTAAGGTTATCCAAAAGAAACCTCGTTTTCATTCTTTACACACTTTATTTTTAATCCTAATTAATCTTAACTCACTGCCGCCAATCAAAAAATACCAACTCACCTTCGTAACATTAGTGTTACCACATTCAAATTGACTGTTTCCTTTCAATAACCGCATTTTGTTGAGCAAATTTAATTATTAGATCACCTTGGTGATTCCTCGTTTGAGGAGACCTTTTTAGAGCGAATCTAGACACATTGCACCTTTCACGAAATTGAATCCATTGGTCTCTTTTGTGGCGTCTTCATCTACTTAAAGATGCACTTCTTTCGTCGCAAGGCATACAAATATGCGGATGAATACCAAGGTCTCAGGCAAACCCTTCTTTTCACTGATTTTTGTATCTGACCGAAAATGATCCACAGAAATTCAAACTTGAATACGATTTGAAGGCAAGTTGCCAGTCATCTGTCATTAACAATCCAAAAATTCTGACCGCTAGTAGCTAACGTTTGAATCATAAAGCAACGTTTGAATCATAAAGCATTAGTTACTTTATTGACTGATTTAGTGCCATTCGATGCGTTTGGAACAACCCAACGTGGAGTCTTTAATTCCTTGAGATATACTATGAATTCCAGTAGAACAAATAGTTTGGCAATATTTACCGTTAAACTTCATTTGGTTGTTGAACATTCATTACCAACAATCGATATTATGAAATTGAACGAAACGGTTTTTGTGTTCTACGTCAAAATTGTCTCATACAATGAGTCGAGAGTTTTGGGATTTGTAATTGGAATTGATTCAAAGAGTATCGATTCATTTGACATTCACTTACTAAGTTAAGCCAACACAATTTAACATTTGGATCAATTGTGATTGAACCTCTAAAGCTACAAGTAATGAATTTGGATTACTTAACATATCAATTGAAGATAAATAAACCATAGATATAGTTACGGTAGGGTTAAATCTAGAGACATCTGTGGAATAGCATTAGTATTAGCAAAAATTGAACAAATATGATTAATAGAATAGCGCAGTGACACCTCTAAAAAGCATAATGAAATAATAGAAAAATGGAATATTCAAAATAGTCGTGAGTTAACCAAAAAAAGGTAAAAAGTATACCAGCAAATTGGGCAAAATTTTGAGCAAATTGTGAACAGTAAGGTCACACGGAAATCTTTTTGCACTGGGCAAGCAGAAAAACACCCATCAAAATAATGCAATAAACCACAAAATGTTATACTTGTGCACTCTGTAAAGAAAAAGGCCATCCAGTTTGCTATAAAGAATGCCAGTTATACCAACAAAAGCTAAATGCTCTATTACCAAAAATAACGGTAGATCAGCGACTTCAACAAAAAACGAATAAATAATAGGACGCTATCGAAGAGAGGAGTTTTCTACTTCCAGATAATCAAGGTCCAAACAACTACCAATATTTAGAAATCAGGCAAAGGCCTGTGACCAACGAGCCAACCATTAGTAGAAATGAAGATGCTCAGCAAATGTCAGGCTAAATGAGACTAAAACCATCAGGAACTAGATGTATTTCTAAATACCAACAACAACATTGAGGTAGTTTTGATATCAAACACATTTTTTACAGAAAAACTTTTTCCAGTTTAGATTCAGAAAGAAACATTCCACCGTCAAGTTTATCGAGTTACTGCAAAAATGGAACAAGCATTTAAGGAGAAGAAATATTGCCCTGCCGCATTTTTATATTTCGCAGGCTTTTGATGTCACTCTTTAAAAAAAAAATTTAGAGCATCATTTGAGGAAGCATACTTTAAATTTTACCCAGCCATCGCAGGAGTGCCACAGGGCACAACTTTAAAGGACTGTATATTTTTGTGGGTTGGTTCAATGAAAATAACAAAACGCGAAGATTTAAGTTATTTAGATAACATTTATGGTCTAGATTGGATTATTGTTTTTAACGCTGGATAGTGTTGCTTCGAACTTACAATCATAAATGATAGTGCAGTGCATTATTTCATCTTGCATTACTAATTAATTGGTATAATTTAGTACATTGATTTGAGTATTCTAGTACATAATTTATGACAATTTGACAGATAATTCTAATAATAATGTCAACAATAACAAACGACATCAACAATTCATTTATGTAATGGTAAGTATAACTAATTTGAATGTAGGCTTTCTTTTCTGGTCGCGAACATCACGGGCGCCTTGAAAGTCGCTAGATTTCAATCCACTGGTAACCGACATAACTTGGATATTGCTCGCCGGATTACACCTCGATTGTAGGTTATCCTTAGTTTGATTCCACTTCGTGTGAGCTTGCATCGACGTCAGGTATTCTTGATGCCAACGCTTTCAGAATAATTGTGTCATCTTTTGTATAGCATTCCAATGTTCTAAGCGATTAAACGGTATCTCTGTGATATCGTGCTACAGAATGGTTGTAATTGGGTGCCCAATCAGAAAATGTGCAGGTGTTAGACGGTCGATTTCATCATCTGCCAGGTAACATAACGGACGTGAGTTTAATAATCCTTCTATTTGCACCAACAATGTCTAAAGCTCTTCTTGGGTGAGTATTTGATTACCGATTACTCTCTCCATAAGTTGGGTCCATGCGGTGGAATGAAGTACCAAGTTGACCTCAAGTCTCAGGTAAGTTCTTATCGGACCCGCAAAATCTAGTCCAATTTTAAAGAAAGGACGGATTAATTGTACTCTCTCCTCAGTTAAGACACCCATTAATTGTCCTTCGGTCTTTGTTTGATACAGTATAAGCTTTTTCGGACTATTGACTTCATATCTCTAGTTATGATAATCTGGAACCTTCTTCGAATTAGGCTCATGACTAAGGATGCCCACAGTGTAAATTAGTCTTGTGATATTTCAATATTATGTGTTTTGCGGCTTCAGCTTTGGATAACAAAATAATTGGATGTAGTATATCATATGGTGCAATGGGTTTCTCAATTCGACCACCTACTCGCAATAACCCTCTATTGTCTATAAATGGATGTAATTGTTTGATTGGACTATTTGATGATACAGCTCCGCCCTTTCTTAGGTCCTTTACCTCATATTTGAAATGCTTCGCCTGTGTGCACCTCAAAATCTCAATCTCTGCCGTCTTCCATTCCTGGCTTGTTGTATTGCTTGACCTTGATTTCAACCTTTGACATATGGAAATAAACTTTCAAATATTAGTTAGATTACATATTACCTTGTCGTAGTTGGAGTAAGTTTCTAATAACTCTTCTATCAACGGTTTCGTCGATTCGGTAGATTTAGCAACCATCACTTGTATTTTTTCTCGCTGTTCCAATTCCGTTGCTGGTTTTGATTTTCGGAATATTGGTCAATTGTCTTCTTCTAAGGTCAGAAATTCTGGTCCGTTCCACCAAAGCTTAAAAGTTTTTAGTTCTATTGGACTTAAACCCCTTGTAGCGCAATCTGCAGGGTTTAATTTCGAGGTAATGTAACGCCATTTTCTTCTCTGAAGTACTTCCAGAATTTCGCTGGTGCGATTAGCCACATAGGTTTTCCATTTGCGTGGTGGTTTGGACACCCAATCCAGAACACTGGTGGAATCTGTCCACCCGAATAATTGGTGGTCTGGAATAGCTAATAACGGTTGAACTCGTTTCATTAAACGGATTAACAATAAGGCACCATTTGGTTCGATGCAAGGTAAAGATAATTTTTTTATCGGTGTTACCTTGGTCTTGGCCGCTATTAAATTGGCGACAATACGGTCATCATGATTTGTTCGAAGATGAATGGAGGTGGCGTATGCACCTTCGCTGGAGTCACAAAATCCATGTAATTGACATTCTCTATTAGTCATGAGTAGCCATCTAGGTACGGTAATTGTTGATATGCTATTTATTTCATTTCTGATCTTGAGCCATTGTTCTTGAACGGAAATTGGCCATGTATCATCCCACCCTAAATCTAGTAGCCACAACGCTTGGAAGAACCCTTTTATTTAAATAAGAAATGGTGATACTAGACCTAGGGGATCGAAAATCTGATAAGATAGACCTTTTGGTAGACGGTATATTATTCTTTAGCTTGAACTGGTATGTGAATTTATCAGAAGCTGGTTGCTACTGTGGCCCCAATACCTTTATTTCTTCTAGATCTTCAGAAATATTCTTTGGAATTTTTGGACTTGATTGACATCAATATTTTTGAAAAGCTCGGAGCTACTGACTGGGTTTCAGTTAATAAATCATCTATGTATAGGTCTCTGATGCTTTGGGATACTGCTTTATATGACCTTCGGCTAAATGTTGAATAACTCCGGTGGCTAAATACGGTGCCGGGGACATGCCATATATCAGGGTTCGCAGTTCGTAATGGTTGATAACTGAATCAGGCGAATTACACCAAACTATTCTTTGATATCGCAGATCGTCAGGGTGTATCCATATTTGCCGGAACATTTTCTCTGCATGCTATTCTATTCTTGCGGAAACGAACTAAGATATCGCTCAATAAATTTTGTAAAGGTGGTCCAGTCAGTAGATTATCATTAAGTGAATATGCAGAAGTTGTTTTGGCAGGAGCGTGGAATACGACACGTAATTTTGTTGTTGTGGATGATTCCCTTCACACGCCATGATGTAAATCCAATTATTTTCAGATCCAAATAATCGGAAGTACTTTTTGGAAAATTTTATATGTGGTATATGACTAGATCAACCATCCCCTGGTTGTAACCATCTTTTGGTTAGCGAGCCCTTGGATACAAATTTGTCCATTTCTACGTTCCAGACCCAATCTATGAACGAACCTTTCAGTGATCAAGGAATTTTGGAAGCCTGAGTCAAGTAAAACTCCACATATTTGGTACTGATCGCTTGTATCTCTCACCTTTACCGTCGCTGTAGGTAGAATGGCTGAATTGATCTCATGAGTGGAATGCATACATGACAATTGCGGCGACTGAGAGTTCGTTGTCGTGGCTGGCTCAATTTAGGCTAATTGTGGTTGTAGTGATTGACTACTGGTTGGATCTGTTTCTCTGTACTGATTGGAATTAGTGGCTGGATGCAGTAGTGTATTATGGTTTCTCTTACAGTGATGATATTTTCCCCTTGATTTACAGTAGTACAATACGTGGGATTGGCTAAAACAATTAAAACAACGATTTTCATTCCTTGTTCATTCCCTTCGTTTATCCACTGTCCATTTCTTAAACTTCGGACATTAGAATATTGGATGATAATCACCTTTACAAATAGAACATGATGCGATAGCGTGGGTAAACGTTTTTGGAGGTCTTGCTTGTGTAACTGTTCTTTTTGGATAGCTTTTGGCTTCATCCAAGGCATCGATTCTTTTCATCAAAAATTCAATTAGCGATTGGCAGGTCAGTAATTCCTCCTCGCATGTCTCAATATCAGCCCACTTATTCCGGATTTGTTCGTCCAATTTTTGAATTATTAGATAAATTAGCTATGGATCTCTCGTTTCTGCCTTGGGTCCAATTACCTTCAATCCCATTAAGACTTCGTCAATTACCGTCCGAATGTATTATGAAGTAAGATTATTAATCGCTGGTAACTCTACTAGATTTTTGATGAAAGATTGCACTATTCAATGCTTCAATATAATGCGTATGAAATTGGCAAATGTTTTAGAAGATTAGCGGCTTCGTTTCTCAGGAATCTCTTTAAGTATTGAAATTTCTGAGTCGGGTTCAAATTCGGGTTTTCGTGTATGGTGGAAGAGGATAAATCATAGAATGATTGCCATCATTCTATGATTTAATGGTGCGATGTTTATTTTTGGGAGTTTAACTTCTAAATTTGAACCATGGTTCTGATCAGCTTTACTATAACTTAATTCTATTGACACATTCCCGGCCACCAATTTAGCCTTTCCTATTAAGTTTTTCAATTCGGCGACGGCGTCATAATATTTCTCTTCGACTTCTTCTTGATGATCTTCATCATCTGGTTTTATCTCGCTGATGCTTAGTTCAGTTTCTTGAAACTAGGATAACAATGCTTTTACTCGACGTAATTGAACTTTCAGCTCTTCCACATTAAGATGGGATGCTTCAATCTCACGTTTCTTCTAGGCAAATTATTAACAATTCTTCCATTAATTGCACTTAGGTTAGATTCTGTAACACGCATAAAGTATGTTCCTCTTCTAATTGTATTAGCTCGAAGTGGTGTTCGTATTGTTCGGCTTCTCGTTGTCGCGACTGCAAGTGTATTTGTTGAAGTATCAGATATCATTTGATGAGTACTACATTACTAGAGGCCTGCTCAAGTATGTTAAAACCTCTTTAAAACATTCTGCAACTCTTGCCAATAGCTGGACAAGTTGTAACGTTTTATCAAGTTTCATTGGGTGGCTAGTAGTTCCACTTTGGTGACCGTTGAAATACATTCCTGAGTTGTAGTTTCGGTTACCTGTGCGGAATCTATCTGACTGAGTATTGGCTTGCGAGGGCCATTATGCATAGGAGCATGAATGTATACTGGAGTGTATGTGCATATATGGATTATATGTGGCGGTTTATATGGTTAACACGCGAGTCAGCCCATCATTGTCTGGGTGAATTTTTTTTATCTAACATAAATTCCATCTTGTTGGAGCTTGTATTCATATCAGAGTAGAACAATATCCCCAGGTGTTAGGTTTCATGTCCCTTGATGCCATTTCGGACAATATTGTCAACGATCTAAATAATCGGTCATCCATTTTGATAATGGATTGGAAAATAAAGCTGAATGAGCTAAGATCGTCAACATATGCGTCGCGGCATTAAAATCGCAATCTTTTTACATTCCCCAATGGAGTACAAATATATCAAGCTGACTCTGTTAATTATTTTGTATTGCATCTTGACTCGAGGATGAACTGGAAACACCACTTTAGTCTAAAAGCAGTGTATAAATTAAAATAGAAAAACGTGACATGTACTGGCTAACTGGACGTTACTTAGCCTGTACTGTAAACGTCTCATCTATCAAAAATTAAACCAATTTGAATATTTGGCATCCAACTCTAGGGCTGTAGGGCAACGATCCCAAAACAAATTTCTACGTCCAATAAAGACCTAATTCTTTTTTTATAGTCTATAAACTCGTACGATCAGAAAAATGTTAACTAGAATATTTAGGACTCTAATTTTGACCATTTTAAAAGTGTTGAAGGCAATCAGAAGATGTTGATAACAGGAGGGTTTAGGTACTTTAGCATTTCACTATCGATAAAAATGGTGTTTTATTGTAGGTACTTGTACAAAAAAGAAGTGGCTTGATGACAATAAGATCGCAAAAAACACTATATATTTGGGTGTATCTTAAGTGAAGTGATGTATGATAACATAAGTCAACGATATTAGAAGTCCAATAGACATATTCTAATAGATATGTTAGAATTATTCAAAATGATTTAGCAATAATCATGTGTCGTCAGATACTTATTCGTTGTGACAGTTGTATGCCAAATATTAGTCTGGCAAAATGAATAACTATGATATGGGGCCATCTAATAACTTTGACGTACGAGACATAGTATGTCCCGATATGGCGCTCTCATATAGAATTCTCTCCTCCTAGTTATCTAGAACAATAGGAAGTAAGACCAATAATGGTGCGGTACGGGAACAGCAATAGCCTGTAAAAACTACTTGTTCATTTTTCATTTAAAGAGCAGCAGTCATTGCTTCATTTCATTTTACTTAATGACTAGCTGCATTTTTCTTATAATTTTTGCGTGACCATCCTCTTCAATTATTTAAATTACATTAACTTCCATTAAAATTTATAATATTACATAACCCAAAAATGTATATATTTGGCTATATAACACTGTAGCTATGCAATAATATCTTTAATATTTCGTAAGCTGCCAGCTTTTATATACAAAGGAAAAAAACTACTTTACATTCCAACCCCTCCGATTGGCGATTATTTTAATTCATTGTCAAAAACGAAATTATCGTAATTGAATACTAATTATCGATTAGTTGTGTTATGTCTTTTTAATATATGTTCAAAGTTGAACATCCAATTGATGGTTTTAAATTGTCAAACGATATATTATTTAAATAGGTATGGCCTTCCAATAGGAATAGTTAATAGTTTTAAATATCAAACTATGTGTAGCCTAGGATTTAAGTTTGGATATGGTGAGTTTGGACTGCAATTTTTGTTCTATTGTACGATATGAATTACTAATGAAGTTAGAAATGTCAAACAAATGAATTCTTTTGTTAAGTGAATAATTTCGTAGGCTTCACTGATTGATTAGAATATAATCCCAAGGAATAATCACGACCTCCCAAAATGCCGGTCACTGGTCGCCTGGTTCGGTTTCCCAGTCACCAACATTCAAACTACTATTAGCACAAGACAAACCATCGTGTACGAAAGATCTAAACGAGCTGGAAGCTACAGCAACCTAATCAAAAGCTAACAATGACGCTACTCCCGAATATAAACCTGAAGCAGAACCGAAAAAGGAACGAGCAGAGCAAATTTACTACTGTTCCTGAATTAGCAATCGGAACAACAAACATTGGAACAGTTTTCGAAGACTTGATGTTACAAATGAAATAGCAAAGCACTGAAGCAAAACATTAGGCGCAAGAACAGAGTGAAATGTTGTATGAGATCAAATTGTCTCTGCTAGGAATGGTAAGAGAGTTAGAGACAGACGTGGCAAAAGTTAATTGCAAAATGCAAGAGTTGGAGGGTTCCATTACGGCTACCGTAGACAACACAGTTCAAGAAAGGATATAAGAAAGGATAATGTAACAATTTGAGGCCAAAATGAAACTGTTGGAAGATCGCCAGCAGAACTATCCTTTGCACGACAATGGAGCTTCCATAGGAAGCAGTTCAACGGCTGTTAAGGAACCATCTACTGTTGGCCATAAGGGAATTTTGAAACCCCCGTCATTCGATGATGATTCACCAATAGGAAACTTCAAGGATCATCACCAAGCAGCAGTTCATCATAAAAGATGGAATCTGAGTGATCAACTAAATCTATTGCACTATTAATTCGAAGAAAAGCAACAGACGTACTCCAGAATGTACCTGCAACAGAGATGAGCTGTGGAAGAATCTTAAAGGGGCTGGAGCTAAGACGCGGGCAGTCTCACGTCCAATAACTATGTAAAATACAGCTGCATAATTGTAGACAGGAGCGAAGAGAACGCCTCCATGATATGGAATGAAAGATAACCAAGCTAGTGCAGCAAGCTTAGTGTAATGGTCATTTGGATGTATTAAATTGGTTAACTGTAGATGCGTTCATCAACGCCGACCCAGACCAACAACCCGGACACTACATCAGGGATTGTAAACAACCCACCACCAGCAGAATAGGGCAGCGAGAAGGTGATGAGAAACAAATTGAAAAAGACAGATCGATAGGTATACAACAGGAGGACGATGAAGCAGAGTGCTTGACGCGCCTTCAAAGTGGGTATCTAGAAAACTAAGTGTTACCAGTTTAGCGGGGTAAAAGCTGGGTAAAATGGGAGAGAGCCCCAGGGTCACTGTTCAGATTGTCAAACTACGAAAGGACTGCAACAGCTTAATTGTTAACGACGTATTAGAAAAACAACCGTGTACATTCACATTGGATACCGGAGCTTCTAAATCGGTTACATGTCCTGACATGGTGCCACAAGAGCGTTTGGAAAGAGTGATTCGGTACAATCTAAGAACAGCAACTGAATACGCTGCAGAAGTGAAAGTAGAGTGTCACTGTCGGACGAATACGGTTTCAAATTCGATTCATTGCTGCCGATATAATCGACCAATGCATCCTAGGCTTAGATTTTATGTCGAAGCATCAAATGTCACTTGACATTTCTTTCTAATACCAGACAGAAGAAAGAGTGAAGAGTCCACCAATGTCTGAAAAACTTATCTATGTCAGAATCCCCGATGACCAAGTTTGGAATAGTGGAGCCAACCAAAATATTGAACGAAGGTTAGCGTGACGGTTAACGTGATCAACGAAGGAGTGGTGATTGGTAAAGCTGATGAAGTTGATTCCATCACAAATTGTGCATCAGATGAAAAACTTAACAAACCGATACACCCAGCAAGAAAACGGATCATTTAGTCATTATATGTGCTAATCTGGCAGTAGGACTCTAGAAGAGGCAAAATCGGCAATAAAAGTACTGAAAGGATTGGATGACGTTTTCGCCATGACAGAGAATGACATAGGGAAAACCGATATATTTCAACATCGAATCAACACAAGGAATGCAACTCCAATACGACAAGCGCCAAAAATATTGCCGCTAGTTAAGCAACAGGAAGCCGAATTACTTTTTACCAAGAAGGAGCGTGACGGAATAATCGAGAAACCCAACAGTGCTTGTACGAAAGAAAAATGGTTCAATGAGATTTTGCGTTGACTACCGAAAACTGAACAACGTAACCAAAAAGGATAGTTATCCATTACCACGCATTGACGACACCTTAGACACGTTATCTGGAGCAAACATTTTCAGCACACTAGATCTCAAAAGCGGATACTAGCAGGTAGCAATTCACGAGGTTGATAAAGCAAAAACGGCTTTTACGGCAGGAAATGGCCTATACAATCCTCGGTAATGCCATTTGGATTATACAATAATTCACACATATGAGAGGTTGGCCACATATGAGAGGTTGATGGAGTACGTTCTACGGTGTCATAATTGGAGGACATGTCTGAGAAAAATCCAAAGGACCAGCGTGATTTTAGATAATATAAACACTTCAACAAAATTTAAAAAATGTTTCCAGCTATTCCCACTACAAAATGATCGGGTGATGTTGGAATTTACATTCCAGCACCAAAAAAATGTTGAGAGTAACTTTTATGGATGCTAATGTACTTCGTAAGTTCCAGGTGAATCTGTGGAGAAAATAGTAGAGTGAATTTTTAGAAAAGTATTAAATAAAATGCAAGAAGTACTTTAAGCGTTGTTGTGTCCCTTTATAGGTAGTACTCTCATGATTTGAATAATAGAGCGAGTGAAAGTGTATCATGGAAGTTGGAAGGTAAAATACGTTTACATAAACGTTGTTGGAGTGAAGTAAATTTGTGTGTTACTTGTATGACTTTAGAGGCCATTGCACATTTGCTTAAATTTGTGCTCATTATAGCAGACGTCAATGTTCTCATATGAATGTAAGGAGCTTAACTAAGAGTCATTATTCGTAGTTTAGCATGTCTGGAAGCATAATATAAATACACATAGTACTACCATGGTATGTTAGCCCATTGACGTTCTAGATGTCGCTACTGGTATCGTTTAAAAAAAATATAAATTTATATATATATATATATATATATATATATATATATATATATATATATATATATATTCGCCTAAATGTCATATATTTATACTAAATGTTGATGATATTCTATCGACCCGACATCTGGAAGATTTAAAATATTATTTTATAATTCGACTGTAGGGTTTTTTGTTGGTTCTTTGAACCATTACTCTTAAAAGCTCGCTTGCGACTGTACCAAATTTAACTCAAATGGTCTCCTGTGGTGTATTTTTATTTTGCTCGTAAAGGGCTTTTAAAAAAAGTTCTCTACTCCCTCGAATTGTATTTACTCGGACCTTATTGTCTGTCTTACACCTAGTGTAGTTTGGCTATATGGTTTACTCATCCTATAAGACTAGTTGACCTAATTGCAAGCTTTGTTGAGTTATGTTCTATTTGGTCGCTATGGCAGCTCTAATAAACGGTCTTGTGATTATATTCCAGAAATCTTACCAAAGTTAGATTAACAATTTTTTTAAATTTTCTAAGAATTTTGAAGCAGATCGAATCACAGTCGTATTCTATCAAAAAATATGTTGCTGTTCACTCTATGAAATCAGATGAATTGTTTGTAATTTTCATAAGCAATAAACACACACATACACAGATATTATGCTAGCTATTTACATATAATATATTTTCCAGACTAAAATTTTTCAGATCACAAAATTATTTTCGTTTTAAAAATAGTAGGGTGATGTGTACGCAGCGTAAGGTGCAGCATAACCAACTGGTGCAGCAGCATATGCGGCCGATGTATACGCAACTGGTGCTGTATATGCGGCTGAAGTGTAGGCCGCAATTGGTGCTGGGGCGGCTACAAGTGGTGCAGCAGCTAATCCATTATAATTTCTGGCAATCACTTGTGAACTGTGAGCGGTTACGACAGCCGGAGCGGCAGCTACAAGTGGTGCACTGTATGCGACTGGAGCAAGAATGCCTGGCTTGGCCGAGACGGTGGCAATGGCCAATAGAACAAAAAGTGCCTATATGAATAGAAAATAAAACAATAGAATATTATATTAAAATAAAAACAATTTTCCCCGAAAAAGAAATTTTTTTTTTTTGTCTACGGACAGTCTGAACGATGATGAACTTACTACTTTGAACATTTTAATGGATTTTGATTGTAGTTAATTGAAAACTAATACCTTTTACCATCTCACAATGTCTATTTATATGAAACAATCGAACGATCCACCCCACCACCCCCTATATATGAATAATATATGACATTTTCTTTTATACGTTTTTACGTATGTGAGTGTGTGTATACCGGGTGATTTTTTTAAGCTGAAACTTTCAAATATCTCGGAAAATAAGCACCCTACGAATTACAAAATTTCATCATTCCGCGGGGAAATACACTAATGCTTAAATTAGTACCCCCTTCCCTTTCCTCGTAGGTGGGGCGGGGGATAACTTTGAAATTAAAATAGGAACCCCTATTTTATATTGTAGACTCGGATTCTCCGGCTGCAAATAAATACGTAGGTTAGTTAACTTTAGCGGAAATCGGCTAACCGGAAGTGGCAAATTTTTTTTTTTAATTTTTTTTAATTTTTTTATTACAACATTCTTGCCCTTAAAAGTTTTCTTATGTGCTGTACTTTTTGAAATATTTACAAAACTCGGAAAACTCCCTATGCAAACAGCCACTTCCGGTTAGCCGATTTCCGTCAAAATTAATTAACCTACGTACTTACTTTTAGCCAGAAAATCCGATCTGCAATAAACATAGGGGTTCCTATTTTATTTTCAAAGTTACCCCCGCCCCACCTACAAAGAGGGGAGGGGGTACTAATTTTGATCTTAGACATTTTGTTCGTAGGGTGCTTATTTTCCGAGATATTTAAAAGTTTCAACTTAAAAATATCACCCGGTATAGTAAGTGCAATCACACCATTTAATATGTAGTCGTCATTG
The DNA here is from genome assembly GCA_963556175.1 of Tipula confusa. NCBI lineage: Eukaryota > Metazoa > Arthropoda > Insecta > Diptera > Tipulidae > Tipula > Tipula confusa. The sequence continues at coordinate 26,381,383 of OY744477.1, read as the reverse complement.
TGGCATGAAAATGAGACAAAACAAAAAAATTATAAATTTTCATCACGAAAATTGGGTATTGCACGTACAAAAAAAGCGTTTCCAATTGCGTACTTATGCAACTCGATTTTAGTTATGAAATTTTACTGATTTATTGGTTATTTAGTGGAGCGACGTAGATTTGCGAATTATTGAAATTGGCAAAATTTTTACATGTATTTGGCTAAAGCGTATAGACCAAGGTTGAATCAATTGCGGTAAGGTTACACGTATAATTTTAACAGATTGTAACGTGGCCTATTCTCAAACTAAAAAACATGATAAAACATTTTTTAAATTCGGTTGAGTGGGGGGGGGTGGTAAACCTTATTACTAACTATAAAGCTAACGTATAAGTGTACTAATTTACAGTTTGCTTTAAGAGTTCAGCCGTCTAACAACTAAGAATGCGATAGAATAATAGCTTTGACAGTAGCATACTTACAGTAGTATATTTTGTTAATAACCGTAAAACGCGACTTTATATACGTTATTAAGTTTTTATTTTTTATTAAATCGTAATTTGGTATTTAAGTAAATAATTATTGATCCGTGGGATTATCATTAGAATTAATGTTTAATATCATTATTATTTTATCGGAACCTACTTAATTAGATAATGTTCGTGATGACATAATGAGCGGTGACGGAAATGATAATGATATAAAGATACCGTAAGTGAGTAACGATTGTTAATATGCCTTAAAAAAAAAACGTTTGGACTGGTGGCCCTGCGGAGATTACCGATAGATTCAAAAACGATACCATACCGGGCCGATACTCTATTTCACCAATGCATCTAAATAACTGCACTATTCTTTCAAAAATTGATTTAGTAAAAGCATTTCGTTCAAACTCAAAGTCCATCTTGAAGCTTATGTTTCAGAAACTTTCCGAATACGGTATAGTAATAAATCGGTCAAAATGGGTAATTAGCATGGAATCATTTTATTTCTAAGCCACCATACATTACAATAAATGATATACACATCCGGCCAAGTACAAAGTAACTGCAGTTGAACAATTTCCTCACCCAATATCTATTTGCCAGACCCAACAATTCGTCGGGATGATAAAATTTTAGCAACTAAAAATCACAAAGTGTTTACGTGGTCTAAATGCTTAATTTCGCAAAGCTTCTCTTTCATTCCTTGATATTTTGAAGTTAAGTGTTACAACTCAAATAGCAGTTGGAGCTGTTTTACAACAATTAAACAAAGGAAGTTGGCATTCTTTATAAGTATTTTCCAAAAAACACCTCACCCACCGAATTTCAATACTCTGCGTTCGATATCGAACTTTTGGCGATCTTTAAATCAATTAATCATTTTCACTTCTTCGTAGAGGGTCGTGGGTGTTGCAGATACATTGATTATAAACCATTTATGACACAAAATTTAAGCAGAACGCTCCCCATGTCGAAGCAGACAATTAAACTACTTTGGACAAATGACAGATTGTAGTTCTACTCTAGATCTCGATACAATGGTTGATCTAAAAAAAACAAACATAGAACTATACTGGATATGATCAACAACCGCAGCGGAACAAAATACATACTTGAACACATCCCATTTAAAAAATATGCAATGAATAAAAAAAAAATTGCTTCCTGGTGAGAAAGCGACAGTAAAACTTATTTCCAGTAGATATACTTTTGGCCTGGATTAAATGACCTCCTGATTGGAGATTGAATTAAAACATGCATTCCCTTCCAAAAATTAAAAATGATACTAAAGAACGCAGTTTGGATGATATGTCTTGGCTATAATAGTATAATCGCACATATACACATTGACACAGAAAGCCTTTTACCTCCTTCGAATACTTTTTAGTATTATCGTTAACGATAAAAGATCGATTTACGCGGTGTCTCAAAGCTTACTTGCGTTTTTTTCCAAATGCATACCTTGTATACCGTCAACAATTATATATTTGTAAGAAAATTGATTCGACCCATAGAATTTTTACTTTAACAATGGATCATAAATGTGATTTTCATCATTCCAATTAAAATGATCAAGAAATATTTGTTTGACGCTCGCCCCATCTCATGTGAATAGCTTTATATTTGCTTTATATCATGAAGTTTTCATTTGCTTTTATCGTTTTATTTTATCTTGAACATCGAAAATGCGATTCCGGTTTACCAAATTGATAAAATACATTAGTTCTGAGTTTTTTACGCATGATGTCAGTGTTAACTGTTATACATTTTCAGTTCAGTGTTATATATGTTTATATATCTAAATAAAATATATGTCAAAATTTGAAATAGATATTTTGTATACACAAATTTATATAAATTTATGTCTTATAGAAAAATTGAAGCACATTGAAGACTTTTAAAATTTGTCATTAACAGAATACACACAACACACATATAGAATACACAGATATAGAATACATACAACACACGAAACACAAACATTTAGGCGCAAAAAGAATAATTTTATCATCGGCGATAAACTCTTTTCAGCAACAAAATCAAATTGATAAAATATCTCAGTTTTTCACCAAATTTGACACAAGTTTTTTTTTTCACTGATAAGTTTATTATTTATCAGTATCATCGAACCGGAATTGCACCCCTGGAACGCTTTCGATTCAAATTCGTTTCTAGATCTTGATATCAAATTTTGATATCATCGTGTTTATGCCAGGGGTGCAATTCTGGTTCGATGATAATGATAACTGATAAACTTATCATCGATAAAACACAAATCGCGATTCCTTTTTCGTGGTAAACGATAAACTTGTGTCAAATTTGGTGAAAAACTTAGATATTTTATCAATTTGATTTTGTTGCTGAAAAGAGTTTATCGCCGATGATTTAATTTTTCTTTTTGCGCCTAAATGTTTGTGTTTCGTGTGTTGTATGTATTCTATATGTATGTATTCTATATGTGTGTTGTGTATATTCTGTTAATGACAAATTTTAAAAGTCAATCACGAGTTTCAATTTTACTAAATAATAATTAATTTAGCCATAATAATCGTAATAATGTGCTTCAATTTTTCTATAAGACATAAATTTATATAAATTTGTGTATACAAAATATCTATTTCAAATTTTGACATATATTTTATTTAGATATATAAACATATATAACACTGAACTGAAAATGTATAACAGTTTTCACTGACATCATGCGTAAAAAACTCAGAACTAATGTATGTTATCAATTTGGTAAACCGGAATCGCATTTTCGATGTTCATGATAAAATAAAACGATAAAAGCAAATGAAAACATATTGATAAAAATTTTTTTTTCATTCTCTTTTCATCGAAACAGAATCGAACCCCAGGTGGCTACGATTATTTAACAAGTTTTTCTCAATATACATTAAATTGGAACTGCCAGCTCTCAAATATAAAGCTTTCAAATATATCTAATAACTAGATACAATGTAAACACGGGACTATCAAACCAGTTTCAAATAATTAAATTGCTTATAGCCTAAAGAACTTTACAACATCATCTCTTGTTTTAGCTACTAAGAACTTTATTTATAAATTAATTACAACGTTACAGTCTATGTAGATCTCTTGTTAGAAGGATCAGTTTATGGAATCAGTGTAAAGAGATCTGCTAATCTCCAATTTATTGCTAGCAGGAAACGTGTTATTATTAAAATGTGTGCCCTATTATCTCAAACGATTTGTAGGCCATTAAGGCGTAAGCTATAAGCATGCACATGATAAAAATGGTAAAAACTAAAGCCAACAATTATTGCAGATTATGCCCTAAGTTTCGATGCAACATAATTATTAAAGAAAACAACTAATTTAACAAACATTTTCCTTTTATTTTTTTTAAATTATAATCAGCTGTTTTGCTTCTGCAATTTGGTAAATAAATTTACGCTGAAAAAGTGGGAAATAGAAAATGTGAATTATTGTAATTATTATTATTAATTTTAAACACTTAGCTCATAGTTTGGGAGGTCTCCGGTTCACATAAAATTACAAATTATTAATTAAAATATTAAATTTTGTACAAACAAACACAACAATGAAAACAAACGCAAAATTGTTTGACATTTTCACATTTGTTATGTAGCGACTAAATTGCCATCTCGCACAATTTATGTGAGCTAGAACTGTTATAATTTTGTAGTCAAGTGAGGAGAAAATATTTTTATGGGGAAGGAGTGGTTAAAGAATGAGGGATGTTATAATAGAATCAAGCAAGAGATATAATTTATTATCGAGCAGGCAAAGCCTTATAGTTTTTTAAGGACTCTGAGCGTAGCTGTAGATTATAAGTGAAATCTTTCGACCATATCATTTTTATTCAGATTTATAAGATTCGGCATCAAATGATCAAAACAGACCGAGCAATTGGCGCAGTGGTTAAAGCTGCGGTGTTTGGGACAGGAGGTACCGGGTTCGAATCCCAACGGAGGGGGGGGGGTGCAAAAGGGATTTTTCATCACTTGATTGTAATCGGTGATGACGATGAACACAACTATGACCCCCCGTTGGAGTGCAGAATTCACGGGCCGAACCATCGTCCATGCCAGTACAGGCTGACTGGAGCAATGCAATGTGCAGATGGATATTTGAAAAAACGCGAGCCTGTATTCGCGCGTCCTCAATTTGGCTAGTAATGGCGTAAAGTAGGACGTTAATTAACCGCCAAAATTTGGGAGAGCTTCGGCCCCAAAACAGATTGCATAGAAAATAAACAAAAAAAAACAAAAAAAAAACAACAAAAAACAACAAAAAAAATGATCAAAACAGACAGAATGGCTGGTTACAATTTGTATTTGTAATTTGCAGAGCTTAAATTCAGTTATTTCATCAGCAGACTGTTATGTCTGGGCTAAAAATTTTCGGCCACGTTATGTTTAGTATAAAGAGCGTCGGGTCAAGAATACATTTAATTGAAATTTTTAGATGCAATAGACCTAACCGAAATCTAAATCTATGGTCCAAAGTGGATTGCCTTGTGAAATACCAGACAGTACTTTAAATATGAAAGAACCAGCCTTGAAATATTGAGCCATTGCTGTTTTGCTGTAAGGCAATATGCTATCCAATTTATGGAATGAAATCGGATTCAACATCGATTAGATTCTGAAGAAAAAATTTGTGATTCAATCTATCGCAAGCCATTAAGAATCCTACAGCGATAGTATAGCCACGTTTATCAACAGTTCCAAAATAATTTACTTGAAATACCATTAAGTTGGAGTAATTGTTGGATTACCCTTAATAGAACACGCTTACGTGGACATGGAAGCTAAACTTGCAAACGCACTACCGATTTCATGTGGATCTGAAAAAGAAATATTATTGTGTTCAAGTTTCTATGTCTAGCGACGAAAATACTAGGTCCAAAATATAGCTAAAATTGTTGAAAAATGAGTTGAATTGACGCTTTCCAAAATTCGTCAAGAAATTTTTGGTAGAATAAAATTACACCCAATAAATATCAGGCTGATTATTTGATTTAGAATGGCAGTAAATAAATCATCAAATCAGTGGTACTTCCATAAGGTATGTAAACTCTCCAACAATGAATAACAAGAACGAAATACACTTGACCTTGATAATAACAAACTCCCCCTGACATATAGATGAACGATTGATCTCCACTTTACGATTGATATGGCAAGCTCACCATCACGACAAAACACGAAGCGGCTGGTATTATTGGTTACATATAGAGTGGCTTACTGGCTTAATAACCTTATGAAGTGATGGTGATAATGTGGAACTACTTCGAAAAGTCATAATAAACGAAAATATTTTAATTCTTTAAAACTAAATTTATTTACAACTTCTCAAAGACATTAACAAATCAGTCGATCAAACAAAATTATCACCATGCGGCAGCATATTGTGCAAATGGTGCGGCAGCAGCATATCCGTATGCAGCTGGTGCAGCATAAGCGTATGGTGATGCAGCGGCATACGCTAATGGTGCTGGAGCAGCAACGTATGATGCACGGGCAGCATATGCAACTGGGGCAGCAGCAGCATATGCAACTGGAGCAGCGGCAGCATATGCAACTGGAGCGGCAACAAGTGGAGCAGCGGCTAATCCATTATAATTGCGTGCAACAACTTGAGAACTATGAGCGGTAACTACTGCTGGTGCGGCGGCATATGCAACTGGTGCGGCAGCGTACGCTAGTGGTGCTGATAGGAATCCAGGTTTGGCGGCGACACAAGCAACAATGGCGAAAATAATTGCAATCTAAATATAAAAAAAAATTCACAATTACTAAATATCGTTATTTAACGGTCAAACCATATATAAATATCCTTACCGATTTGAACATCTTGATATATTTACGGATGGTTGATTTTTTAGTTTAGTATTACTAAAGAGCTAATGAAGGTTTGATACCGTTTCCAAAAATTGTAAAAGCTTTTATACAAAACTTTAAGTTGTCTAACACCTATCGATATGGTCCCTCTTTTTTCCACTTTACTTACATTTCTTTGTGTCAATTTACTATCTAAAATTAACTTTGTTCGCATAACCGCTCATTGGTATGCATACAACAGTTTTGCACCAATTACGTTCGGTAGCGAGCTTTGCATGATTCTTATTTGTTTGTTTGTTGGTATAAGTGATGTTATATTCTAATATGTTACTACTACCGTTTACCGCATATAATCTACATCATTAACGATTCGATAAACGTTTCAGAATACAACTTTCACTGCACATAACATTCAAACTTAATCCAAAATTTTCTTTTCATACGCCCTTGACATCCAATTGTTATGTTGTGCGGTTTTGATTGTTTAAAATTCTCGGTAAATCCAATTACATAAACAATACATGATGTATACACAACATACAATAATTATGCTTATATATTGTGTAAATATGTATATGGTAAATGTATGTTACAAACGTGTCACATTATTGGCTTCGTTTGAACTGTTGCTCTAGATCTATATACTGTACAGACAAAAAGCATGTTTGAAATGTCTTATTTCAAATCTCACAGTGTGATTAGAACCGAAAACTTTTTTTTGCTATTGTTTTGGAAAACGTGCCCACATTTTTGTAAAGTAGCAGATAAACTAATATATGTTTTAAACTTTATCGATTCGATGGAGCTTTTGTTAAAACTAAAGCGCACTTCGGAGCATGTAATGTTTTGTTCAAAAGCTTAGCATTGTTTAAAAATTTATAATTTTAAGCAGTTATGCAAATTAATTAGTATATGACTACACCAGTGGTTTAAAAGTTCGAAAAGCTGTTAAGCTAACTTTTGAAGAGTCTATATTAAAAAAACAAAACTATGGTATATAAGACACCTTTTAAATATAGCATTTGACACTTGATGCATTTTGAGTAAATCAGAGATATGCGAGAACCGATAGCACTGCATCGATGTTAACACGGAGGTGTCAATTCTTGTACCGAATGGCAAAAGTCCCTAGTCTGAAGGTATGGTGTAGTTCAAAGACTTTTTTAAAGAAGTTACGTGAACTGCGCTTATTGGTAAGTTGTTGTACTCTTAAGACTTCAGCCTTTCATCGTATTCACGATTTTTCCGTCTACAAACTCCTTAGACAGATTTTCTACCAAATACCGATTTTTCCTTTCGTGCGATTGTAAAAAGTATTTGCAGTTCTCTATATAGGCAATATTCTGTTATTCGACTCATCAAACCAATAATTTTTTGGTTTAATTTTTACCATACCTATAATAGTGGCCCGATTGAGATGATGGCTGACCCCTTTGCTAATTTGCAATTTCGGGATGCAAATTATTTGTCGAAATGTATACATATTTTAATGCAGTATTTATAATGATGGTCAGAGCTTTTGATTGAGGTATCATTCGTCATAATCGGGCCACTATTACGTATTCTATTGAATAAACAATCAAAATCACAAATTTGCAAAGGCTAACCCCTTTGCTAATTTGAAATTTTGGCATGCAAATAATCAAAATCGCAAATTTGCAAATTTGCAAAGGCTAACCCCTTTGCTTATTTGCAATTTTGGCATGCAAATTATTTGTCGAAATGTACACATATTTTAATGCAGTATTTATACAGATGGTCAGAGCTTTTGATTAAGGTATCATTCGTCACAATCGGGCCACTATTACGTATTCTTTTGAATAAACAATCAAAATCGCAAATTTGCAAAAACTAACCCCTTTGCTAATTTGCAATTTTGGGATGCAAATTATTTATCAAAATGTATACATATTTTAATGCAGTATTTATACTGATGGTCAGAGCTTTTGATTAAGGTATCATTCGTCATAATCGCATATACATCAAAATCGCAAATTTGCAAAGGCTAACCCCTTTGCTAATTTGCAATTTTGGAATGCCAATTATTTGTCGAAATGTATAAACATTTTAATGCAGTATTTATACTGATGGTCAGAGCTTTTGATTAAGGTATCAATCACTATTCTGATGTCGTGGTCCAGTAAAGACCCCATCAAATCATCCAAATTGTAGTCAAATGAGTCTTTATATTAAGTTGGCTTACTTTAGTGGGCCTATGAAAACACATGATTGACAGGTTGGCTGGTCATATGCGTTAAGGTAGCTCACACATAAGATTATCAACTGCTTTGAAATCCAAAACAGTCTTTTTCACTTGGAGTCGAAGGAGAAAACCAACAGCAAGATCCAATGTCACCTCGACTATAAAGCAATGTTTAGCCATTGGATTCATGATCTCCACTTTTTGGCCATTTTCTGGAGACCATAGTTTCTGGGTTGTTATCCTTGTATCCGAAGTAAATTCTCCGTTTTTTTTTAAATAAAAGACTTTCTGTCAGTTCAAAGAAGAGATGAACTTCCTCGGAGCTCGTCTTTTTGCAACAAACTACAATTATGGAGGTCAAAACATTATATGTGGGACTAGATAGAATGCTGTCTCTTGGTGTAATAGAGGAGTGAAACATTTTCTGGATTTCTCCGATAATATTGGACACCATTGGTGTTACCGTAAATTTAGACAAATAAAATACGTTGTAGGAAACGGCAATTTGACGGTAAATCATGGAAAGGTAAATGCTATAATTTTTTTCCTGATTTCGAACACCCTTCATAAAGTGAACAGGTTTTTGGATATGTCTTTAAGCTACCTTGGCAGTCGCAAAATTTGTTCTGCCAAAAAAACAACAAATTTTTAAATGGATAGAAGACTGGCGCAATCGCAAGCTTCAGTGTTGATCACTCTAATTTCACGCGATCGTTTAGTACACTATGCAATGCCAATAGTACTAGCGTTGGTTGCATATAATATTTTAAGCTCAATCGCTTATATGCTCCAAAAACTTAACGTATAGCACAGCGAAATTATTAAGTCGTCGAATCAGAATGTCTCAGTGCTTTGCTATGCTTTTTTGCGTGCATTAATGGACAAAAAAATGCTAGTGTGAACCCGTTGCAAATACTTTTCGATGATCTAGCTTTTATTAGAGCATAATACCACCACTTTGTCCTCCAAGTACAGAATAATCCGTCTGCTTACTCAAATCTCCTAGTCAACAATAATAAAACGTTCATCAATCCTTCCAATTTTGATGATGACAGTAGCAGTGGTATTCCTACTTGGAAGCTTTATATTCCCAAAGAGTAAACTATGCAACTTATTAAATTATCTCACAATCTACCTTCATCAGCACACCAGTGAATAGCTAGAACTCTCGAGCGATTATAACGATTTTACTATTGGCCCACTATGGCCAAACATGTCAAAGAGGGTCAAAGAGTTTATTAGTCAAAAACTATCATATTTGCAAACAGTCAAAGCCTACAAATTCTACAATAGAACCACACAACCAATGGACTTTCATGAATTTTCTTTAGACTTAAAAAATGCAACACATAGTACTTACCTCATTATATGGTGTTTGAGCAATACCTATAAAAGCAAATGGTAATGAAAACAGGCTACTAAGATGTTATGCTTTCGCTACTTTGTCTTGGACTTTTTGGAGTGCTAAACTAAAATACTAAATTATAGGAGCAATGCAAAACCCGGATATACCCTCATGAACCTCACGTTTAATTTGTCAAGGTCTGATAAAAAATTAAAAATTTCAACATCAATAAATTGTGAAATGGCTAACTAATACATGAAGGCCTTTCCAAAGCAGTTTCGTGTGACAAAGTCTCAATGTGACACATTTATAGTATCGACAACGACATCGAAAAATCGCTGAAAACCACATTTACAAAGGATTTGGCTGCGAACAGGACGGATTCGACTGACAAAAATCGTCAATTTAGATTCGATCAAACCGCAAATTTTATCAATTTTAAATACGTATATGATCGCTTGCATGCAGTTTTGGGACTACCAGTGCATTTCCTAAATCAGCAGTGAATTATGTTTCAGGCTAAAATATAGATTAAGCTCTTAAAAGGCCCAGGGTTAGGGCGCTAGGTGGCCTTTCGTCTAGTTTAAAATAAGAGAAATTAAAAATTCTATTGATTCTAATTTTTGTAGAACTTTAATTCGTTTAAATTTTAAACAATAAAGCTTTTTTATGAAAGCGTGGAAGGCTTCTTAAAAAACAAAATGAAAGTTCTAAAACAAGTATAACGTGCTGTGTAATATCGAAGAAAATTTTTTAAGGTGATTTTGGAAAATTTAGGAAGATGAATTGTGTGAGAGGCGCTTCTTGACGACCAAGACGATAGATAACACCGGTTGATTTAGCGTTCATTTACCATTTAAATTTTCTCCTTCGAAGTTGGGGAAATCATTTTCAAATATCAAATATCATTGAACGATACATCAATCCGTTTCCAAAAATACTCGTTATCCATCTTAGCTGAGAAAAAAAAAATGTTCAGACCGGTACGAGTTGCAGTAGACGACACAAGTATCCACAAATTATTTGGCGAGAAACTTAACAAAACTTTCACTACATATGATTTACAGACAGTAACCTATAGACCGTATGCTGATTGACTCAACTGGAAAAAATTGCTATGTTTTACCAATTTTGCGGTAAAATGCGGATAAAGGGTATGTCCCTTTATCCGCATTTTAACGCAAAATTGGTAAAACATAGCAATTTTTTCCAGTTGAGTCATTCAGCAGTAAACCGAGAATAGAAAATGGTTGACAATTCACGCAGCACTGCTGAAAACTGCTACTCACACTACAAATCAAAGTACCGTAGTTAATAGTTGACAATTTTAAAATGTTAAGTTTTTATGAACGCTCGAAAGGTTAATTTTAAAAAATTGGAAGTTCCTTGTGTATTATCTTAAGTATAAGTAGCTCGTAATTTTAGTAGCTTTTAACCAAATTATACAATCAAGCTTTTAAAAGTTTCTATTACTTTGAAAAGTTAGTCGAGTCTCGATACTAGTGATTCAAAAGAGCTTGAAAGCTTTAAAACTAGTTTGACTTGGTCTAAGCTGTTTAATACTTTTTTTAAATATAAAATGACCGAAAAGCTTAAAAGCTAAATAAAATAAAGTCAATGTAGAGTTTAAAATTAAATGTTACCTATGGACTTTTCTAGCTCGATATTGACAGAACTTGTTTGATATGATAAATAAAACCATCTGGTGGGTTTTCCGTTGTCAACGCAAATTTTACGTAAAACTACTGTACAATTGAAAGTTTCGTCCAACCAAATGTGATGCTTTTGACAACTCTATCTCTACTTTTTGATTATGTGTTAAATTAAAGTAAAAGAAATTTTCAGAAATCATGGTTAATGAAAAATTGAAGCCACTTTGAAATAAATGTGACTTTTGCCACCTAATCGTAGCTTGGCTTTTTGATTCCTCATCCAAACTTGTCTGAACCCTGAATTAAAATTCCAGGTTTTATAGTTGAAAATGAGAATGAGCTCAAGCTGATCATAAATAACAATAAAGCACGAGAACTTTCGATAAAGTAAAAACAAAGGATTCCAGTTTGGACACAAAACATTTACAGAGTTTCTTAGTAAATCATTTCAGTAGTCTTCCACCAGCAATTGTTTGGGATTCTTACTTTACGAAAAGCATATACAATCCAAATCAAAATCTTCAAATGTTTATCAAACTAGTTTCAAATGAGCACTTTATTTGGCTATAAGTTTTGAAATACAATTTTGCATGGCCCGTACCGCACCAAGATTTGGGGCCATATATCATGCGCATTATCCTTCTCTTCAATGTCATTAACCATCTCTCATACTTATTCGTCAGGATCAAACTCTCACACCTTTATATGACAATGGGTCTGATCAACACCTTGTTTAACTTTAGATTGATGAGATTTTACCAGAGAAGTGAAGAGAACGTGCCTTCTATCGCAAGTTTGTTTACTTTGATGGTTTCAAGTCAGAAGATTGTACCGATGGAATTTTGAAAGGGTGACTTTTAGGCGATTAGATATTCAATCCTATAGCATAATCATTTGTTTAACCTTCCATTCTACACTTTAACTATGACGTTTCGACGAAAGGTATGCATAATATCCGCATTTTACATTGGCAACATTACAAAATTATTGGACACAAACTCATTTCGTATGTGATAAAATTTTAATTAAAAACAAAAACAAATTTTCAAATTAAATTTCAAATTTTGTATAAATAGTGGGTGACCGATTGGTAATGGTATCATTCAATTTGAATTCATTTACCAATCCATTATACATTACATTTTAGTAGTAAAAAAGCAAAACTCTTTTTCCATAATGATGAAATTCGTAAGTTGAAAAGTGAAATTCAAAACGAAATTAAAATTTTTTAATTATAATTTGTAATTTATATTTGAATAGGTAATTGTCGCCCTTATGTGCGTTGCTGTTACTTCAGCCGGAATTGCGTCACCACTTGCTTATGCCGCCGCACCACTCGCTTATGCTGCACCAGCTGCGTATGCCGCCGCACCCCTTGCCGCTTATGCCGCTCCAGCCGCATTTGTAGGAAATAGTGCAAGCACATTCTCACGCACAGTACAAGGTGGATTTGCACCGTACGCATCGACAATTGGAACCGCTCCGTTTGGTGCACGTTTGGCTGCCGCACCATTTGCTGCATATGCTGCTGCTCCATTAGCTGCTGCCCCACTTGCCGCCCGATATGCAGCTGCACCATTTGCCGCACCTTTAGCCGCTGCACCATTAGCAGCAGCACCCTTTGCCCGTTTTGCTGCACCACTTGCTGCTCCAATAGCCGCACCAGCACCATTTGGATATGCTGCTGCCCCAGTTGCACGATATGCTGCAGCTGCACCATTAGCTGCATACGCCGGTGCTCCGGCACCATTAGCTGCATACGCCGGTGCTCCGGCACCATTAGCTGCATACGCTGGTGCTCCAGCACCATTCGGATATTCTGCTGCACCAGCTTTTGCTCGATATGCTCCAGCACCATACGTACTTTAAGAAGAGACGGATAAACCACCAAACAAACGTAATAATGGTTAAATTAAGTGGCTGTACATAGATTAGGAAAATATTTGTTAATTAATTTTAATTTAAATTAAAATTATGAATACACATTTTTATACGCATAAAAAATTTAAAAAAAATGTATTATAAATTCCCCTACCGTACCCGTGCCACACTAAAAAGGCAATACCATTTTATAGATATTAAAATTGCTGTTGCAATCTAAGGGTCTAAAAGTCTAAAGTCTAAAGTCTAAAGTCTAAAGTCTAAAGTCTAAAGTCTAAAGTCTAAAGTCTAAAGTCTAAAGTCTAAAGTCTAAAGTCTAAAGTCTAAAGTCTAAAGTCTAAAGTCTAAAGTCTAAAGTCTAAAGTCTAAAGTCTAAAGTCTAAAGTCTAAAGTCTAAAGTCTAAAGTCTAAAGTCTAAAGTCTAAAGTCTAAAGTCTAAAGTCTAAAGTCTAAAGTCTAAAGTCTAAAGTCTAAAGTCTAAAGTCTAAAGTCTAAAGTCTAAAGTCTAAAGTCTAAAGTCTAAAGTCTAAAGTCTAAAGTCTAAAGTCTAAAGTCTAAAGTCTAAAGTCTAAAGTCTAAAGTCTAAAGTCTAAAGTCTAAAGTCTAAAGTCTAAAGTCTAAAGTCTAAAGTCTAAAGTCTAAAGTCTAAAGTCTAAAGTCTAAAGTCTAAAGTCTAAAGTCTAAAGTCTAAAGTCTAAAGTCTAAAGTCTAAAGTCTAAAGTCTAAAGTCTAAAGTCTAAAGTCTAAAGTCTAAAGTCTAAAGTCTAAAGTCTAAAGTCTAAAGTCTAAAGTCTAAAGTCTAAAGTCTAAAGTCTAAAGTCTAAAGTCTAAAGTCTAAAGTCTAAAGTCTAAAGTCTAAAGTCTAAAGTCTAAAGTCTAAAGTCTAAAGTCTAAAGTCTAAAGTCTAAAGTCTAAAGTCTAAAGTCTAAAGTCTAAAGTCTAAAGTCTAAAGTCTAAAGTCTAAAGTCTAAAGTCTAAAGTCTAAAGTCTAAAGTCTAAAGTCTAAAGTCTAAAGTCTAAAGTCTAAAGTCTAAAGTCTAAAGTCTAAAGTCTAAAGTCTAAAGTCTAAAGTCTAAAGTCTAAAGTCTAAAGTCTAAAGTCTAAAGTCTAAAGTCTAAAGTCTAAAGTCTAAAGTCTAAAGTCTAAAGTCTAAAGTCTAAAGTCTAAAGTCTAAAGTCTAAAGTCTAAAGTCTAAAGTCTAAAGTCTAAAGTCTAAAGTCTAAAGTCTAAAGTCTAAAGTCTAAAGTCTAAAGTCTAAAGTCTAAAGTCTAAAGTCTAAAGTCTAAAGTCTAAAGTCTAAAGTCTAAAGTCTAAAGTCTAAAGTCTAAAGTCTAAAGTCTAAAGTCTAAAGTCTAAAGTCTAAAGTCTAAAGTCTAAAGTCTAAAGTCTAAAGTCTAAAGTCTAAAGTCTAAAGTCTAAAGTCTAAAGTCTAAAGTCTAAAGTCTAAAGTCTAAAGTCTAAAGTCTAAAGTCTAAAGTCTAAAGTCTAAAGTCTAAAGTCTAAAGTCTAAAGTCTAAAGTCTAAAGTCTAAAGTCTAAAGTCTAAAGTCTAAAGTCTAAAGTCTAAAGTCTAAAGTCTAAAGTCTAAAGTCTAAAGTCTAAAGTCTAAAGTCTAAAGTCTAAAGTCTAAAGTCTAAAGTCTAAAGTCTAAAGTCTAAAGTCTAAAGTCTAAAGTCTAAAGTCTAAAGTCTAAAGTCTAAAGTCTAAAGTCTAAAGTCTAAAGTCTAAAGTCTAAAGTCTAAAGTCTAAAGTCTAAAGTCTAAAGTCTAAAGTCTAAAGTCTAAAGTCTAAAGTCTAAAGTCTAAAGTCTAAAGTCTAAAGTCTAAAGTCTAAAGTCTAAAGTCTAAAGTCTAAAGTCTAAAGTCTAAAGTCTAAAGTCTAAAGTCTAAAGTCTAAAGTCTAAAGTCTAAAGTCTAAAGTCTAAAGTCTAAAGTCTAAAGTCTAAAGTCTAAAGTCTAAAGTCTAAAGTCTAAAGTCTAAAGTCTAAAGTCTAAAGTCTAAAGTCTAAAGTCTAAAGTCTAAAGTCTAAAGTCTAAAGTCTAAAGTCTAAAGTCTAAAGTCTAAAGTCTAAAGTCTAAAGTCTAAAGTCTAAAGTCTAAAGTCTAAAGTCTAAAGTCTAAAGTCTAAAGTCTAAAGTCTAAAGTCTAAAGTCTAAAGTCTAAAGTCTAAAGTCTAAAGTCTAAAGTCTAAAGTCTAAAGTCTAAAGTCTAAAGTCTAAAGTCTAAAGTCTAAAGTCTAAAGTCTAAAGTCTAAAGTCTAAAGTCTAAAGTCTAAAGTCTAAAGTCTAAAGTCTAAAGTCTAAAGTCTAAAGTCTAAAGTCTAAAGTCTAAAGTCTAAAGTCTAAAGTCTAAAGTCTAAAGTCTAAAGTCTAAAGTCTAAAGTCTAAAGTCTAAAGTCTAAAGTCTAAAGTCTAAAGTCTAAAGTCTAAAGTCTAAAGTCTAAAGTCTAAAGTCTAAAGTCTAAAGTCTAAAGTCTAAAGTCTAAAGTCTAAAGTCTAAAGTCTAAAGTCTAAAGTCTAAAGTCTAAAGTCTAAAGTCTAAAGTCTAAAGTCTAAAGTCTAAAGTCTAAAGTCTAAAGTCTAAAGTCTAAAGTCTAAAGTCTAAAGTCTAAAGTCTAAAGTCTAAAGTCTAAAGTCTAAAGTCTAAAGTCTAAAGTCTAAAGTCTAAAGTCTAAAGTCTAAAGTCTAAAGTCTAAAGTCTAAAGTCTAAAGTCTAAAGTCTAAAGTCTAAAGTCTAAAGTCTAAAGTCTAAAGTCTAAAGTCTAAAGTCTAAAGTCTAAAGTCTAAAGTCTAAAGTCTAAAGTCTAAAGTCTAAAGTCTAAAGTCTAAAGTCTAAAGTCTAAAGTCTAAAGTCTAAAGTCTAAAGTCTAAAGTCTAAAGTCTAAAGTCTAAAGTCTAAAGTCTAAAGTCTAAAGTCTAAAGTCTAAAGTCTAAAGTCTAAAGTCTAAAGTCTAAAGTCTAAAGTCTAAAGTCTAAAGTCTAAAGTCTAAAGTCTAAAGTCTAAAGTCTAAAGTCTAAAGTCTAAAGTCTAAAGTCTAAAGTCTAAAGTCTAAAGTCTAAAGTCTAAAGTCTAAAGTCTAAAGTCTAAAGTCTAAAGTCTAAAGTCTAAAGTCTAAAGTCTAAAGTCTAAAGTCTAAAGTCTAAAGTCTAAAGTCTAAAGTCTAAAGTCTAAAGTCTAAAGTCTAAAGTCTAAAGTCTAAAGTCTAAAGTCTAAAGTCTAAAGTCTAAAGTCTAAAGTCTAAAGTCTAAAGTCTAAAGTCTAAAGTCTAAAGTCTAAAGTCTAAAGTCTAAAGTCTAAAGTCTAAAGTCTAAAGTCTAAAGTCTAAAGTCTAAAGTCTAAAGTCTAAAGTCTAAAGTCTAAAGTCTAAAGTCTAAAGTCTAAAGTCTAAAGTCTAAAATCTAAAGACCAAAGTCTAAAGTCTAACATCAAAGCCCGAAAATCTTAAGTCAAAAATACCTCAAAAAGATTGCTCGTAAAATGAACCACATTAGCCGAATTGTTAAAATGACACATACTAGCCAGCATTGACCATATATTCGTTAAACACATAAGCTTAACGTCAACCCATATGTTGCATTAATTTTACACCATAAACCATGTTGGTGGCTATATTTTTAGGATATTTTAAAATCAAGCGAATCAGGGTTTTAATAAAGCTTCACTCAAAACTATGATGAACTTTAAAACTTTTTGTTTTTGAAACTAGACAAAATTTTATTTTACATCAAATGCTGAAAACCTACGAAGCTTTCGATTAGTGCACAATTTTAAGTTTATAATTTTCACTAAACTTTCGTTTATTAAAAAGTTTACAGAAAAGTTGAATAATCTATTAAGAGTCTACATAATTATTTTTTACAGTTTGTGAGCTTTATCACCAAGAATAATTTTATAATACCTAAGTTTTCTGCTGTCTGGCACCTGTCTGAACATATTTATATTACCTACTATTTCGCTTTAAGGCATGTTAGTTATAGCTCTCTATTGTAAATATCTGTGGAGGTTATGTTTACTTTAAAACAAAATCTAACCTTTTTGTTATATATGCCCTCCATTTTAACATCGTGGATCAAAATGGTAAATCAAAAATCTAGCAAACATTTTTGATAAACTACAGATTCAACCTAAAATGGGTACCTTATGTAAACTAATCGTTTCACTAGCTATAATATGCCTGTACAACTTTCAATGTGTTATTACTTTGCCACTGACTAGCTGCACTATAAATGTTGAAGCAAGTTTTTTCCAAATTTCAAACTTCACCAAATAAAAAACGGATAACTGCAGGTGCACAAAATTATATTACATATAATCGTTTAAAAAATAAATTTACCGTCGTTTTACAAAACTATACGCCAACCTTCGTTTACGTTTAATTTTTGCTTCTTTTGCTGCCAGGATATATGGTTCCCGGGCAATGAAACTCATATTATTCCAGACATGACCACATTGTACGGCCGACACAGTTACTTCTAAATTTGGATGATCCAATTGATATTGACGAAAAAAATTTATAAATGGATTTCGGGTGAGACCAGAAATAGAAGGTACCGATTGTTGATGTACTATTCTATGTGGTGCCGTTATTGCATGTCGCATACTGCTTAAATGTATACAAAGAACTTTTTTGGTTCAAATACGAAATAGAAATGATGGCTGTATTTGACATTTTTGCTTGAATTTTATTTATTATTTCGAATAGTCTGAATGCTTTGATTGTATGAAAATTTGTGACTGCAGAGTAGTTTTTTAGTAGCTGATATTCACGGTCAAATTTACATTTACATTTACATTTACATTTACATTTACATTTACATTTACATTTACATTTACATTTACATTTACATTTACATTTACATTTACATTTACATTTACATTTACATTTACATTTACATTTACATTTACATTTATATTTACATTTACATTTACATTTACATTTACATTTACATTTACATTTACATTTACATTTACATTTACATTTACATTTACATTTACATTTACATTTACATTTACATTTACATTTACATTTACATTTACATTTACATTTACATTTACATTTACATTTACATTTACATTTACATTTACATTTACATTTACATTTACATTTACATTTACATTTACATTTACATTTACATTTACATTTACATTTACATTTACATTTACATTTACATTTACATTTACATTTACATTTACATTTACATTTACATTTACATTTACATTTACATTTACATTTACATTTACATTTACATTTACATTTACATTTACATTTACATTTACATTTACATTTACATTTACATTTACATTTACATTTACATTTACATTTACATTTACATTTACATTTACATTTACATTTACATTTACATTTACATTTACATTTACATTTACATTTACATTTACATTTACATTTACATTTACATTTACATTTACATTTACATTTACATTTAAATTTACATTTACATTTACATTTACATTTACATTTACATTTACATTTACATTTACATTTACATTTACATTTACATTTACATTTACATTTACATTTACATTTACATTTACATTTACATTTACATTTACATTTACATTTACATTTACATTTACATTTACATTTACATTTACATTTACATTTACATTTACATTTACATTTACATTTTTCGGTTAAATTACGGTGAAATTTTTCTCACAAGCTAGATACGAGTCCAGCGCTGTGTAATAAGAAGTCATGTTAACATACACAATGATTTTCTATTGGTTATTTGGAAACTATACGTTTCCAGTGTAAGCAAAATAGATTCCGTGGGCTGATAAAAAAAGCTAGTCAGGTATACGGAAAGTTGTTCGCTGACGTTTCTGGTCAAACGCTACAAGCATTGTTAATAAAATCAATACAACCAAAGGTATTAGATTGGTGCTGGCACTTGCGCAAACGTGTTTATTGCGGGTTTTCCTTCTTTGTTCTATGTCCTGAATTTCTGTGTCTTTCACGGGAAGAATGCTTATTTTCGAGATTAATCACTTAAAATTTGATGCTGTGTCTGATTAACGGTCACCACTCTAATTAACTGATCTTTACCCGGATGCAACAAGTCTGGTTCTAGAATGACGAAGAGTAAATCACCTATTAAAAAAGACCTGAAGTTAGTGCTACTTCAAATGGATAAGTGAATATTATCGTCAGTGGCCTAGAATTGAGGCATGCCATGGTTTAGGAGATTAGTTTCGGAAGTTACCCGTCTGTCAGTGTTTTTCCACGATTATTCTCCGATTAAGTGATACATTTTTTATGTGACTGCTGCCTTCTATAGCCTTCGATGGTATCAACAATTAAAAAAATGCTAGTTAGCTAACATTAGGTGAAGTTTTGAGGTAGCTGGTTTTCACTCACGCTTTTCTTTTCGAGTTACGATCGAGTTTTAACAAAGGTAATGCCATTATCAGCATAAATATTTTGGTATATGCCTCTGCGCGCAATGGACCTTCTAAAAGCGGCTATAAAAGCTACGTCACAGTCAGATCGCCCAAAATTTCGAGATGAATAGCTTTAATGGAAAAACGTACAATAACGGCTATGATTTCCCCGTAGGATTTCATAAACCTTCCCTTACAAACTCTGACTGAAACAGGTCCGGCAAAGTTTACGTCCGCGTGTGTAACTGAACCATTGTGGATTTCATTGTTTTTTGGAAATCCTACTACTGACGAAAGTCCTGTATTTTAGGGGACGACCTCTAATCTATTTCTACATCTTGTATGTGTAGTTCTTCAGGCACTTGTTTCATTAGCTTGTTGAGCAGTAGTGCGCCGCATAGCCCGAGTCGTGAAAGTGACAATCAATATTGAAAGTTTCCGTTGATTTATCCCTCGTTACAGATAATTTTCAAAATATTCAAATAATGGTAAACCTTTTAAATGACTGTATTTATAACTTAGTGAACACAGAGTAATATTTCTAACCCAGACTGTCACAAAATTACATTTATAATTTACAGCTCTTAAAAATTTTAATATGGCTTTTAATAATATAATGATTTAAATTATATTAAAGTATTTTATACTATTTAACGTAGTTTAATACCAATAATTATACCATTTAAAAATTCTGTAATTTAATGTAATCAAGCAGTTTCATAAGTTTTATTCGGTACCACTAAGACTCGAATTTATATTCGATTTACATAAGCATATTATAAATGGTATAAAGTTTTTAAAACTTTAACTTTAAAAATTAACTCTAAAACTTTAAAAATTTAACATTTATCCTAAGATAACTTTGATATGATAAAAATCCATATCTTTACAGATTTGGTGATTAAATTGTCGATCCTTCATAGCAGTGCATATTTCCACGGTTTAAATGCAATAAGTTATGCATAAGCAAATAAAAATAATTATACCATTTGATTATTTGTTGCTAACGAGGGCTTAAATTCAATAACTATATAGTGTAATATAATGAATCAACTTTTTTATAAATTTTACGAATTATTATCATTATAATAAGTATAATATAAAATTATACGATTTCAATATTATAAATGGTACAAATTTTAAAAAATTACTCATATGACCATGTTAAAATGTGTAAAGTTAAACAAACTGATGAAAACTAACTTTTAGATTACTGGCCGAATTCATCTCTACTTCCAAATTATAAATCGTATAAGCTACATAAGAATCTTTGACTACCTTAAAACGTATCCACCAGAGCAGCGTACCTACTTATATGAATTGTTTCCCTTTGAATATAAATTATTTAACCAAATCGTAAGTAGACATAGTTTACCCTTCATATCAGAACGACTACTGGACGACCAAGTGTCAAACTTACATTTTATACCATTCACCTTCAAAGTGGCTTACTAAATTTAATATTAAAAAGTTTTTTATCTTGAACACATTTTTCATTTTGTCCATCACGTAGAGTTATTTCGATATATTCGATTAATTTATATTATATTATTAGAATAAATTAAATGGTATAAACAACAATATGAAGGATGCTTAACCACAACAAAAAATAATACCAAAACCAGAAGGTACTTATATAAAGAGTTTCATTTTAAATATGAGCTTGAATGAATCAAAACATGAGTGAAACTAAGAAACTAGTGTAAAACTTTAATTTTATACCATTTACATTGGAAACGGATTACTAAATTTGTCATTTTAAGACGATGTTTCTGCTTGCTGAGCACTTAAATTCATCCATATAGTCTTCCATTTCTATTAAAAAGAAGTCAATAAATTTTCGAATTAAATATTTATTTGAAAACGTAATTTTATGAGTTATGAATTTCATATGATAAATGGCATAAACAAATAAATGAAGGTTCCTTGATCACCTTACGTAACCTACGTTAGTGAGATGTATACTATCATATTGTCACTGTTAACATGGATTACCGAACTAATAACAGTAGAAACGAGTATAAAACTTACATTTTATACCATTTAACTTAAAATGGTATAAACATCATAATAAAGAGATTTTAACCAAAACACAAATCAAATCACATAAATATGTTGTTGAGACACTCGTTTAAAATTTTTCACCTTGAACGTGAATTACCAAACATAGCATCGGTGTATAAGCATAGCTTACCCTTAGCATAACAGTTTTACTTTCATTTTCACACGTCCACCAATTTAGGCAATTTCCAATTCATTATCTGAATAATAAACTGTAGATAATAAAATTTAAATTTAAAATATGTAGTGGAACCCAAAAATAATTTTTTGTATAAAAGTATCGAATTTGTAACAGTTTGGTATCAGTTCACTTTTTGTTGTCAATTCAAATACAAAACTAAAACCCAATCAAACTAAATCAAGATGTTCAAATCAGTAAGGAGTTTACTAATTAGTTTGTGTGCGGTAAAAAAGAATTTTGCGCTAATAATATTTTATAATTTTAGGTAGTAGTTCTTCTTGCCATCGTCGCCTGTGTCGCTGCCAAACCAGGTTTTTTATCATCTCCATTAGCATACGCTGCCGCTCCAGCTGCATATGCCGTCGCACCAGCTGTTGTAACCGCACATAGTTCACAAGTTGTTGCACGTAATTATAATGGATTAGCTGCTGTACCAGTTGCTTATTCTGCTGCACCAGTTGCTTATGCTGCCGCTCCAGTTGCCGTCCGTGCTCCACTTGCCGTAGCTGCACCAGCACACTATGCTTATGCCGCCGCCTCACCATTAGCATATGCCGCCGCCTCACCATTAGCATATACTGCCGCCTCACCATTAGCATATGCTGCCGCATCACCATACGCTTATGCTGCTGCACCAGCATTATGGTAATTACGGGATTAGACTGATTTGTATGTACGTCTGTAAATAGTAGCTAAATTTTTGACACAAATATAATTACAAATTAAAAAAAAAGTCGTTGTTTTATCAATAAATTGATTTGATCCACTTTCCGATCAAATCCAATATTTCATAACTCGTATTAACATTTTTTTGAATATTTTCGACTGTATGCGGACGTGGTTCGAATTTAAAAATTCTTTAACACCAAATATAAATTTAGTGACTTAATTTGTCTCCAATTTGTTTCGTTATGTCTAGATAATGTTTTAACTGGTAAAGCCAGACAGATTGCAGTAATGAGAAAGTATACCAAAAAAATAATTCATTTGGTCATTTAAATGTTAATTGGGTTAGTTGATTGCAGTCCATCGAAATTGAAATTCCCTTTCATATTCGTTGCCAATATTTTGATTTCCAAGTTTTCACTATGTGCAGGAAAGGTTTAAACGATTAAACCTCATCGTTTGCTACTTCCAAACATTCTTTACACTTGATCCAATAGTTTTTAGTCGATGATTATTCCTAGGATGGAAGAATCCAAAATTTACTAGACGGTAAAAATTCCACGTATTTGAGACAAAGTAGGCATTGTTTGAACTGATTTGTAATCCAAGTCACGGTCCTGTCCATACCATCTTAAAAATCCAAAAATCAACTCGAAACTCATTATGTATGGAATTTCACTCATTTTCTATCAAAATAAAATTAAAAGATTCGCTTCAAATTTTCACAAATATACAAGGACTGTCAAAATTTGGATTTTTTATTTTCGAAAAATCCAAAAAATTATAAACGTAATTTCGACTATATAGAACTTTCCAGACCATCTTAAAAACCAACTTTAAGCTCATTATGTACGGAATTCTACATATTTTTCATCAAAATCAAATCAAAAATTTCAACACAGATTTTCTTAAATATACAAGGCTATAGACTGTCAAAATTTGGAATTTTATTTTAGAAAAATCAAGAATTTTTTAAACGTAATTTCAGCTATCTAGAACTTTCTAGACCATCCTAAAAGTCCAAACATTCACTCGAAACTAATTATAAACTGAATTGCACTCATTTTACATCAAAATAAATTCAAAAATTTCAGCTCAGATTTTCCCAAATATACTAGGCTATAGACTGTCAAAATTAGGATTTTTATTTTCGAAAAATCAAGAATTTTTTAAACGTAATTTCAGTTATCTAGAATTTTCTAGACCACCCTAAATATACAAAAACCTACTTTTAGCTCAT
The DNA here is from genome assembly GCA_963556175.1 of Tipula confusa. NCBI lineage: Eukaryota > Metazoa > Arthropoda > Insecta > Diptera > Tipulidae > Tipula > Tipula confusa. Next base: position 26,357,454 of record OY744477.1, on the reverse strand, counting down.
TATGAACGGAATTCCACTCATTTTACATCAAAGTAAAATCGAAAATTTCAACTCAGAACGTAATTTCAGTTATCTAGAACTTTCTAGACCATCTATCCTATAAATCCACTCATAGCTCATTATGGATAGAATTTCACTCATTTTACATTTAAATAAAATCGTAAATTTCAACTCAGATTTTCCCAAATATACAAGGCTATAGACTGTCAAAATTTGGAATTTTATTTTCGAAAAATCAAGAATTTTTTTAACGTAATTTCGGTTATCCAGAACTTTCTAGACCATCCTAAAAATCGAAAAATCCACTCTAAACTAAAAATGTATGATTGTGCCTGGTATTCTCTTATTAGGCCGGAGTCATCTATAGTTTTAGACTCTCTGAGGAATCTCTCGCATAGCTCTTCTTATTTTGTTAAGATTTGGTTTCTTCTAGTCTTTCTATTATCCAGAATGTTCGCAATAACATGTAGCTGACTTGATACTGATGGTAAGTGATTGCTTGGGTTGAGTTTTGTTAGCGCTTCCCGCAATTATGTAACTAAATATTGTGCTTTGTAACATTAATTGTTCATTGATGGCAAATTTTCATCAGTAATTATGTCATACAAATGATCAAACAGTGGTTCAGCCAGCTCATAAATTTGACACAAGGCCATCTTCTCTTATACATAACTATACACTAGACCAGTTTTTCTACATTCTTTCGACCTAGAACTACTCTAGTCACTATGATCTTTCGATTTGCAGATTTTGTGCTTTCAAGTCATTCAAAAAAAAAAAGTTATACAATTTTTTGCCACAATTCAAATACTTTGCATAACAGCAATTTAAATTTCCTTACAAGTGTTAACCCAATTATTTAACAACAACAATACCAATTATGCCATTATACAATCGATTACAATTCAAATCCAATTATATAAGCCCTAACGCAACTAACTACGACTTATAGCCACTTTTCCCAGCCGATCAATAATTTTTAGACTATGCTAATACATAATTTTATAACGAAAACGTAAGTAAAAAAAAAAAACATTTCCCAAGTACACGACCGGAATTTGTAATTAGTAAGTGTATTTGATAGTGACTGTGTTACGCTACCATTTACTTCCATTAAGGTATGAATTTAAAATTTTTGATCACAATCGATGTGGTGAATCATTATGATCGTATTTTTTAGCAGGTTGGAGGTGGAAGTGATAGTATCATGGTTGAAAATTTATTGTTATAGTTTTGTATAAAAAGAAAATTCACCGGTGGTCTAGTATCATTCAATCGAATACCTTTTCACAAGTTTAACACATAAACAAGAAACCAACCAAATCTTATCAAAATGTTCAAGACAGTAAGTATTCAGGCATATATTATGTTGTGATGTCATATAATTAAAAATAATTGTTTTTTGTTGTATTTCAATAGGTAGCTGTTTTCTTAACAATTGTTGCCTATGCTGCCGCTAAACCAGGTTTATTATCAGCACCATTGGCCTATGCAGCACCCATTGCATACGCTGCCGCACCAGCCGTTGTAACCGCACACAGTTCCCAAGTTGTTGCTCGTAATTATAATGGTTTGGCAGCTGCACCAATTGCTTATGCTGCCCCCGCTCCAGTAGCATATGCCGCACCAGCACCATTTGCATATGCTGCTGCAGCACGATATGCTTATGCTGCTCCAGCACCACTTGCATACGCAGCACCAGCACCATTAGCGTATGCTGCACCAGCACCACTTGCCTACGCTGCACCAGCACCATTAGCTTATGCTGCTCCATTTGCTGCTCGGTATGCCGCCGCACCAGCACTATGGTAGAGAGTATATAAGAATTTGTAATTTTATTTGTTGTTGTATATAGTCAATAAATTGTTATAGTATTTTGAGTAAAAATTATTTTCGTCATTAATTTGCAGAATGTTATCGGGAAATCCAAAAGCTCCTCGTGGTTTGGGTATTTTAGAATATTTAAAGGTTCCAGAAGTAGAAAGCTTTAAATATTATTAAATAGACACCTGAATTCCAAATCCCATAATTTCATAGTGTTTACATCACATATTCTTGGTGTAATTTTACTGCTGCCGTTCTTCTTCATTTTTGCAATTAGAAATTGAATCAAAGGTTATAGTAGATTCATCGCCAAGATGAAATCGTTAATTTTACCTGTACACTCATTTTTAGAATAAAGGAAAGCTCGGGAAACAAGGTCATCCCTGGAGATGCTTTAATATTATAAACAAACATCGAAGCAACGATATTTAGTGATAATATATCTTCGGGTAATTCGATAAATTATTTTTGACAATCGTTGTCAAGCCTAGACCAAATTTTTAAGAGTTACTCAACGAATTAAACATCTCCTACATTCACACGCATATGTTTCTAATCAATTTCAATTCTTGAAAGTATTGCCATAACTTGCTGGTCTTAACTGAAAACATTACTCCTTTAAACAGTTTGAACAGTTTTAACAAAGTGACAGGAAGTTTATTAAAGAAGCAACAGCTTTCACTAGGCCTCCTCGCAAAAGAATGACTGCAGTCAGAGCTTTATATAAAAACGTAATTCCTAAACCACCAGCTCCAGAAAAAAAAGCACCCCTGAGTTCTACCATCATAAACTAAGTCTAAAAGAATGACGAAAGCATTATTTTGTTTTTCATTAAAACGAGGAGTTTATTTAGCACATGTTTGTTGGAAATAATATCATCTATTTGGTTGTTGTTGACAACAACAATTTTCAGGAGTGATAATCCAAAATCTAGGCATGTTTTCTTGAATATTTTCTGAATCTCTAAGTGTTAATTGAACTGTTTTCTATGCTTATCGTGGATCAGAATGTAGTCTTTCATCAGAAAATTACTGTATTTTTCATATAAATTCTTAGGGTCTGATGATGGCTCTCCAAAAATTAAAATGGCAGCCAGAAGCGTTCTTAAGTAATATGAGCAATACAGAAAGTTCTATATATTTGGGAATAAGGGCATACATGCAGGAGAGTATCATTTTATGCCGTTTTTCCTAATCTCCACTTCCTCTTGAGAAATAAGTGAAATAATTGAAATAATTTAAAAACACTGTCAAGCAGCTAGATTTCTGGCATTTAATTCTGGGGCCCCTTCTTTAAGCAGATTTCATTGTCCGTTGTCCAATACCTTCATTAAAAATTACTGTTGGCATTTGAGCAAGATGTACAGCTAGCCGAATTATAGAGTGCGATTTATCATGCATTTCATATTTTCTTAGCCTCCACATTGCTACTGATGCCGCAATATACGCTTATGGGCAGTCATGCTGAAAGGTTGACGTTCTAACCAAGTGAACCATGAATTATGACCCCGCACGATTGATTCAATGCTGAATTTTCGCGTTAATTACAGTTTAGGTTCGCGTCACTTCAGGTTCTCGTAACTCTGTAAAAAGGTCACAAACATAGAAACGATGTTCTGATGGTCTGAAAATAACAGTTGCATTCTTAAAGACGGTATAGGCGTAGAGCTCTAGAAATGATATCTTCTGTCAATTTTGACCACTGGGATGCTTTTAATGATCCTTAAAAATCCACATTTGAATGTCATTATACTGTGCATTTTAAATTATATCCTTTACCATCATAAATGGTTGAGCGAAAACATTGAATTGGGTAAACAATGCTTCAATTTGCGCCATAAACCATTGGTAGATGCAACAGTTGCATTGTGATGCAACTGTATCTTTCACGTTTATGCTGTCGTTTCCGGTACAGCCGGTTATGGTGTCAATATGACTTTCAAGAACTTCCCTAATTACTTTACACTCTAGTAATGTAGTTAAGGAATCCAGATTAAAAATTGAATGTAAGTAAGTTTCTACGATACATGAGATGCATGTGAAGGAGATTATCGACAACCATGATGAAATATATATTGAAGCATCAAATGATAACCAAGATGCGTTGGAATATTTCACAAAGGAGCGTTGGAATATTTCACCCACCGAGTGCCTATAAGCAATATGAATCCTATAAGAATTTTGGAAATAACGTCGTGCCCTGGAATTCATTACTAATTTTAGTTTTATTGAATGAATTAGATAATGAAACTCAACGACCGTACAAAAATTCACTTAGAAACCCATGCAGCAAGAGCAACATTTTCAGAATATTTGCGAGAGGCAAGAAGATGAAACGTATCTAGTTGCGTTACCATTTAAAGAATACAACTTTACATTAGGTAACTCAAATAGGAAAGCCACACACCAACTAATTCAAGTAGAAAAGAAGGTGAAGAAAAACATGGAGATCAAGAACGAATAAACCAGTTTCATTGAAGCTAGGTCATATGGAAGTAATTAACATGAGTGGTTTTTGACGCTTCGGCAAAAGCTTCAAAAGGAGTCTTCGTGTTTAAAGCCGGCATCTTCATCAAAAGATCGACATCAAAAAGATGTTTAATATCTTAAAACGATCCCTAATGCTTAGAAAAGTTGAAATTAATTTTGCTTGATGAAGCAGGCGGTTCACAAGTCAAACCGATAAAAATCAATAGTAAAGTTAGTAAGCGATCAGACGGAGAAATTGAGTCATGTCCCGCAAATTTAGGAAGTTTGCGGCATAACATAGTAAAGCTTGAAGAAGTTCCAACTGAAGGTTTGGAACGTGAAAATTTAAAACTCCGTTCGCGTCTCTTGCATGTGCAAAGTCATTTAGAGCGGGCACCCTCATCCTCCACATATGACCAAGCCCTAAAATCTTTAAATTGTTGTAAAGAATTAATAAATAGTTTTGATAAATTTTATCATCAACACGAACCTTTAAATGTGTCAATTAAGAGTGCCGGGCTTATAGAGATATATGCCATAGTAATGGGAGCATCTAACTTTCCAGTGTCAAACACAGCAACGACCACAATATTTGCGACAATCTCCCCAAATACCATGAACTTCAGCATAGTATAAATACATATAGTAATACCATCATAAGAAAAAAAGGATACCCATTCTAAATGTCCGGTCGATAGAAGATCGTCAAAATTTAGGATAAATACATGACATTTAGGCGATTACACATAAAAATATTTTGATTACATATTTTAAAACGATATCAGTAGCGACATCTAACACGTTAATGGCAAACACCCAAGGAGACTTTGCGATTTTTCCCGCACGTTTAGAGTTTAACGCTTCAATATTCAATTCCAGTTGGATTATGAACAGAGTAAAAATGTTTAGCCGCTGTTATCAGCGTAAAAATAGTTTAGATGCTAAATAGAAGGACTTCATCATCGATTATCGAAAAGGTTCAGAGAATACCGTAGCTGATTCGTTGTCAAGAGGTTTTTGTGATTCTCTAAATTTGGATTTATGCCTAGATTGGCTAAAAAACTGTATGATTTGGACATTAAACCCAACTCAAGCTCGTATATATGTTCTATCGAACATTTACCTGATCCAGTTATGACATCCTATGGGATGAAGAGGAGCCCTTCTTATCTTAAAAGCAAAGATTGTCCTGCAAGAACTAGATTTTATTCGTCAAATGTACTGAATAAAAGTCCATTGGTAATCAATCCATCTTACGGAATAAGATAAATCAGCAGTTAAATCCAACAAACACTATTTTCATACGATAATTGAGGAACAACATTTATCGTTTAAAAAAATGACTACGGTAGTTTGCCAAATTGAATCCAGCATTTTAAACGAACATATCGATCATTTAACACGTTGGAAGCTTCTGCAAAAAACATCTCAAGAGTATTGGAAAATTTGGATTACCGAATATATGTTATTACTACAAAAACCAAGCAAAAAGCAAATGGACTAAAATACAATAAGTTAATATATAAAAAGGGAACTAATCTTTGTTAAGAATGATAACCTATCTCGAGGGAAATGTCTTAAAGTTAGAGCTGGTTTACTATATAAAGCAGTAATAGAGGATTGCTTAAAAGACAAACCGCCAAAATTCGAAGCCGTCTTTGAGGATAATAACCAGTTAGATGAAATAGGTCTGCCAAAAGCTTATAACAATACCACGGAAGTTTGACAAGCATCACTTGACGCAGATGCTTCGAAACAAAAACAACTGATGCAACACGGAAAAACGACGAGAGTAAACAACAAATTAACCCTGTTACTTTGCTATATTTTACCTATATAAAAGTCTTGTCTGATTTGGGAAAAAATGTTGATTAAAAGAGTTTAAAACTATTTTTAACTTTTACAAGACAGTCATTTATTTACAGTAAAAAACATTTCCCTAATTATAAATAAATTTCTCTAGAATACGAGTGGTGCAGCTACTTTGGCAACTGGGGCAGCATATGCAGCAGCAAATGGTGATGCAACTATTGGAGACGCGGCGTATCGTGCAAAAGGTTCAGCATAAGCAGCTGGTCCTGCAGCATAGGCAGCTGGTCCTGCAGCATAGGCAACTGGTGCAGCAGCATACGCTGCAGGTGCTGCGGCATAAGCAGCTGGTGCAGCATAAGCTACTGGAGCGGCAGCATATCGAGCAATTGGTGCTGCATATGCCGCAACTGGTGCAACAGCATAATTAGCAGCTAATCCATTTGAGTATGGTAAAACTCCATTAATGTTACGTGAGAATGTACTTGCACTTGATCCAATGAATGCAGCAGGTGCGGCAGCATATGCAGCGGGTGCAGCATATGCAACTGGTGCAGCAGCATATGCAGCTGGTGCAGCTACTAATCCTCCAGCTGATACGGTAGCAAATACAGCGAATAAACCAACAATCTAAAATCAAAATAAAATTATAAAAATCTATAAATTCCACTTGCAAATCATCGTCCACTTACAATTTTCATCATTTTGACAGTATTATGTTTGCAATGGACAGTTGAATGTACAATAAGTTCGAAATGAATGTGATGATATCGTAAACAAAACCTATCATTTATATATCGACCAAAACTGTAAATGGTAAAGTGAATCGAATTTAGCGAATAGTGGTACCAATTTTTTTACACTGTTCTTTTTGAAATGTCTCGTAATCGAGTGAATGCAAGTTAGGAAGGGATGGAACTATGAATGGAGATCGAATTTGTTTTAGTTCGATTTTCCTCTTGTTTGACCTTGACATAGAAGAACGACGTTGGTTTTATATAATCGCACACAATCAACGAAATTCATCAAACCAATAAATTACGATTTCATAATATTGCATGCTCTATAATATGACAACATATTGTCCTCTTCAATCAATCTTAAAAAAAAAAAAATAAATAAAAATTGGAATGTGTTGAAACACAAAACTTAATTAAAAATGTCCAAAACGTGGCACACGCCAAGAATATTTAATGATCTACTACCGCAATACTTTACATTTTTGATTGCAATTTAATTTACTTACCGTACGTTTTGATTAAAATTTAAAAAAAAAATAAAAAATCGACATAAAACGGTTACCGTATGTTTGGTTTTCAAAAGCCATCGCTGGTCCGTCGATTTCATAGATTTCGACCCTTTTGAATATCTAAATAAAGAAACCAAATTGACTCAAATTCCGAGGAGTCAGCGTCATCGAAAGCATTTGCATTATCTGTCAGAAACCGTATATTTGTCTTAAGACTTTTTGATATTGAAACCAACGAAACCTGATACTCGGAAAAGAGCTACCACACAGAAGTGGGAGTGTAATGTCAACAACACCGTTCAACCCTCTTAGGTTTCCACTTAATATTAGGATTTTTTTGAGGGTACATTAAGGATCCTGCATTGCTTCCCTAGACACTCATATTAAACTTTGATGGAATTCTAACGGTAATACTCGTTTCGATGTAGTTTACAAGACATGTAAATTCTCTTCGACCACTTGAGCTGAAAATATACTATCACGATCGATTGAAAAGCGATTGCACAAAATTAAAAATTTTAAAAAAGTATCGGGGGCCGTATCACTCGTCGAATATATAAATGAAGGGTGATCGATTCGAAATTATTGCATTCATTTTGAATTCATTGAACATTCAAAACCAACCATCAAAACCATAAACTTTAACAAAATGATGAAAATTGTAAGTTTTTTTTTTAATTTTAATTTAACCGAGTACTAATTAATTGATTAACTTTCGTTTAAGGTCATTGTTGGTCTTTTTGCCGTATTTGCCACTGTATCAGCTGGAGGATTAGTAGGTGCACCGGCTGCATATGCGGCTGCACCTTTCGGCTATGCTGCACAAGCTGCATTTGCACCAGCTGCATATTCAGTGGGACCTGCAGCATATGCGGCCGCACCAGCTGCTTATGCCGTAGGACCAGCTGCTTATGCCGCAGCACCAGCTGCTTATGCTGCTCCAGCTGCATATGCCGCAGCACCAGCCGCTTATGCTCCAGCTGCTTATGCTGCAGCACCAGCTGCCTACGCCGCAGCACCAGCTGCTTATGCCGCTTATTCATCAGCTCCAGCAGCCTATGCTGCATATGCCGCACCAGCTCAATTCATTGGTTCAAGCGCAAGCACATTCTCACGCAACATTAATGCCATTCATCCGTACTCAAATGGTTTAGCTGCTAACTATGCTGTAGCACCAGTCGCATATGCCGCTCCTGTCGCTGCTCCTTTGGCTGTTGCTCCAGTTGCTGCTCGTTTAGCTGCCGCTCCAGTAGCCGCTTCATTAGCTGTTGCTCCAGTTGCTGCCCGTTTGACAGCCGCTCCAGTTGCTGCTGCATTTGCACCTGCACCAGTTGCTGCGCGTTTAGCTGCTGCACCAGTTGCCGCTCCATTAACAGCTGCACCTGTTGCTTATTCTGCGCCATTGGCGAGATACGCTGCAGCTCCTTTGGCTGCCGCACCTTTCGCTTATGCTACTTCACCCTTTGCCCGTTTTGCTGCAGCACCAGTAGCCGCTCCATTAGTTGCTGCACCAGCTGTTGCTGCTCCATTATCTGCTGCACCCGCTGTGGCCGCACCATTGGCTGCTGCTCCAGGACCCGCCAAATTAGTTGCCGCCGGCCCATATTAGACCAAAGATTGATGACTTTTGTTGTTTGATCATATTTTTGTATAGAGATCGTAGTTTTTGTAGAATTAATAAAATGTTTTAGTTTTTTTGATATTTGAAAAGAAATTTATGTTCGTTTTCTTACTTCCTAACTAGTACCCTGATATTTCGGAGATTGAACATAAATTGCCTTTTAATTTTCAATTAAAATTTTAAGTTAGTTTCTATTTATATTAACTCAATTTTCTCAGTCACAAAATAAGCACAAATGGTATTTTGCCTCAAACAATCATAACGTTGTTGACGCAACTAATATATGAAGCTAAACTTACTGCCTCAACCGACGCATTAAACACAACTGTAGGCAACGTGTTGCACGAATTAATTTTTCACCGTGGTTGGGAGCCGCTTGTATTATTTTTGTGGAAACTTTAATGTGCTGCAAAAAATCCGCAATCGAAATAGAGCTACTAGCTATTAAGACTGCGTTAACCGCAGTTAAAATATAGTTTAAATATTTATATATTTTATAGCAACATTTATCATGATCACTAGAGCTTTTGATTAAAGTATCATTAATCACAATTGGGCCACTATATTACGAGTTTTATTGGACATACAATCAAACTCGTAAATTTGCAAAGGCTAACCCCTTTGCTAACTTTTTTGTATGCAAATTTTTTGTTCAAATATTTATATGTTTTATAGCAACATTTATAATGATGATTAGAGCTTCTGATTAAGGTATTATTCATCACAATTGGGTCACTATTCCGTGTTTTATTGGGCATACAATCAAATTCGTAAATCTACAAAGGCTAACTAACCCCTTTGCTAATTTTTTTTTTTGCTTACAAAATTTTTTTTTAAATGATTATGTTTTATAGTAATATTTATGATTTATGACCTGAGCTTGTGATTAAGGTATCATTCATCACAGTTCGGCCACTATATTACGTGTTTTATTAGACATACAATCAAATTCGTAAATTTGCAAAGGTTAACCCCTTTGCTAATTTTTTTGTGTACAAACTTTTTGTTCAAATATTTATTTATTTTATAGCAACATTTATCATGATGATTAGAGCTTTTGATTAAGGTATTATTCATCACAATCACTATTCCGAGTTTTATTGGCCATAAAATCCAATTCGCAAATTTGAAAAGGTTAACCCCTTTGCTCATGTTTTGCGTACAAACTTTTTGTTCATATGTTTATATATTTTATAGCAATATTAAACATGATGACCAAAGCTATTGATTAAAATATCATTCACCATAATTGGTTCATTATTATTCCGTGTATTATTGGGCATACAATCAAATTAGTAAATCTGCAAAGTCTAACCCCTTTGCTAATTTTTTTGGTAACAAATATTTTTTTTTCAAATGATTATGTTTTATAGCAATATTTATCATGATGATCAGAGCTTTTGATTAAGTTATCATTCATCGCAATCGGGTCACTATTCCAAGTTTCATTGGTCATAAAATCTAATTCGTAAATTTGCAAAGGTTATTCCTTTTGCTCATGTTTTGAGTACAAACTTTTTGTTCAAATGTTTATATATTTTATAGCAACATTTCTCATGATGATCAGAAGTTTTGATTAAGACATCATTCATCACGATCGGGCCACTATTACGTGTTATATCGATCAAGATCGGTTACAAAATAATGTTAAAAACGTTTACGGTAAATTTAAATTACTTAAGAAAGCTTAAGTTATGATTTATTTTAAAAATAAATTGCGACTTAAATATTCTTATGGTCGTGAAAATGGAATATGAAGTTATGCGATGATTTAACAAAAATTAATACTGATATCTTTGATTGATTGATTGTTTACAAAATTGCTGAATATGCTGGTGCTGCATATGCTGAATACGCAATTGGTGAAGAATATGCTGAGTATGCTACTGGTGCTGAATAGGCCAAAGCTGGTGCGGCGACTAGTGATGCAGAAGCTAATCCATTATAATTACGTGCAATAATTTGTGAAATGTGCGCGGTTACAATAGCTGGGGAAGCAGCTACAAGTTGAGCATTATACGCGACTGGGGCTGCCAATAGATGTGGTTTAGCTGAGACAGTTACAGCAACTACCAATAAGATTGCAATCTGTAAAATATATATAATTAAATCAAATCTATCCAAATCTCGAAATATTTACAAAACCTCTTACAAATTTAAACATTTTAATTAATTTTGTAGTGATTGAATGGATCAAACGATTAATGAACATTAACTGATAACCGATTAGTTAAAGTATAAAGTTTTTATACATTTCTATACCATATCTTTCAGGGTGATTGGGGTCTAATGCAATATACAAAAAACATAAAAATTATATTTCATATAGCGGCCACCCTGTATAAATATTAAACAATTTAATTTTGGTCAGCTTAACCTTACAGTAGTCACCTGAATTCATATGTAATTTAATTAGGTTATGTTTATTATTATATTATGGTTGATGAATTATTTTGGTAACATTTTTATTGAATTATTATTCAAATCATGATGCGACTATGTTATTGGGTCAGTATAATGAGTATGATACTTGCTTTTATGTTGTTTATGTATATGTTTTGTTTGATTCGATATAATATGGTCTGACTGAAAATATTGAGGAGGTCATTTTAGGTCAGACTATTCAACAAGATAGTCAACTGATAGTTGTCCCCTGTTCCAAGACCGAACTCAGCTTTATAGTTTACTCACAGTATCGCCAAAAACTTCAATGTCATATTTACAGCTACATATAGGCTTCTTCTTTAAAAAATGTGGGTCATATACTCTCATCTTTAATTTTTTGTTGCTTAGTTTGGATCGGTGCGGTTATATTCATGTTGAGGGGGAATCTTTAAAATCCTCACAAGAGACCTTCATAACCTTACAAGATCATGGGGTTCTTAGCAACCACACCATAACTCCCACCATACTTCCATTAAAGCTGCAATACCAACAGCCAAAACGATTCTGTCTAAAGCTATAGTTGGATCTACAAGGGCAGCACCATTCGTCGTCAAAAAAAAAAAAACATTTTCAAGATTGTGGTTGTTACATGTTGGATGGGATGATAATTTACCAGGCAAAGCACAAAACCAATGGGAAAAATATACAAAGTGAAATAGCAAACATATCCACCATCAAAATATCTCGAATGCTACTCGTTAACGGATTGAAAGACTTTATTGAATTGTCGACATTTCTGTTTTTTCTTCGGTGGAGGTATACTCGTTAGGCTTAACTTTCTGGCTAGGCAATCCACAATCAAGCCACTTTGATCATCAACGATGGTAAGCGACTTTGACATATCAACATTTTATATGGTGATATACATCAATGGCAGCAGCACGTTTGCCAGGCAGGTGGAATCTGTATGTCGGGTTCTCGTCATTAACCTTAGGTTATGGTCTTTCACAATTGCAAATTACTTAGATGGATTAACCAATGGAAGATTATTAATAATGTTGCATAGTTCTAGCATCCCTCCTGTCACATCAACCATAATAGATTTCTCCAACTCTTGTATTGTTCATGACGACGCACCCTGCAGTTGATCTAACTTCTTATTTTGGTTCTGCGCTTGTTGTTGACTCGTCGTTGCAAAACCCTACTTCTGTCACCAAATTGTTACAAATTGTAAGCTCTAAATGAATAAAAAAAGCTATAAATCGACTTTTGATAAAGGTGATTTAAGTTACTAAGAGATATACGAAAACAGAAAATTAAACCGTCAACAATTATTATCTCGAGCACAGAATCATCCAAGATCAGTAATTACTTTATTTTTTAAATAGTTTCCAACGGTACCAAGACAATGACGAAAGTTGGATAAGTAGGAAGCTCATATTTGTTCTTGAAATAAAATGAACCTCCATCATTGTGGATTAGCCATCTACTATGAGTTATAAATTGAGCTATGTTATATCGCGATTATGATTTTGAACCATTGACTCTACCAACAAAAGCTCTGTTTTACAAGTTCGTTGAAATTAAAATATTGATTATACCTTTCGATATGACTTAATCTTGTGCAAAAAATCCAACAAAAATTAATGTGAATTTTTTTTCTAATCCATGTGACAATTTTTCAATCGTATGCATACATGTGATCTTGATAAAATCCAAGTCTTCTGCATCATGTGATAATAAACTAAAATCACATATTTACATAAACACAAAAAATATTAAATTACAAATGACCTTTATTGTAATCGAAGCATATGATGTGTGCGGGTGCATTTTAGCATATTAATCAGATTCCAAAAATATGTTCAATTATAAATTTTGGGGTATAAAAAGAACTATGATGATGTTGTTTGGTATCAGTCAACCATCAGCTTCATTTCAAAACTATCAAAATGTTTAAAATTGTAAGTTTAATAAATTTATAGTGTAGCAAATAGTAATAACATTTATTTTATACATTTAGATTACTATTTTCGTCTTAGCCATCGTGGCCGTATCAGCTAAACCTAATTTTGTATCGCCAGCCACATATACATCACCATTGGTTGAAACATTCGAAACCGTACCTGTACATACATCAACAAGTTCACAATATTTTGTACGAAACTATTATGGTGCTGGAACTTCGTATGTCGCCGTCAGTCCGGTCGTCCCCTATGCAGAACCAGTTGTGACCTATAACACAGCACCAATTAAATATACCGCATTCATATAAATCTACACTATAGAAATAAATTGTCAAATTAAAATTGTAAATATACTATAAAAGCTTAGTTTGTTTAATTTCGCCTAAATGTCGATTTATTTATATTAAATCTATTATCGAAGCTTTAAAATGCATTAACTTATCGATATGGCGCGTATGTGCATAAAACAGCACGTCACAAATGAAAACAACATGACACGAATCGCACATAAATTTTTCATTTAAAACTTTCTTTCAATTATTCGTTGACCATGGTGCGCACGATGGCAAGCGACTTATGTGGTCTTATATACAAATTGGTCATGAATTATTTTTGTGTAAACAACAAAAATCGGATTGAATGGATTTTCGCGACAAACAGTTGAATGAATCGAACAAATTAGACCAAAACGAAATTGAAAGTTGTGTCGAGGTACGAGTAAGTAGTTATGATAATGATCATCACGTATCTTATGTTTGGTGCGCTTGTCTTGTTCGATCGCGACTTATCTTTTGTTTTGTATGTTTTTAGTGAAATCGGAAGTTATTAATTTTGTGCGATATTTAAATATTTAAAAACTATAAACACAATTTTATTGCGGTTTTTTATAAATAAAAATTGCATTCGGTGCATACTGATAATAAATTCGAGGAACCGTGTGCATGCTTCATTTGAATACAATGCTAAATTGATTTTTAAATGATCATAATTTTATAATTTTTTAGTTAAATCACTGATCAAATTGCAGATATAAAGAAAGAAAGTAATCGCGATCGATATATTGAGCAATAAATAATTTCGATCATGCTAAAAATTAATGAAATGGTTTCTTGAATTAAAATTTAATGTTGTGTAAAAGCTCGTTTCTCCTTTTTCCCCAACAATAAACTATTTTCCTTTTTCCTTCCTTTATGCACTCAATGATTTCAATTATTAGTCAGGAGCTCTATTTCTCTTAACGATAATAATCCTCATTCGATAACAAAAATGAAATTCTCTTTGAAAATTAAATGGTATACCAGAGTATTGTCGGTTCTGTCACTCTGGTAAAGGTGGCAGATCAGAATAATTAATATCAATCATGTCGAGTACTATTGACTCTGGTAGAATAAAAGTAGGATTGCCATTCAAAATCTCACCAACTGTATTAGGCGGCTCCTATCCAAAGGGAAAAAAACAGATGGCTGTGTCGTCTGCACGGCCGTAGTGATACGTGGTAACGTAAATATGTAGTGTGACAAATGATAGACTGTATGGATTTATTAAAATCGATTTATTTATTATTTTTAGTGCTAATTTTACTATCTTTACCTTTATTATTTATTATTTTTACTTAATTTTTATTTATTTTATTATTATTTTTAATTTTAAATAAATACAAACGGCATCGAATGGAACGCAGTTTTTTGTTTTTTTTTTTTTTTTTTTTTTGAAATTTTGAAATGGGCTACTGTTCTGTCGTAGCATAAAGAGCGGCATAGAGAACGATTCTTGTATTTCAGTGAAACTACACTGAAGATGTAAAGTGACATCTATTACTATTAATATGTACTACTTTATATTGTTTCATTTCACACATATTTGTATGTAATTCGCCTCAATGTATGCATTATTGTAACACGAGATTAAAGATGAACCTACTCAATTATATATTTAGAATGAAGTAATACCTTATACTTAATGAGTAGTCTCCATGCAAACAAGGACAAATTTCATTCGATTTTCTGAACATGCTAGCCTTAGTTCTGAGTTTAAAAACGTTATCATATTAAAAGATAAAAATATGTGAGATCCTTGATGTACATAAGGATTTGATGCGAGAATACCTCACATTAGGAAACACGAAGAAAGTCTACAAGTAGTTAGGAAGGAAAAATGAACTTAATTACTATTTACTCCATCATGGTGTCATTAAAAGCAAGCAAAATCAAATTGACAGTTAGTTTTAATGGCCCCTCAAAAACTTTCAAAGGGAGATCTTTACAATCAAGTATTTATACAAAATACTGTTGCGTTTTAGGAAATGTTAAATAGTGATCACTGCACAGACACTGCAAAAATGTATAGCCATGTTCGCACAGCAGACGTTGATACTAAATTTCAAAGAAGTTTAGCGAGATGTTCCACACAAATCATTTACCACCTACGATGCGAATTTTCAACCACGGCACAGCGAAAGCAAGTTACCTAGCACCCAGTTCAGTTCAACAAAAACGGCATATTATACGTCGACGATCTATAATGACCGGAGCCAGTAGTTTAGATGAATCTAATCGCTCTAAACCCCAAATAAAGACGATATTGTCAAATTCAGGTGTCACTATCGAGAATTTTCAGGTAAAGTATTCCTCATGGAACACCATCAAGTATTAGGGTTATATTGAGACACGACAAGCGATTTTTCAAATTCCATGGGAAGCCATATAGATCTATACTGTAGAGGATTGGCCACCTGTTGAAAACTAAACTGTTCTCACCAAAGCCTTCGAAGGAGTCCACGCAGTTTCTCATCTCTTAAAAGGATACTTAGTAAAATCGCAATGCTTCATCGTGTTTTCAAGATATGCAGTGCTGGTATTACTTCGGATTTGAAGAGAGGCGAGGAAATGCATAAATCCAGAATCGTGTGGTTTTAAATCGTTAAACTATTAGGCATATCTCCGCACGCGACAGGTAAAATTTACAAAATTAAATATTGCTTATACTTATTCGATGTCTTCAGTAAACAAAATTGTTTGACTGAAACTGGGCAGACATTTTCGTCATTTCACCATCAGCGATTCGAAAAACACTTTAAAAATTGCAAACTTCCACTTAATGCTGCAAATAAAATCGCATTAGTACATTTGATTCATCTCTTCGACTTAGATTTAGGAGACGGAAATTTATCTGAACATTCCATTGATCCAGTTATGTCACTTTTCACAATTGGTAAATTGATACACAGTTCTTCATCGACGTTAACAGTAGCTTCTGCTTAGATAAACTGAATAACCCGCCGACTACTGAGTGCATGAGAAGATCACAAATGTGGCCTTCTTTCTATAATGAAATAAGAATGTTGACAGCTTCCATTTTACCTAATAAGTAACCTATAAATTCCTTGTCTCTCTTCATTGTGACAATACAAAAATATTAAGCTTCAAAAATCTGCTGTCCTTTTTTCCAAAGAACCAATCATTCTAACATCTAACCATCCTTTTAAGATATAATAACAGCAATCCGCTAGAAGAGTTGGCCAATTAAAGGAATATAATACGTAACAACCTCGAGTCATTGCTCAATTGATAAATAACCTGCCAGCACACATAATCAACTATGTACCTTCATTTTGCATAATTGGAGAGGATTACAACACATACATGTCTTTTTTGTCTTTTTTACAATACATACATTATAAAGTTCGAGGAAAGAAAGCCACCAAAGCATATTTTGCAATCTTTGTATGCTTCTCAGTGAAGGTTGTTCATTTGGAGTTAGTTTCAGATATGAATACTATGTGATTCCGAGAATGAAACCACTTTGTGGGCGCCAACTCCTCCGAACTTCAAGCCAGTTTTTGTCTCCAAATTTTGGTGGCTTGCGTATAATGATTCGTTTAAAATTTTTAAAAGGTAACCACCTTTTAGGGTTTATTGCGATACATTTGTTGGTACACATCAAAGTGTAATTTTAAAAATGATTTATAGATTTTTTCAAATGGCACAAAACCAATTAGAACCAAATGGTCTGATTGCATCGTTACTATTTCAAATAGCGCAAATAGCGAAATGTTAATTAAAAGATTGCTATAAACCACCAATAACAATTATACGTGCATAGTTGATAGGCCACCTGTTCGTTCAATCATAATTATATATATACGAACAAAAAAAATGTGGTAAAGGTAACGTGATTTTTTTTCAATTTCAAATGCAAATCAATTAATTTATTCGATCAATTACAAAACTAACCAATAAATGAAATTGAAATCCATTTTGGTTGTTGCACTTGCTACGAGTTTCTATTACGTCGGCGGTTGGCATAAATCTTAAAAATTTTTTCTTTGAATTGTATAAAAATATATTTTTTTTGTGTAACGAGTAATTAAAAAAAATCATACATGAAATAATGAAAATTGCTGACGTGAGAAAAACTTTTTTTTCATTTTCATCAAATTTATTTCGCTTTATGAATTTTAAATGTTAAATTTGTATGGTATCGTATATTGTTTGTTTCTGACTTTTGGTAATGGTTTACATTTAAGACGCTTTTGTTTTATTTTTAAGATTCGTTTTTATTTAGCCGAAATTATGCAATTTGTTTTATATACTTGTTTGTTATTTAAAGTGGTTCAACTATTATTGAAGATTAGTCGTTACATTTACGTCAAATATAATGAATTTATAACGCGGGGTTTCAATGGAAACAATTGAATTTGTTTTTGTTTAAAGTGTTTAAATATAGTTGCACATGATTTGGGAAACCCATAATGATCGCGTTTTGTGAGTTTAAAAGGTCAAAAAATATGCTGTAACCTTGTTTAGGCTACAAATTGGTATATTATCAAAGATATAAGTTTATTGAAACAACAAAGATATATATTTGCCATTTGCCAGCTGTAAATTAAACTGACATATGGTTTTCAGAAGTTGCAGATGAAAAAAAAACACATAAGACTGTTTCTAGCACCAAAGTCCTGTCTTATAAAATTAGAGACCCCTTTCCATTTTAAAAAGATGGTAGACGAAGGTTTAACCAAAATTAGTGATTTTTATAGTTTTGGAAAGCTTTTTGATTGAAAAATTCGAAAGTACTCACAAATTTGACTTTATCGATTATAAAAATTATCATATAAAACGTGGGTATGACTTGATGAATTTTCACTATCAAATCTAGAATACGTGACTTTACAGCCAACATTAAAGTATGTATATGCTGTATAAAATCACACTTTTTCAGACACTTGCGCCAGTTGATTTTAAACAATGAGCGTAAAATTGGCTGACCTCAGTTTCATAAACCACAAAACACTTACCTTCTTATTGGTTCTGGTTTTTATTATAAATTACTGTATGTTGGCCTAAATGATACCAAAACATGTCGATCCTTTAAAACACAATTCTCGTCTGGATTGTAGCAGAAAATTCCACTTCAGGTTTGGATGTCCATTCATGGCGGGTTCCAACTGTTAGACAAATTTATCACATTTCTATTCATCAAAATGATCACAATTTAAACCACCAACTGAAGAAATTATTTCAAATCACTAAAAATAATAGTAGAAGAACCAGTTACGAAACATGTTAATCGAAATTCAAAAGATAGATGCGTGTAGTATCTTTGTCGGCAATCTTTCATTTTCGTTCCTATTCAATTATCTACGGTCCATTCAGAGAAGTCATAAAAATAATATTCAAAAATTAAATAAAATATATAACTTCAACCTGTGTTTTTCTTTAGCCAAAAGCGTGAATGTGAGTATAAATGCTATTGCGATGGTATTGTGGTCCTTCGAGCTGGAACTTCGGAACATCACATAATATATACAGATAAAATTACAGTCCACTCATATAAAATATCAACTTTGATATCCAAACGCCACAAGAAAATTCATCGAAGTCACTGTAATTCGTCAACATTAAGCAAATTTAATTTAATATAATTAACATAACAACTTACATTTTAGGTTTCTTTACATAACAAAAATATTAATTTCCATCTCACATTAATTTCCAACCACTATTGAAAAACATTCGAAAATTTTTCTGTCATTCGAAAAAAAAATGTAATCTAGTACTGCAAATTTCTTAGTTACAAACAGCCAAATAAGTAATTCAAATGTTCAATAGATACCATACAGAAAATACTAGAATCTCTCTACGTTGTGACGTTTATAATGTACGTGTGTTTGGTTTTTTTCTGTTTATTTTTATTATAATAAAGTGTGTCCTTATTTAATTATAATCTAAATAAATATTTTTTTTTTAAATATAATACTTTAGTGGAATCCTTTATAGGCTGATGAATTTTATTTCATATCTATCTTAATGTGAACAATAAACCAGAAATTCTTTAAGATGTTAAGGTTGTTTACCAAATTAATATTTTTAGTGGGGATCAACCCATATAATTATTTAAATTAGGTAATGTTCTGAATTTTATTTATTATTTTATAATTTAACTTATTGTTTTCTATAGGAATGGCCAGAATCAAGATAGAAAGCGCAATGTCGAAAATGCAAGTTGCTTAATGAAATTCTACCATCCATTTATATTATGCGGGAACAAATATTTTCAAATAAATTGCTTACAAAACTTATGAGTTTGTCAACAATCATGAGGAAATCATAGGATAAGAACATCACAATCTAAAACTCTAAAACCTAGACAGAATGTTACTGGATCTCTTGTATAGACAAAAACTTGATCCAATCTTCGTATAGTCGTCTCCTATAACAAGAAATGCTATGGTATTGAAGCTCATGCTCGTTTATAAGTACTTTAAACATCTTCAAGTGCCCCTTGACCCCCAAGTCTCTCAAGACTATACGTTGCTTTAAAGTGGTGGTGACCTTGATAAATTTGGCGTTTAACTTCTTATATATAAGCTCACTCTTGAAGCATCCACGAAATATATGAAACTCAAAGATAGAGACCGATTTTGAAAAGCACCAGATCTGCTAGGACTGGTAAAAATATGCGCTTAGAAATATCGAAACAACCGTAATTTGTGAAGTGTGGGCATGCACCCTATGGTTGAAGATCTCATCGGCTTGCTATTCAAATCTTCCATCAAAATCTTGTCACTAATGCAAATTTGCTGTAATATTCTATGCTTTGTGATAAAAGAAATCTAAAGCATCGATGGTTTCAGATTACTGATACATCAAACGAAGAGATAATGCCTATTTAAATCGGTGTGGTCATATCATAAAATTGCATAAACTTCCCCATATATACACATACACCAGTTATAGCCGGCCCAAGATCATAATTCCTTAATCATTTCGATAACAATTGATTATCATTTTCACTTTTAAGAAATTCCATCACTTTCCATTTCTGCATTATGCGTATGAAGAAAACAATTAATTTAATTTCAATTCCAAAAATAATTAGAAACAATTTAATTTACATTCGTTGGTCTAATTAAGGCAACGGAAATTAAAAATATCGTACGGGTATATTGGTATACAGTGAAAGGGGATGCTTTATGGTTTATGACAGTAAATTGATAATTTAAAGGTGCCCCACCCCCGTCTTTATCGATATTGGTTTAACGGAGAAATGTCGTTTAATTATTTTTGATTTTATTAATTATTGGCCCAAGTATATATAGCGACACATAATTTCACTTAGACATCAATTTCACTTTCGCGGTCATCGAATAACATCGAGTGTATTAGTTCAAGTTTAATAATAATAATAATAAAATATAAGTTGTCGGTGAATACAAATTTTATTAAAACTATATAATAAAAAATGGATTATTTCAAATTGGTTAGTATATTTGCTTGATCATAATATATTCTAAGTGTGTGCGCGGCAAGTGTATATCGATCATTCACTTTCTTTACATATACAGAATTTAATGAAAGTGCAAGCAAAATTGTGGATTATATAGTGTTTATGTCAATGTACGATCGTTTAAGGATACCGTAATTAGCGTATGATCACCGTCGATTGAGTTATGATCGTTAATATGATAAAATTCAATTGACGAACTTGATTAGCTTTAAAGTTTTAACTACCGGTGATCGATCACGATATTCACGGTATACGTGATCATATCATCAGAGATCAATACAGTGAAACAGTTTTAGCATTATCAATCTTGAAATTAATTTGACCGTTACGAAAATATAAATTAAGCTATGACGAATAAATTAATCTGACCCATTACTAATTCGATTTTATTTGCTTACAGTTACTTTGCTTAGCAGCACTCGTGTCAACCACATACGCACATGGATTTTTTAAATCACCACCACCAGTAACATACGCCTACCATCAACAACCTTATTCTGTCGGAACAGCGTATGTAGGAAAAGCTCTTTTCGTATCACCACCACAACCCGTTTATAAAGCAGTGCCAATTGTAAAAACGATTGCTGTTGCACCACCACCACCCACGATAATTAGAACACCAGTATATGTGCATTTACCACCACCGCCACCACCTCCACCAACCATTGTTAAAGTACCAGTTTATATCCATGCAGCACCACTACCACCACCACCACCATCTGCTATAGTACACTCGTACTCTGGTCCAGTTGCACCAATCTTACCACCACCAATTGTGCATAAAACATTCATTCCACATTTACCACCACCACCACCTCCACCACAATTTATAAGTTATCATCAACCCACACCAGTGGTTAAGGCTGTTCTCCCAGGATGGCATCATCATGATTTACACCATCACGATGTACACCATCACGATGTGCACCATCACGATTTACACCATCATCATGAACAACATGTACCAGTCGGTCCAGCATTACCACCACATCCTGTTTCGGTTGAAGCTAATTTACTTAAATCATTTCAATCGTATGGACCACCAGCCACAGCATATGGGCCACCATCAGCACCAGCATGGTAAATAATAATGTTTATCTCACCGCAATAATTAGCATTTAAGGAATATTTATATTTTGACGATAATTTTGTTTTATAAAATTACTAATATTTAATTATAAGAATTATGTCATTATAAATTATAATTAATAATCGAATTAATTAGATAGTTAGATAATTATATATAAATATATGTGTATGTTTGTGTACTCACCGATTTGTAAATCTATTTTTATATGGTAAATATTTTCTTAGATCTATATATATAATCATTGTATTATGTTGCACGCCTACGCGTGTGTAAAAGTGCGTAAATAGGAAAATTGAAAAATTAAATTATTTTGAGTTCAAATCAAAATTATTTTAATCGAATAAAATTTAAAATTTTGAAAATACAAAATTTGTTCACACTCAGTTTTCTTATTTTCTAAGTTTTTTATTCAACAAATTTGTCCGTTATTTTCAGAAGATTTTTTTTTCAACACGATGCAATAATGCACATCCGTAATTTGCAATCAAGGACAGAAGTGAAAATGGTTAAAGATGAATAAATAGTAATCGGTTTTACAGGGCATAAAAAGAATTTTATGATAGTTCATGTTATAATAAGATGTTTGGTATATTGGTTGTAGAGGACGTGCTTTTTGTATAATTTTTGAAGTTTTTTAACCAGGTTGGCCAGTTAATATTTCTGGATATGAATTTATTTTGACTATCACGTTTTTTTGTTTTTTTTTTGGTTGTTAACAGATGGCTCTGTGGTCTCCATCATACGCGTGTAAGGGTAATTCGTTATTTTTATTTGTGTTTATGTTTAGTCTATTGTCTATGAAAGCGATGTCCAGTACATTTCCCGTCCGTGTGAAAGTTACTCCGTCCGATTTATGAAGTACTGTATAATATTTGTTACCGTTTGATTGTAGCCAATTGTTGAGTTTAGTATTACGATGACTATTGGTGTGGCTCGCGTTCAGGTTCTCAGCGTTTGCTTTATCTGATCGTAAATTATGAAATATTTGATAAAATATTAGCATAGCATTATCATATTAGCATCCACACGAGTCGTGTTCATGATATCATGATCAAGTCAAAATTGTTTCCACACGATTTGTGGCATTTACTCAAAACTGTTCTTTTGTTTATGTATGTATGAATTATTTAATTTTCGTATTGCGTTACCGGCAAAACTTCCTATAGAATATAAGCCAAAACCCTCTTTACTACAAGCCGTATTCATTGCATATTCATGCTGTTTAATCATACACACATGAGGATGTATTGTAAGGAAAAAACGTGCCGATATATGATTTAGAATATAGTGTAAAATAAAATAAACATTTCCATACTATAAAATAAAAAAGAGTAAAAATTTTCAAAAAAAAAAATGTTAAATGCGAAATTGATGTTATCTCTTTCTGATACAAAACACAAATAACAAAAAACGAGACGAAAAAATTCTCATTTATCCATACACATTAAATAGTGTGCGTAACTTAGAGATAAACATGTTAAATAGTGGTAGAAAATTATACATTTTTTGAGTTTCTTAGCAGCAATACACTCAATTGGGTATATAGGTTTTGTTTGTCAACGAAAGTTACAAGGCGGCTTGTATAATAGAAAAGGTTTTGGTTACCGGTGTTAACTTAAAATTTTTGTTTTATTTCTTTGTTTGTGTTAGTAATGCAAGTCGAAAATCAAATAATTTTGTTGGCAACAAACGCAACAGACATATCCCCACTCCAAATTCTAGTTTATAGGCAAAAACACTGCAAAGAGGTAAGAAACGAAGAAATACAAGAACAATTTGGCTATTGTTTTGAGCCATATTTCTGAACTATTTTTGAACTTGTGTTTAATATTTAACTTGGTGTCCGTCATCAATATAATGTCGGGTTTATGCGGTGTTCGATGAATTTGAGTTATTATTATTATTGTTAATATTAGAATTTTTAAAATGTCCGCAAATGTTCCATTTTGTGTCGTAACGTTGTAATTTTAGCTTTTAATTTCTCTAACATCTGTTGGTAAATCGAGTAGCTACGATATGAAGCTAGATGGTCTTGCGTTCTGCCGGGAGTTCACTTTTTTAATGGCAAATACTTTACCCACTTTTGTACTGGGTTTAAATTGTACAATGCATATAGAGGCATTGTCTCCACTCCGTTGACCTTCATCGTGTTTTTTCTTCGAGTTTAGCTTTTATTTCGATGAAATCCTTACATTCGTTTAAGCCTTTTAGTACTAAGGTCTTCAATTGATCTCTTTTGGGATATATGAAATGTATTTTGCATGAACTTCGTTGAGGACGTCCTTAATACTATAATAATCTTCAAAGTTCCATAGCAATATACTGGCCGACTTTGGTCGACCCGTTTGATCTTAAAATTAGTGATAAAATTAGTGATAAGCACTCCATTATCTGGTATAATAGGTGGAGGTTTACCTTGTTTAAAGAGTGGTGTGGTGATGGATGAACTATTTTGTAGTTTTGTTTTCGGTTTGCAAATCATCACTATGTAGCAGTTTTTTGGTTTAATTTGTCAAGTGCTTGCTTTTTGACTTGATAAAAATGTTTAAGATCAGTCAAGGTTGATCGACTCCATCTGAACTATTTCGGGAAATAACTTCACGAAACGCTTTGACTGTTGTATGTTACCATCCACAACATAAACGGACGAGGTTAATGTCAGCACCATGAAGGCTGATAATTTTGTATTGAGGCTAATTGCACAAAATGCTATTTTATCATTGGAAACTGGAACTGAAAAATGAAGATAACTTTATTTTACAAATTTGCAAAAAATATCGATAGGATTGGGATAAAATACTTTTAGAAGCATAATAATAAATATTGACACTGCCTTTCTGTATCTGCCACTATCTTTCATGTCTAGTAAACTCACAAAATGAGTTAACCTATATGTTATTTCTTTATAAATATTAGGACTACTATTTGGTAGTTTTAGTCTTAGGTGGCTATACTAGTTGATCTTATCTTTTAAGGGCCTTCTTAGTATTTCACTATTCCAGTTTTAGCTGGATTTTTTTGCTGTATTGTTAAATTGTCTCTGCTACTGTTTTAATCTGTAGATCGTCGTGTGCTTCGGTTACATCATTCCCAGGTACATTGACTATAGTATACGTTCGTTAAATTCTTGTTTTGTATTCGATGTAGGTTTAATATATTGGAAGCACAAACGAAGTCCCATAATTAAATACCATAGGTCCATATATCATTTTATACTGCAATACCATACATTCTATAGAATTTATAAGCTATAAGGTCTTCCAATTAACCAGTTCATTTCAACGCATTTTGGAGGTCGATATTATTTAATGTTATTGATGGGCAGGTAAGTTTGCGAAGTATGAACGTAACATGTGCTGACTAACGGTCGTTGGCCGTAATTATATTTCACAGCCATTTTTTTAGTTCGTCTAAATGAGCTTGTAAATTTGTTAAGCTATCGTGGGATATTGATGCGTCGCTATTATTTCTGTGGCATCCGCAAATGTTGAAACTTGCATAATACTTTGTGTTGATAGGTCTGCAGTATAGATTAAATATAGTAATGGAACCCATCACGCATTATTGTGGAGCCCGAGGCATGGATTTCTTATGAGTTGCTGAATGCACTGTTTTATTTCACCGGATTTAAGTATTTTAAATAATTTTTTTAAAAAGCGTTTAGCAAACTGATTGGGCAATAACAGTCTACTTTCGTTTCAACTTTACCAGGTTTACAAATCATAATGATTTGTGAAATTTTCCAGGTTACAGAAAACTATTCCGCTTTCATTGTTGTTTCTCAGTATCCGTTCTTTTCCGCAGTGTCTATCTAAATTGGTTGCATCCTCAAGTGGCTACACGTGTTAATTAGATGCATCTTCTTTTTGAAACAGGACCATTTTGCTATGATAAAAATGCGAGTGACGTTATTCATTTGATGAACTGTGGTTTTTGTAGCTTCCCTATATTCCAAATTGAGTTTGATTCCCTTTTCTGTAATATTTGCTAGCAGAACTGGTGGCAGTATCTGCAATGTTCTTATTTCTTTGCTGGTAAAAATCCTTCCTTTGATTTTAAATGTCTCGTTTTGATATTGAATCAAATAATTTTCCTCTTAGCCTTTGTCCGAAACCCATGTTAAATATTTGTGAATTATCACGATCAATTGCCATGACAAATTTTAAAACTTCTATAATAAAAGCCAAACTCATCCCATAGCACACTTAGATATATACAATACAAACAACTACTTGGTATAAAATCAACTACTTGTGGTTTTGTAATAGTATCATTCAAAAACTATTTAAAACAATTGAAGAATCGAAAAATTTGAACTTTTTCGTTGCTATGACAATTTTAATAAACAATGCACACAATTAAATGTAATTTTTCTTCATATATTTTATATATCCCTGACAAAAAACGAATTTAAAAACATATCTATAAAGCGGGGAAATATTTTAATCAATTATTATACTTTTCGGACAGCGTAACAAAAAATTGGGAATGTAGGGAAATACTTTTTAAATAAATGTCAAAAATTATATTCATAAATATTTTTCATGGGTTTTAGACACAGTCTTAGTCTTTAATTGAGTTGTTGTAGGTTATCGTCCCGTGGAAATTGTCTAGAAAAACTATGTGATTTATGGGCTCAATTATTTCATTCTCATTAAAAATAAATGCACATCCAGAATTTAATCCTTTCATAAGTTGATTGATACAATGATTTCCCTTCAGTATTTATATAGCTTTGATTTGGTTCGTTAACTGAGATTTCATGCTGGTTGAGTCGACCCTTTTATTTCCGTAGACATAAGCTTGAAAGAAATTCATAAATTGTTATTTGGCTATGTTTTAAATAAAAATTTTGTGCATTCTTTTCCCAAAGACTGTTGTGACTGTAACATTACAGTCACATTACAGTTTGTAACTTAGACTTTTGGTTGCTTCTTATTCGTTCTATCAAATCTTCTTGTTCTTTTTCTTTAAAATTTACCAACTTTTGATAATTGGTAAGCTGTATCCTTCCAAAAAATTTGTCGTTGGGTTTTATTTCAATGACTGAGTGTATGGTGTTGTTATTTGAGAATGTAAGGATGTTGACTTCTAATTTTAGCGTTGATAACGCAACGGCTTCTTTACTTGTTATTTCAGGTTTATAGACAATCTCGTAGTTGTACTTCTTTAGCCTGGCTTTCCATCTTTAAATATGTTCTCACTTTTTTTCGAGGCCATCGAGATTCAAATATTTTAGTAAATTTTGTCTCCTCTATACTGGTGAAAATAAAATATGTAGTCGCTATTAGTTGATCTTCATTCAAGGCTGCCCAAACGTTCAATTCTTGGTTTAAATCCAGTAAATTAAAGGAATAGTCCTTTCTCATGCTGGAACAAAATCTGGTACTAAGGTAAAAAAAATTGACACCTAATTCCTGACAATGATCTTTTAAGCAATAAACGCAATAGGCACTGTCTTCGGTGCTAGTTTGCCATCATATAATTTTTTAAATTATAGAAAAGTTCCAATGGATTTGCAGTAAGTCGTCAAGCTTTTCCCCATAGGCTGATTCTCTCTAAATACTAAGAATCAATTAACGCAGAACATTAGGCTCTGGTAATTAAATTAAGTTCATATTTTCCATGTAAATAATGAATAATGACCCCACAATGTGGCAGAATCTACCTTCATTATATTTCATTACATACACCATGAGAAAAAAAGAAAATTACTTCTTCCTCTATGTCGATAGACCTCAAACTGTTTTTTAAATACTTTGCAAGATCGCGTGTCTAATTCGAGTGTTACCACCATAAACGACCAGAATATTGGGTCAGTGTCAAACCACAAACTATAAAATGTTAAATAATTTAGTTACCATTAACCTTATATGCTATCCCATAATGCGTTTATAAACAACACACATATACACTTACAAATTTTAATGGCCATCCTTTCCTTCGGTAGCTGCGCTTATAACAAGTTTTACGTAACTCATCATCAAATTCATTCATAATATGGATGTAGTTATATCTTTGTTTTGTGGTTATAGTATCGTCGATGATAATCTAGATATCAAAAACCACATATACAGTCACAACAATAACAACAACGGAAAACTATTAAATGTGGTATGTACATACAAGAGTTGTAAACAGAAGCACGAATAATTGCGTTAAAAATCGTTAAAAAAAATTTTGTTTTGGAAAGTAAAATGATCGATGACGATCGCGTTTATATGGAAAAAAGGTTTCTGAATTGGTAATCGATTGGAAATTTGTATATTTGATCGTTCATCAGTAATTAAATTTCTACTCACGTTCCACGATTATAAACATTTGACGATTCGAATGTGATTTGATTTGTGTGAGGTGAGTGTGTGTGTGTGTGTGTTAATACGCGTGCGCGCGGGTGTTACGATCAAGGAAAATACGTTTTACTATTTTAATTATTGGTACTAGTTGTTGTAATGGTTTTTTACTAGTTTCTGACTAAAAAACTGTTATTTCGATAGTCCAAAATTTGTATAAATAATTTGACCAATTATCAAATCGGTATCAGTCGCTTCACACCCAAGCATGAATCAAAAACCAAAATATACAAAATGTTCGCCAAATTTGTTGTAAGTTAGATGCAATTTTAATAATTTAAAAAATGTATTTTAATTAAAAATTTACCAAATTTCAGATCTTTACAATTGCCGCCATCATGGCCACATCAGTCAATGCAGGAGTATTAGCTCCATTTACATCAGCCGCTATTGTAGCACCATATGCATCGTCGTACAATGCGCACTCAGTTAATCATGCTATTTCTGCCCCATACGTAGCCGCTGCACCAGCCGCATACTCAGCTGTTCCAGCTGCATATTCCGCCTATTCAGCACTTCCAGCCGCATATTCCGCACTACCAGCCGCATATTCAGCTTACTCGCCATACTCAGCTCCACTCCTCTTGAAATAAAGATGACAACACACGAGAGATTAGTTTCTAAATAAATTTGCCAAATTTTGTACATAGTATCTAATACCTACATAATATCTGGACAATGAATTAGCCAATGTGACGGTAGCAAATTATCAGAACATTAAATTTAAAAAAAAAAAAAAAATTTAATGTTTTTTATATGTTTTATTGGAAAAATGCAGAGTAGCGGAAAAATGTGTGTGCATAACGCAATCAGAGCAAAGATGCTATTTGAATATTAATTTGCATGACACAATAAAAGTGTGTCAATCGCGTCGCATTTCGCATTAAACTTGTTTACATAATTTATAATAAATTAATTTTCGACTGCCGACAGAATAGTTTTAATCGATAATAATTCGATTAGTCTATATAGTATGGAACATAATGATGTTCATCGTTTGTGTTATTGCACGAGTATTTATAGTAAAACTTTGAAGAAGCCAAGTTTGTCATCATCTTTAATTACTATATGTATAATTTATTTTTTAAATGATTTTCTGGTATAGCTAGAACTTGAAAATAGTTTAGGATTTGTTACGTATGGCACTTGGTACATGCATTCAATAAAATAATCAGTAATCGCGCAAAACCACGTCGAACGTTTTTTACCTGGAGATCTAATTTTTTCCAAACTCTTCATCGTTGATTGCAAACACATCGGGCAACTGTTTTAAGGCCTTCCGGTGCCCCAAGTTCGGCTAAGCTTCCAAAGAACTAGGTGTGGTGATAAACACGCAATACCAAAACTTGCAAATCGATAGTAAAAAAAGACAAAGAAGAGCTAGTTACAGCATAGTTACTAGTAATATCTGAGATCTGCACCTCGTAATACTACCTGCAGATAGAATAACACCATTGGCCACTTCATAACGATCAGGACGGCCACGCACGCCTTCAACGAGAGCACCAGCGATTAACTGCACACAATTTTAAGAAACTTTTCCATAGATGGTGGAACTTTTCCCAGATGCAAGATGAACTTGAGTTGATAACTCAAATGTTATGCAACGAGAAAATAACTGCAACAGAAAAAACTGCATATTCCCAATCAACAAGAAGATTCTCGAGTCGACAGGATTCATTCGTGAATCTCTAAGAGATGTGTGGAAAACTCCTTTGGGATTGTGTTTGATTAGCATTTGCCGTTTTTATGCTCCATATCAGAGACTCATCCCGTAGAAATTATAACAATTTAAAGAAATCGCCTAAAGACCACTATACCGAATGACATGATGAAAACAAATGTGCAATTAAATCGATGCAACGGACAAAATGTAGCCCTACCTATTTCATAAAAAAAGGCCAGCACAAGATCTAAGAACCTGCAGAACAAAAACACTTTGTACCACTATAGCAAAAGCATTTTCATCATTTTTCGGACATCGCTTGAGTGAATGGTATCGTACTGATTGGATTAACGATATTTAGATAATATTTAAGCCAAAGGATAGATGTTTAGAGAACAGCTTTATTGCACAGTCTAATTCTCCAATGCGAGTAAGAAGCTCTTAAACACGTCTATATCAGTTGAGCAATTAAGGCTGAAATTGTGAACATAGTGAGATTACATAATTTATGGTACAAGGAAAAGAACTAACTGTTTTGTGAGAAGTTGACCTGACTAAGAATCCACCAGGAATGAACATAACTTACAAGTCCCGTATCGAAAATTATAACAGGAGTTAATTAGATTGATCAAGCATTGTTGGGCAACCACAGCTCACGAAAGTACGGAAAACTTTTATTCCGTGATTTTAAAATGAGGAATTCAGTACCACTAAAAGAATCCTGTGAAAACGGAATCCTACAAAGCTACATGATACTACCATGTAGCATAATATAAATACTCATAGTACTACCATGGTATGTTAGCCCATTGACGTGCTAGATGCCGCTACTGGTATCGTTTTAAAATGATCAAAATATTTTTATATGTATAATTGCCTAAATGTCATATATTTATTCTAAATGTTGAAAATATTCTATCGAACCGACATCTGGAAATGGGTATATGTGCTATATATGTATTTATATTATGCATGTAGTGAAGCAAAGTCAACATGTTAAGCAGCCTCTGCCGTTTATTATTATTTATAACTGCCATCTTTCAGAAATTTTATTTAAAGTAAATTAAAATTGTGCTTTAGTGACCTTTAGTGACAACTAGTGGCAAGTTTTGAGAATTAAAGTACTTTCATCATAAATCCTTTTTCGGAATTGTAAAAAACTTATCTTATTAGTTGAAACTGCATTTCCTTACTCCTGGATCCTTAAACTACTTAATTGTTTTGTAAGTAACAAAAATTAAAGCAAAATATTTTATTGGAACGTTTAAAATATAATTCCTTAGTTACATCGTCAAACCAAATGAGACAGTAGCTTGATGGGTCAAAACCCAAAAGATTCCACTTTCAATTATTATCGATTGCGTTTTATTTTTTATAATTTTTTTTTATATGCATGGCAATGCTTGATTGATAAAACTTCAAATATTGTATGGTATAATTTGTAAACCACATTTAGGCTGATAGAAACCTTCAAACAAAATATTTCGTCATGACGACGACATATTCCATTTTGACCATTTTGTTTCCTGTTACAAATGACGGAATTTTCATCGATAAATTCAAAAAAAAGATTTTGGTTCAGGTTTGTATGATGGCGAAACGGTCGTAAACTGAACCTCTTGTGTACCCAGACGCAACTTTTTTTCGTTTCAACTTTATTCTCTGCGCACAATTCCCGGTTATAAACGATCGCTGGATCCGGAACCATGCAGAAAATGGCATTTGTGACTCGATTACATTGTCATGGAGTAAAGAACGGTGCTTTTTATAGCACTGTTTGCACCTAAAGCTGGATTTACAGAAAAAAAAGGTGGTGATTATTGTTAAGCCAGTTGAAACAACGATTTTTTTTTATTAATAAAGCCTTTTTAATTTTTGGTTGACATTTCTAAGCTTTGCGCACTGCAATAATTTGTGGTTATCTGTAGGACATGCTGGACATGCTTCAACTTAAGTACTTAATACGCCATGGCTTTTAACGATCTTGATAAAAAAACTCCAAGCAATTTTTCGCTATTGGAAGAACGTAAGAGGCTGAAGCTTAAGCCTATTAATTGTTGGATTAATCATTGATCTGATGATTCGGTTTTTCCTTCTAATGCACTTACCCACAAGCACAAGTGGTATAGATGGTCCAATAAATTTGGTTAGTTAGTTTTGTGATGATCCGGCTGTGTTTGACTTTTTTTAACCTTCTTAACTGAGTATTGTTAGTATCAAGCAGATTATGCCAAAATTTTACCAGTACTCTTTATGTACAAGAGGTTCAGAATCGGTGTATTAATTTACAAAGATTCGCTGTTCAAAAACAAACTGTGCTGTGACAAGAATACACTAGAACAGCCACGTTCCCAATGCTTCCAAGCAAAATTTGGCCATTCTAATAATTAAATCGATTAGACTGATTTTAAGATCAGATTAAGTATTAGTCCTCAAAACATTAATCACTTTTATTAACACATAATTAGACAACACTGGCATTGTAAAAAAAAAAATTCGAAAAAAAATTGAAATAAATTTTCCACCACGGTTTGCATACTAATTAATGTTGCAAGTTTTGTTTTTGGTATTTTATCAAGGGAACTGAGTGTGTACGTTTTAAAAACTATTATTTAACATTATTTATGTATATATAAATTTTACCATCCCTCAACAATTGAATTACAAAATATAGGTTGCCGATTTGTATAAATAATTCGAACCGCTACAAAATTAGTATCACTCCATTAAGTCGAATCAAAACTAAAACATAAAAAAAAAAAAATCAAAATGTTTGCCAAATTTGTTGTAAGTTGATCGATTTGTAATTTTATAAATTTAATTTTAAAAATATTTAATTTTGTAGATCTTCACAATTGCCGCCATTATGGCAACATCAGTCAATGCTGGAGTGCTTGCCCCATTAGCATCAGCCGCCGTTGTAGCACCATACGCATCATCGTACAATGCACATTCAGTAAATCATGCTATTGCTGCACCATACGTAGCCGCCGCACCATACGTAGCTGCTGCACCAGCCGTTGCAGCTTACTCAGCCGTTCCAGCCGCATATTCAGCATACCCAGCTGCCTATTCGGCATACCCAGCCGCATATTCCGCATATTCCCCATACTCAGCACCACTTTTATTAAAGTAGAGCCAAATAACAGAGGAATAATGCCAAACGTTTGTAAATAATATACCGATATATTTTCGATCTATGCCGGTAAATGATTTAATCATCAAGAAACCAACATAAAAATGTTTATTAATTTTGTATTGTATGTCACTTGTTTTATAATTGGCTTTGAAGTAGATGGGGTGGGGAGCGTAAATACATTGTACACCTCCCTCTGTGGTTTTTAGAAATCCTTCCATATTATCTGCAACTACAAACCATTGGCGGTGATCATTGTCCTACCTCCCTCTCTGTCGGTGTTCTGCTCTTAACTCACTTGCAAGTTGGCATATCTATC
This sequence comes from Tipula confusa, assembly GCA_963556175.1. Classification (NCBI taxonomy): domain Eukaryota; kingdom Metazoa; phylum Arthropoda; class Insecta; order Diptera; family Tipulidae; genus Tipula; species Tipula confusa. The sequence continues at coordinate 26,323,779 of OY744477.1, read as the reverse complement.
GTAAAACGTTTCGCTCTTAAGCCGTACAGCTTGTCTGAGACGTCACTAGCAACCTGAATCACGAGACTAATCCTGACTCTAATAAGCTTGTATCTTGCAAAAGATTTATAGAGATTAAAATTTGGTTTAGCAGCCTCGTTTCTTACCGCTAATTAAACTTATCATATAGCAGAGGTGAATTAAAAATTTGCATCAGAAAACTTCATTTAAGTGGTTATATTACTTATGGTAATAGCTAGGTATTCCATCTGGGCCAGGAGACTTTTGATTTTCAATAATAGGACAGCTTTCTGCAGTTCTTTTTGAGTTAGTATTTAAACCAGTCGTTGTAGGGTCAATAACGCTTGTTGGCTTCTGAACCCCTAGAATTTGCGTAACAGTTTTGTATCTTAACTTTAACTTCCTGAGTCGGTTATTGGCCTTTAAATACAAGTCTTGTGAACAATGAGAAATTTACTGGCTCAGGTTTTCCAGTGCATTCTCATGCACAGCACCCCACAGTAGCATAGAGCTTTCGAATTAGTGACGTATGGCAGTTAGCTAATTAAGTTCGATAAAGGAATATAAGAAATCTACTCCCAAAATCTTCACAGCAAATTACTCAGCATTCACGATATTACTTAAAAATAAAAACTTGGCTTCTTCTATGGTAGTCTAGAACAGTACATAGAGCCAGATAGAATTAAATCCAATGGATCTAGATTGTCGATATAGTACCAGCCAGCAATAGCCTGTTTTATACCGATTATTATGATTTCGTAACATTTAATTTGGTTACATAATTTTCTTCTTGACTCCAACACAGTTCGGCTCGATTTGATCAAATTATTTTTTATTAATTAAATAAAAATTAAATCAAGATAAAATCATTTTTTTTTATTATTTATAGCAAATAGTGCGTGAAAAATTGTTGTTAAGTACTTTTTAATTTCTTGATGTCAACGTTGGTCGGGGGGTAATCATATGGTTCGGAAATACAAACAAACGAGCTTAAACGCTCCGACATAATGTAGGTGTTCATAATGTAAATGACTAAATCAACGTTAAAACGACCTTAAAATAAACAACAACGGCAAAGTATAGTACTACCATGTATATTAGCCCATTTATGTGCTAGATGTCGCTACTGGTATCATTTTAAAATAATTTGTATATGTAAAATATCTGTATATGTAAACTCGCCTAAAAGTCATATATTTATTCTAAATGTTGACGATATTCTATCGACCCGACATCTGGAACATCAATGGGTAAACTATTTTATTCTTTTAATGAAATCAATGAAGTTCTCTATTTTGATGGTATACCGATGAATTAAACTAAATTGGTATGGGCCAGCAGTAGCCTGTAGTCTACAATTATTTTTGTTGTTGTTCCAGCTATAAATAATAATTGTATAGATTTAAATATTATGATTACGATTAAATGGCTACATAAACGTCTTTTAATTATATCGATCAACTCATAATATGAAATATAGCGATAGAAAATACAGTACCGAGAGAGAAGCTTGAACTAATCAAGTAAATTCGACAGTTTGGTTTCGAAATATGAAATTTTTCGATTTGAGCCATAAAATGGGTAATTTTATATGGGTAATTTAAAATATTTAAACTGTTCCATAAATTTCACAGTTTCCTTGGACTATCCATTGTATGATTTACAGATTTTAAAATTTTCATGAGATTTTTTTGGACTTACTTGCTACATAATATAAATACACATAGTACTACCATGGTATATTAGTCCATTGACATGCTAGATGTCGATACTAGTATCGTTTTAAAATAATTAAAATATTTATATATGTTTAATCGCCTAAATGTCTTATATTTATACTAAATTTTAACGATATTCTATCGTCCCGACATCTGGAACATCTATAGGTAAACTGTTTTTTTCTTATGATGGTAGTACTATGTGTATTTATATTATGCTTGTTATCATGTGTTTTATGGTTTTTTAGGAGTTTTTTGGTCTTAGTGCTTTCTTATTAGGCTTTCCCTAATGTATTTTCTGTATTTTAAAATTTTTGTTTTGAGTCATATATTTGACAGTTGTCTACATTATAAATTGCATTGTTTTTTCAGGTATAACCTTCATTTTCTTAATTAGTGGCTTATTTTAAATTGTGCCAAATACATTTCTATGGACGAAAGTGCAATATCTATAGTTTGCATTTCTCAATCCGAAGGTCGTTATTTGCATTAGGAATGGCTATTGTCAGGCAAAAAAACTCAATTTATAACCTGTAAGTCTCCACATGGTTTTTATTTGCCATTTTTTATACACAACTTCTCTGTTGGTAAACGAAGTGCTTAGCAATCTATACATGTGTCTCAATGCAATGTCCAAGTGATCGTACTTTTATCAACCTCCATGTAATCAAAACTGGTTGCTTATAGATGACGTGTGCTTACTGCCTTAAATTGCATTCCATATTCCATAAAATATTGTCTCAATCGATACTCAATCTTAGTCTACGTCCTGGACCTGATTCCAGTACACTTCCAAATTCGGTATAAGTTCCAAGTTTAGATCCAGAACCGGATACTGTTTCTAAATCTGGAACCGGGTACGTTTACAGATCAGTTATCCGAGCCGGATTTTGTATCTGATTTTTGAATCAACCTAAACCAGGAATATTTCTGGAACTGGTTCCAGTTCTGTATTACGGTAACTAACTGATAACTGGTTCTGGGACGTTTTTGCATTTTAGATCCGGAACCGATTACGTTTTTGATGTTTCTTATTATTCTGGAATATATTCCATATTATTTTATCGTGTTTGGCCAGTTAACTCGAGGCCTTTTATATTTGCACCTATATTTTTAGATGGGAAGCATCAATAAAAAAATTCGACAAAAATGGTTGCAGTTCCAGGACTTCATTTTAAGAACTGGTTCAAGTTCTAGAACCGCAAACGTTACTTTTGTAAATTTTTGCCATTTTTTATGTAGATTTTGTGGGAAAGCTGCTTCCCACTTTTGCTTTAATACAGCCACGATTGCTGCTTGAATAGTGTATCATTAAAATAACGTTGAATGATACTTCTTATGAGATTTGGGCCGCATTGCATTTGAAACTTGATGAATTTGATAAACCAAAAGGCATTGCATAGCCTGTGATTTTTCGATTTCTATCGATCTTTTATTTTTATTTGAAAGTGCTTGTGTTCCCACCTTTGAATTACTAAGACTTCCTTATGGCATCTCCGGTTTAAAAAATTTTCTACACATTTCAGTTCTTTAATATGATCACCACACACATTTTATTTCCCATTCTAAAATAATTCACTCTTCAAAACGACAACGGCAAGAAACTTGTTTTTAACTATTTATGAATCCGTACACACTATACAACCTACTGTACGTTTAATGTAAATACCAATTCCATCATATAAATCAGAATACAGTAGATAATTATACCACAAAGCAGATGAACGAACTATAATTAGCTTGCTACTCAGCTTTACACGATTAAGGTGTCAAATGCAATTCTGCGCAATGTATATTGATCGATAATTACTGTCATTCACTTTATATGTGTTATGTCATTTACAAAAATCGTTATATTTACAGACAATAATTAATTATTTTCATTCATTTTTGTGATTTTTTTATGGTGACATAATGGTGAGAGTTATAGGTGAATAGTAAAAAAAAACGATTGCGCATGTATCTTTAACTTATGATTTATTATGTGTTGCGATGTTCAAATATGTGCTTATGTTCTTAGTTCAGTCTATCTATTTTAAATATAGCGGTGACGAATAAGCGGCTGGTAGTGCTGAATATGCTGAGTATGCGGCTGGTAATCCTGAATATGCAACTGGAGCTGAAGCATATGCAGCTGGTGCTGCGCCATAAGCTGAGTATGCAGCTGGAGCTGCGGCATAAGCTGAGTATGCAGCTGGAGCTGCAGCGTATGCTGAGTATGCAGCTGGTGCTGCGGCATAGGCTGAGTAAGCGGCTGGGACGGCCGAGTATGCAGCGAATGCTGGTGCAGCAATAGCATGGTTTACTTGATGTGCATTATATGATGATGCGTATGGGGCAACAACAGCAGCTGAATATGCAACTGGAGCTAACACTCCTGCATTCACTGATGATACGGCCATAACTGCAGCAATTGTGAAAATCTATAATTTAAAATTTATTAAAAAATTAATTTATCCAGCAATGGTATGGTAATATATGTACTTACAACAAATTTAGCGAACATATTTGATTTTTTTTTTTGGTTTGGTGGTTTCGAGTTAACTTGATGAACTGATACCTATTTGGTAAATTGTTGAAATATTTATACAAATTTAAATTTTCAAAAATGTTGAATTAATGAATAGTCGAAATGTATATTTCCCTTGAATTTAAAAAAAATAGCAAAGTTTATTTATGCCGCATACCGATACAGTGCATATGTAATTTAAAAAAAAAAGAAGACAGGCAGAACGTGACCAAATAACTAATTTCGAGTTATTTCATATAAAGTCTGTGTAAGTGTCTTTGAGGTGGTTAAATGGTTCCATTACTTTGTATCTTCATTTGTAAATAGCATTAGATAATTTTAGGAGGTTAGTTAATGGATACTATCACATTTCAGTCACTCTAAATAATGGAATTTGTTCAAACTTTAAACTACTGTCATTCTCAATTTATGATTTAGGTTCTTTATCGCCTTGAGTAAGTAATTGATACTGCCTGTGATTGAGCATTGTTGTCACTATTGCAACGACCATTATTGCAAGTTTATTTCTAAGCAACGGGTAAGCTTAGTGCGTGGCTTCAGCTAAATGTTCCTTAATGCGCTCGAATGCTTAATTTACCTAAACAGCAAGTAAAAAATATGCGTTAATAATTCAACATTCCCAAGAACTGATGAATACCTTTAGTAGTGGTTGGGTACTGAAATGTCTGAGACGCATTTCGTAACCAAACGTAATAAGGGGAACTCAAACCTCTCGATATCTGATTCAAAGATCTCACAAGGTCGATCTTTATAAAAACATAGCATCCTTTAAGGATCCGTTATCAAGTCGCATCCAGGAGCTTTTTTTCTTTGCGTTTTTTTTTTTAATTTTGTTTGATTTCTTTCAGAGTAACTGGTAATACAGATACCTCGTATATTATGCTTAAAACTGTTAAATATTCATTATCCAGTTGTCCATGTGGTTTGCAGATATTTTCTTAGAGTTCGGAAAATCGAACATCTTAATGTTTAAGCAACAAGCCTTTTTGGTTTTTTTGAATAGTCAGTGTCAAGTTTATTTCTCAGGTTATTTAGGAACCTAGCAACTGTCTCATTCTTAAACTCTTTTATTAGTAGTTTCAGGTTGTTGCACAAGTTGTTGAGGATTGTTTTGTCATCTGGGCTCTAGTTCTTTGTTAAGTCATGCGAATTCTTTTTTCGTTAACTTTTTTGTAATATTTCTTGTTGAATATGAGTACTTGCCCAAACCGTGAGGCTTTCTGGCTTTTCTTCTATCATGTAAACATTATAAATCTGCACCTGAAGATTTTTCTTATTACAATGCCATACTTATCGTCATTAAAACCTATTGTCATTCCTTTTGGAGTAGTTCTATTTAATCACTAGAATCTCGTTTTTCGCGTTAAAGTCGCCTCTAATAATAAAAAACTACCAACCAATTTAGGAAGTTTGATGCAGTCTTTTTTTTGGGGTTATATCTGGGTGGACGTAGATTACTGATTTAATATAGGCCTTGTTATTTTTGATTTAATTGAAACAGTAGCCTGTATTATAGAGGCTAGTATATTTAGCCTCCTCTATTTTTGATCTTCATGATGTTTAATATTATCTTTAATAAAGACTGCTGTTCCGTCTCTTGATCTTTCTGCTTGACGGTTGATAGTACTGCCACGTATTTTGGCATACGAGATTCTAATAAAGTGACTTTTCGAGATTAGGTATATATCAATTTTTTGTGTTTATAAATACTTTTAACTCTGAATTGCATAGCGAAAGGCATTCCAGGAAGCAATTTTAAATATATTATTCATTGTTAAGTTGGTAGAGACTAGAATTAAGGCATAATATAAATACATATAGTACTACCATCATAAAAAAAAGCAGTTGACCCATTGATGTTCTAAGTGTCGATTCAATAGAAAATCGTCAACATTTAGGATAAATATATGACATTTGGGCGATTATACATTAAAAAATATTTTGATTATTTTAAAATGGTATTAGTAGTGACATCTAGCACGTCAAAAATGTTCATAAAGACTTACCGATCAGTGATGCATACGAAAGGAGTATCATTGGCTAAAATTATTTTTTGAAAAGATTCTACAATTATTATTAATATAACTATAACAATCGATTTTACAGGATATTTCTAGCCCGTACCAAATCTACAATCTGTCTATGTCGATTTCGATCTCGAGATTGATATTTATTTTGTCTAGTCAATCAAGTCGTTCTCTATCTCGAGAGCACGAAGTCATCGACAGTGACCTTTGTATCTTCTAAACAACAATTCTCTTCTCATTGATACGCCCTAGTGGACACTGCCCAAATGTTATTTAGGTCTTAAATGTGTTATGCTCGGGAGTTTCTGTGATCGGTTGTTCTATTCTAAAATTGGATGGTGTAACACCGTTTCTATATGCATCGGCTAACGATGCACACAGTGGACAGGAATTAAGTAAACTTTTGCTTTGGACGAGTAACGTATTTAGTTCTTTATACCTTAAAATAGTTTGACCGTAATAGATCGAGTAGGCGATGGAAAAGAAATTTACTGATTTGACAGCTGACTCACAGAATCCATTTAAATGTGGTGATGCTGGTGGTACGAAATGCCATTGTGTTTCATTAGTTGTGCCCCAATTGATGATTTATTATTTCTTCTGTGCTAAAAAGTTCTCGAAAGTGCTTTATTTAATTGACACCGCCTACAAAATACGTTCCATTGTCTCTTTAAACATCAGTGCATATTCCTCGTCGATTTTGAAACTCCTTAAATGCTAGTAAGAAAATATCGTGGATCATCAGAGACGCGAGGTCAAGGTGTATAGCTTTGGTTGCCATACATATAAATCAAACCAGATATTTGACAACTAACTTGACCGCGTATGGGTCAGCATAGTCCACACTGGATTGTAGAATAGATCGAACTAAACTAACTCTTGGTGGGGATAATTTCTCCATTAGTTGAACTAGTATGATTCCCTTTGACGAAAATATTTGAGGCAGATGTATTATACGACGAATCACATACATACTTCTGCCTTATAATTGACATGAGTCGTTCCGCCAAGTTGTAGGCCTTAGTCATTTTGGAATAGAGCTAGAAAATTAATATTCGATTTAGAAGTATTGCAAGGTCCAACGCCTTCGTTACTATTGTACTGTATTTGGATGAGTAACAATTCGGATGAGCCACTTTAGCTTTTGCAGTATCTCTGTTTATCGATACTTCTCCTGTTGAACTTACGATGCGGGCATAAAGTACAAAGGATTAGCTGATAGCAAAAGCGTCTACGAATCCACAAAGACGCAGTATGTCAACTGAGTTTAAGCATCCGAGTATTCTTGGCTCTTCTAATATTTTTAACTGGCTTCGGATGTTTATCCACCTTTTTTAACATCTATCGGGCGTGGATCATCCCAGTCGAATTTAGAAGGCATAGATTTAAAAATAGTAGCTTAATAAATTATGACTGGTGACAGCCAGTTAATGGGATAGAATATCCATGCAGCTTTGGAGAGCTTGCTTCTTTTTGTTGAATTTTGTTAGTAGCTGACAAGGAAAACTTAAAAGAGATATTTTAATCGATTTTAAGATCAAACTTTACACCAATGACTGAAACCAACTTTCCTGTTTCCTTCTTATAGTTACCCATTTAGGTAAATAATATCAACCCAGTTCAATAAAAAAAAATCACTCAGCTTGTCTAGAAATAGCCTCTTCAGCAGATGATGCTCCGGACATCAAATCGTCCATTAATAAGTTCGCTGCCTTATAAGATATATATGATGACGTCCCTTTGCTATCACACTTAGAATTTTTCATTCATATGCAATGCAAGATACATTATATATAAGTCCAATTCAAACTTGCATTGTATTTAATGTTTACCTTTGAATTAAAAATTTAAAATTTAGGATTAAATTAAATTTTAATATAAAACTAAACTGGTTTTTAATGTTGTGTTTAAATGAGATTTTAATTTTAATAGAATTAACTTTTTTTAATTCTAGTTGAATCTTTTATGAATGTAACTCTGCATATAAATTGTAATTTAATACAGAATCAAAATTGAATGTTTACTAAATTTAAAATTTTAAATCTAATTTGTATTAAAATTAAGTGCAACCATTAATTAAAAAATAAATGTAGGCTGCATTAAAATCAAAAACATTTTATATTGGATTTAAAATTATACTTGCATTAGAATTTCTTTTAGGGTTGCATTTTATTTTTATGTATATAGCTTTATTGCAAAAAAATTCCAAATTGCATTATAGTTACTGCCAATATTGTTTTAAATAAATCCTTTTTTAATTAAGGGTCTAAATCGGGGTTCGTTCAATAAAAGAATTAGTTTAGATTTCTGTTTGTTTTTATTGTACATACAAAATTACATCATTATATTCAGTAAAAGCAATCAGTCAAACATAAATAATTTCTATATTAAAATAATTAAAAAATTATCACAATCAATTCAAAATTCTCGATACATAATGTTTTAAAATATACATATATGTTAAGGGCTTGTAATTCTATGAACGAAGTTGATGAAGTGCCTTAGGTGTAGGTCAGAAAACGGTAGTGGCTTATTGGATAAAATATCAGTGGTACCAAATAATGCGTTGGTAGTTGGTATCAGATTTCTCGATCCACACCAGACGGAACATTTTCTCGATGTCCGCTGTGAATTTATAGCGATGTTTTCGGAATTTGATTAACATTTCAACGAGGGTCTGTTTAACGGTAGACACAACCACCAAAGGGCTTTCAGTGTTGCTCTAAGATCATCTAGATAAACTAAGGACAATCACATGAATGGTGGTGATCATTAGTACCATAGTTTCCAATTTCGGTAATGGTTTTTCATGTGTGTCAAAAGCTTTGGCGCTTGTCTGGTATTTTGTAGATTTTTTGTTTGTGCCTGCTATTTTAGACCTTCAAGTAAAGTCATCCGGCTAGTTAAAAACTACAGAAAACTTTTGAATATTGATAGTATTTTGATTATTGGTGCCTAAATATCCTCTTGGGTATTGAGAACTCCATAGATCTCATAAAATTTGCAGTACGAAGAACTTGACACAGTTCATTTTAGGATGATGTCTAACGCTTTAATGTTAACGACATGGATTATATCATCTATTCCAGGATCTGTTTGAACATCATTAATTTTAGTTTCCTTTTCGTTGGATTCTCTCCATTTTACTCGTGATTGTAGTGTGTCCAGATATGCTTGATGTCGCACCGTTCCCAAAACCATGACGTAGTCTTTGTAGGTATAAATTGCCATTTGGACAATTTGAGGTACATCAAACCTGAATCTGACAATGATAATATCTATGCCTGTAATTGTATCTTGTGATTGTGCAGATTTTGGCTATTGATGTTCTGGTATAGTTGAAGTAAAGATGGGCCCATCCATTACATACTGTGATCCTTTGATAAAGTAATGTGTCTCAAGTATTTACGCGAATATGATTCGAAAACTTGTGAAACGCGATTACATTATCAAAAGTTCCCAAATTTCGAGGTATTGTTGAAAGCCAAAAAATTCAGTAGTTTTGCTATTAAGATTCTTTGAGGCATCGGCAAATCCATGCGGGCTGATTGTTGTTATTTCATCATCCCAATTTAGATGAAGCATCCAAATTTGTTGGAATAATATTTGTACGTAAATTATAACTGGGGCTAACCAGCCATGTAGATCAAACAGCTTTAAGGCTTTAAGAAAGCCCATACCATGTGATGGTATTAGTTCCATATGACCCAGTTTTAAATATTTGTCATCCCTGAATGTCCGGTATTGTTGCTGTAACTCCGATTCGTCGCGATGGCTGCCTTCAACTGCTTCAAGTATTTGAACGGCTTCCGATTTAGATTCTCTTAGTGCGGTGTTTCATCCACTTTGGCATTGAACAATGCGACGTAATTTCGTTTTGTACAGATGATGTGGTATCTGATATGACCGATCCGAATACATCGTCTCCTGGACTACCAAATTGGATGATGAGCTTTCGATGGCACCAGGGCATCTTAGTGCTAAGTGATGGATTGCGCCATTAAAAATGGAAAGCTGGATCTGCTAGGTTCAAGTTGCGGTAGGCATTCCAATCATTAGTTGGTACTGTGGTTTGTGGTTGTTGTATTGTAGTTTTGGGTAGAATTATTGCCTCCATTGTAAATGGGCTTAAAAAATTTAGTCGGGGTGGTAATGGCAATATCGTTGCTACGAATAGTTGATGGTTTGTTGCGTGGAAGTCGAGATCGGTGGTTTCATTTAACCATCATTGACGAATTCCTTTGTCTAACTTATTAAGTATTAGGTGAATCAACCTTACATTGCATGACTCGACTTCTTTACCCAACGATCGTAAACCGTGAATAAAAGATCATCCGTTTTGTTGAACAAATCAATAAATGTTTGTCAGTCGTCATACTGTCCGCTGAATTAAGGCAATGTTATACCAGCACTTTTGGGGTTATGAAGAAAACTATTTGCCAATGCGGTATACAGAAATGATATATTACTTGCTTATTAGCGGCTGTCGATTTGAACGAATTTTGATTTCGCCGTTGATTCAGTTTAGTCAGTGTGTCGTAATAGAGTTCATCAAACTCTAACAGATTGGATTTTTGTTGTGCATCTTTGTCGTATCATCTTCGACTTCCTTTAACTCCCCATATAATAAGCTGAGAATGGCCACTCGGCCGACAGTGCTTCGACACTTTACTTAATTGTCTAATATTTGAGCCGGTGTATATCGTGTAAATATCGGTAAGTCCAAGCAGTTTAACTGCTTAAAAAACCGAACAATATTTTGTAAGATCCAAAACTAAACTAGAGACCATGAAGTTCTTGAGTACTGCCTAAAAATCGATAATTACAAAAGACATGCATACAATGGAAACCATACAAAGTATTGTTACATAAAAATTTCGAATGCGGGTGGATGGACTGCCCACCATTTTAGATATATCAGCATTCATCTAAATTTGAGTCGATTTTTGATTGAATTTCTACAACCACAAAAATATTCACCTTCGAACGTATTTACCAACTGAAATATACATTCAACCGTCTAATAACTTTTCACTTTCCTCGCAAAAAATAATATTTTTGCATTTGCTATAACTGTGCGTTTAATTAGACGTTTGTCGGTTTTACAATAAATTACAATTCGACATATATTTTCGTTGCATACATTTCTATAAATTGTAATCGTACTCGTATTTATGTAGGTCTACATTTATTTGTGTTGTGTATTTGGAAATTAAAAAGTAAAAATTTTACTAACAATTTTCCAAACGTGTGCACATGTGTGTGTGCGTATGTGTGTCTATAATATTTTCGATTATGTCAATCGATTGAAAGCTGCAATGCATTCAAAACAACATAACGAATATTTATGTATACAATTACATGCGCCTATTTTTAAAACAACATTTTCAGGTGGAATTTGTGTGCGGTCCCCAACAACATTCGAATATAATAACGAGTAACATAAATAAGACACAGATTTTCAGTTGGTATAAAAAAATTTTTTTCTTAATTTTATTTTTGTTTTTTGCGTTGTTGCGCTTTAAATTTGTCCCAATAAAAAACACATTTTGCAGCATTCATACAGTATAAGGTCTAAAGATCACATTATGTTGGTTTAATTAACTATAATCCAAAGGTTTTTGGATATACTTTAATTATATACACGTTGATAGGTGATTTCGTTTTTTTTAGACTAGGAGTGGTGCATTGTATGCTCCATATCCCGCATATGGAAGTGCTGAGTATGCCGCTGGTAATGCTGCTTTGTATGCAAATGGTGCTGGTTGGTATGCAGCAAAAGCAGGTGCGGCATAACTGGCAAAAGCAGGTACGGCCGCTGTATAAGCAGCTGGTACTACGGCTGGTGCAAGTGGAGCAGCAATAGCGTGATTAATCGAATGTGCATTGTACGATGATGCGTATGGTGCAATAACAGCGGCCGATGCTAGTGGTGCCAAAACTCCTGCGTTTACAGATGAAACGGCCATGATGGCGGCAATTGTGAAAATCTAAAACACATAATCGTAATCCATATAGTTATATAGCGTATGCAAAGTGAGTTTATGGTATAAAACTTACAACAAATTTAGCGAACATTTTGCTTGAGTGTCGGGTTAGTTGAAGTTGGCTTATTCAAAAACGATAATAAACTGATAATGATTCCCACCTACACTTCAGGTTTATATACCGAAAATCACCGGCACATTATACAATAGAAATTTAATTGTAAAGTAGACACCGCTTGAATATTGATTAGATTTTTGGGTAAACGATGTATGGTGCAATTATACAAATTGACTTAACTATCTCATTGTTAAGTAATCCATTTACTATAAATTCGATTGGCATAATAGTAGTGGATCGGTATATAGTCTTAAGTTAATACGAAATGGTATTTATGGATATCGTGAAGAAATTTACAGTTAGAGAACTGAAAATGTCATAAAAAAGTTAATTGCAAACGTATTAAAAAAAATTTCACTCATTTTTGAATTTCACTCAAAATTGTTAGAATGTCAAATCGTTTGAATTTCTCTTAATTGAGCTTTGATATATTTAAGGATTTTGTAAGAAGTCTATTATTAGCTAAATAAACTTAGAAAAGTTGTCAGATTTAATCGCTTTAAAAGACTCTTACAGTTTATAGTGACGAACGAAAAAACGACAGTGAGTTACAAATTCGGGAAGAGGTGAGCCTTTGAAAATGAATGAATAGTCAATAACACACGTAATAGTGGTCGAAATTTTAAGCATTTTACAACATATTGGAATACCATGATTTACAAATCACTACCCGATTATACAATTCATTGGTTTTGTGGATGCGAGTGAAGTGGCAAATAGCGCAATAATTTATAGTAGAGTAGTAGACGAAAAAAGACAATAATAAACTTACATCTTACAACTTAGGTTGCTCCAGTAAAAAGCTGTTAATATCAAGAATAGAGCTATGTGCAGGTTTAAACTGACTCATCGTTAAACAAAAAAGATGGTTTGAATCGAACTCTAGAATTAAAAATCAGAAGAATTACAATTTTGGTGAATTAACGCAAGAGAAAGCTGAGATACAACATGTTGTATTCTGCAGAATGTTTGAGATGGGCCAGAATAATTAATACAACAAAGATATCAATTATCTGTGACAATATAAAATAAAAACTAATTCTAAATTGGAACAAACATAGATGCCGCGGTCTACTCTTATTGAGAATAGGGGAATATCGCCCTCTAGCGAATTATATGAATTTGCACGAAATATCTGAATAATTCTTTTGTATCGAAAAAATATAATTGCTACAATTTTTATGTTATTACTTCTGGTGTTATAATAATAGATTTGGTAAAAAATTGAGCAAAACTTTCTTTGCGATTTTTGAATTTTTTTTTAATAGGAGTCTAATATTAGAGTTTCTCACTTAAGACTATTAAATTTAGCAAAAAATAAGAATGACAATCATGCTAAGCTTAAATATAACCAAGCTAGTTAACTAATTGAGCAATTGAGTACTTACATTTATAAAAACGAGGAACTGTATATTAGTTACCATTAAAATAATAGTTTAACATGTTAATTTTCTCGTAAAGTTGCTCAATTATTATAAACACTAATAAACATAAGGAAAGCTTTAAAGCATATATTTTGAGCTACTTTTTAAAACTACGTAATTCTACTCATACCCAAAATCAGCAAATAAAAATGTTTACATTAAATTGTATAGGTCTAAACTATGTTCACGTATTTCTAGTTACAATCATTTGTTTTTGTTTGATTTGGCATTGATTGATTTTTGAGCAATAAATAATGTATATGTGTAAAATAGAGGATTGAGTTCGTTTTATATAGGGCGTACGCAAAAGGCTAAAGTTTTTAAAAATTCAAACGATTAAATATTGAGCAACATCAACAAAAAATAATCTCAACCTTTTTTAAATCATATTTTTATTATATTCAATTATTGGTAATTTATTATAAGTCGTAACTTTCAGATTAGAAGCTTTGCGGTCGGCTGAATCTTAAGTATGAAAAAAAATTTCTTAAAAATGCTATTTATCTCCGATTAGCAGGAAAGGGTCTGTAAACTGAGCAACAATTGAGCAACATTTATTTATAAATGAGATTCTTGAACAAAAAAACTTGTTAAATTTCTAGAACTGTTCTTGGCATAGAAATTGAAAAAGACCAATCTTTTTAAGAAAATTGAGCAACTTTATTATTTCAAAAAGGTTCATTTACCGGAGCCCATTTTTAATTCATAAAACTAAATTTATTAAAACTTACCATCCGTTAATTTCCTGCTGATCTTTTAAAAGCGTAAGCAATCACCAATCACTAAACTTATCGCTTTAATGGAGAATTATACGAATTGGAAATGACTTATTTGTTTGTTGGGCTATTTAAATTGTAGCACTGACTTGTTAAAGCCACATATCGTCTACATCTATATCTTGCAAACAGGCACAGAAACTGAATTATCTAGCTAGCGCCACTGATACTGCCCGAACAGCATCATTTTCGAAAAAGAATGTTCCGATGGTACCCAGCGCGAAATTCATACCAAACTATCCTGAACTATCAGCTGCCATAAGGCTTTAGGTTTTTGTTAGTAACATTTTGTAAATAACAAATGACGCAAAATTGAAATCTTGTTTGAATTTTAAGACACTCTTTACGTTAATTAGATACCAACATATTCCGATGATTGCAATATCATGATTGAAAGCTTACAAAATTATGGTCTCTCTTCTGACAGAAATAAATATCAAAGTTGATTGCAAAATATACCAAATACGAGTGTTTTACTGGTTGAAAAACATTTCTTTCCCAGGAACACGATACACAGAAAAATAACACTCATTTTTGAATTCCACTCAAAAGTTTACTTTGTCAAATCGTTGGAATTTCTTTTGATTAGGTTTCGATTTGTATAAGGGAGTCTATGTTAACTCAAAAAACATAAATGATGAAAACAATAGTATAAGTTTTACTCAAAAAATATTGAGCAAAATATAATATTTAAAGTAATTAGTTTTAATCGCTATAAAGGACTTTTAGTATTGCCTATCGTGACGAAGTAAATTTCAAATTTAATTATCGTTTGATTTGGTCTTTGAATAACTTAATCCAAAAATAATTTAACTAGCAATTCATTTTAAAATTTTAAAATCCACCTAGACAAGATCTGAGTGAAAAAATCATTTAAAATTGACGAAATGGTATAAAATTAAATGTGGCAGCATTTCAACAAAAAAAACTTGTGTTTGGAAATTTTTTTCAATCGCGTCGTTTTCAATATAAAGATTTTAAATATTGAGCAAATATTTTAAACGTGATCTAAATAAAATTAATATCACTGCCGATTTTATCATTTATTCCCAAGTTAAAAATTTTTTTAAATATTGAGCAACTTAATTCAAAATGCTCACAACATTTATAAATTATATTTTAAACTTATTGAATCGTTGGTAAATTAATATAAGTTGATACTTTAAGTTTAGACAATATTATTGGCGGTCCGGCTGAATCTAAATAAAAATTAAATAAGTTTGTGTGCGAAACAAAATACAAAATTTTATCTTTTTATTCACCACAATTTTATTTTTATTTTTTAACCGATTCACACACGGCCTTAGTACCATTTAAATTTTGAGCCAAAATTAATATATAAAACGTCACAGGAAAAGTGCAAAGAGGACTTATTCTATGAGTAGTTAACAATGATTACTTAAAAACTAAAGGAATCCGTTCCTTTGTGTTTCACGGCTTAAATTCGTAATACTTGATATTCACAAAGAATCTCTTCTGTAACAACCTTTGCAACCATATATTAGATTAGAATGGTAATGTGTTACATAAAATTGGAGAAAATCAAACCTTTTTCGGATTCGCTTTTTCGATGACTCTTTGGAGTATTGATCAAATTGCCTTTTCTCGTTATTCAGAACAATACGAAACATGAGGCCGAATCCGATAAACATAGTTTACAATGCTTTAGTTCAACCCATCAAGTTTCTTAATTGTTAAAAAATATAATAAATCACCGTTTAAGTACAAAATGCTCCGATTAAAGTCGAGACAGCATAATTATGTTGAAGTAAATTACATTTAATAAATTAAATTAATTAAGTTCAGACATTTTTAAATGAATTAATTAACTAATTTTGTATAGATTTGTTATAATAAATCGTCGACGATAAGTGGTCTGTAACAGATTAAATTTTAATTTGTTGTCCACACAAATTAATTAAATAATTTAATAATAATAAATATGAAACGAATATAATATGGGGTCATAATATTATTATGATTATGTTGGCAACATAATGTCTATCATATTATAAAACAAAAACTAAATTAACTTGAAAACTTGTATTTTACCATGGTGCACGACTTGCATTAATTCATTTGCACTGCAATTAATTTTAATTTCGAATCAACAACTTTTTTTTTTATTGGTGGCAGCAGCCATTAAATAACTTATGTCTATTACATTTTCATAAAAAAAATTTTATGTTTTTTAAATTTATTAAAATCAGATAACAAATATATTATTTATTATTATTATTATATTTGGAAAATCCTACGCCTAGTAACACTCGTACATATATATAGGTAACAAGAAAACTATATGATATTTTCCCGCGAAACGTGATTAATTAAAACAAAAAGTTACTTTCACTTCTTCTAAATTGGTACCATTAAAGGATTTAAAAGCGCCTACGGATTAATTTTGGTACTCTATGACAAGTGGTTCTATAAATAGCCTTTAACAATTACGCATATACGAACAAGATTTATCGATTTGTCTAAATGCCGCACGCCGTCATGCTGTTAGATAACAATATTGTGGAAATATTATAACATAAAAAAATGTGTCTTTGGTTAAATTTAAATACATAAACTTAAAAAAAATATATTTGCAAGTCCGGTTTAAATTGTTGCTGGAAATGTGCATATACAAATATTGATTTCAATCGATTTACTTAAAGTTCAGTTACAGTTTAAACTGTGTGAATTAATAACTGTAAAGGGCTAAAAGAGCACTTGCTCAGTTTTTTACAGGATAAGTTGAAAAAACTTTGTTACAATCTTCCTTCATCGTTTGTTTTAGACAACCAGAAAAAAAATCGTCATTTACTTCCCCAAGGAGTATTCGTCCTTGATTTCGTCGATAACACAGTAGTGAAGGCTTAACATCTATCTATTTATCCAGTTGCAGCAGAAGGGAGGAATGAAATTAAAGAAATGGACCAGTATAAACCATCCATCCATTTTAAAAGAAATATTTATGAAATCAGGAGAAGGTCCTAATCGACGACCTTACATTCTTAGAGCAGCAATCGATTTAAACCATAGGTTCTTGATACAGTCCAATCGAATACTACTTTTGATTTGAAGTAAACCTACTGCTCAACAATAATGGGATTTCAAAACGTCAACTTTTATCGGAAATGTCAAAGATCTTCAACCCATAGGGGTAGTTGACACAATTTGGAAGCTAACGTATCAAAAGTTGTGGAGTCAGTCATAGACTAGAACACTTACGCAGCTGTAGATTAAACCAAAATCATCACCAACGGTTAAGTGGTAGTACTTCTCCTAAATACAAAATTTAAATTCGTGCCGATAAAAAATACTTTACCTATTCCACATCTGGAACTCTATGGGGCTTTATTGTAAAGCCAACTTATTCAACAACTAATAGAGGCCATGACAAATACACTCACTTGAATACGAAAACCTGCATCAAACAGGAAATCTTTTGTGGCATATCGTGTGACCAAGATCCAAACCAATACTAGTCTGAATTCGTGGAAGCACATCCGATCAGAGGATAACCTAGCAGTTTGCATATTCGTATTTTGCGGGTAAGTGGACGGTTGGAGAATTCACAGCTACTATATGAAGAATGACATCCATTTATCACGCCGTTAGAAGAACGACTTACTAAGCTGATCTTGGACTAGGCACACCATGAAACATTACAAGGACGTTACGCATTAACACTATCACATACGCGTAAACGGTCCTGGCTTATTCGAGAAGATTATTCGAGAAGAAGGTCAAGCAATAAAACATGAAACCCACCAGTGCATGACTTATCCCTGAGACACCATATCAAAACCTTCTACTCATGCGGAAGTTGATTATGCAGGGCCTATTAATTTTCGGATGAGTGAATTACGACGTTCAAAGCCATACAACATACTCTAACCGCCAATACCATCCACATCGAGGTGACTTTCAATCTATCATCAGAATGATTCATAACAGCGACTAATTTACTATCACCTAATTTACTTAGGTGATAGTAAATTACCACAGAAAATAAACTGACACTTCATTCCTACAAAATCACTACATTTCGGTGGACATTGGAAAGCAGGTGTAAATTGATATTATTTATGCTTACATTAAGAGCTTTTGATTAAAGTATCACTCAACAAAATCGGACCACTATTTCGTGTTTTATGGACAATAACGTACTTGACGTACTTGACGTACTTGACGTACTTGACGTACTTGACGTACTTGACGTACTTGATGTACTTGACGTACTTGACGTACTTGACGTACTTGACGTACTTGACGTACTTGACGTACTTGACGTACTTGACGTACTTGACGTACTTGACGTACTTGACGTACTTGACGTACTTGACGTACTTGACGTACTTGACGTACTTGACGTACTTGACGTACTTGACGTACTTGACGTACTTGACGTAGTTGACGTACTTGACGTACTTGACGTACTTGACGTACTTGACGTACTTGACGTATTTCACTAATTGACTTTCTTGATAAAGTAATTCAATCTAAAGTAAGGTTTTACTGCCATATTCAGAGCAGTTTTTTCGGATTGTTTATCTGATTAGCTCTTGATTACTCTAGTATTTTATTTGATTTCTCAACAACACGAAGATAAACAATTATAATCTATCATTAATTAGTAGTTCCGGAAAGTTTGAGATACTTTAAAATATTTTCAAGGTATTGCAAAAATTAATGTTCAATTAAAATCAAATTAAGACAAATATTATCAAGTTATGTAGATCAAAATACAAATAAAGTATACATCAAAATTAATCAGCACAGCATGCGAATACGAAACTAATCTGTATTACTACGCAAAATGTTTTAATTGTAATTTCTCAAGCTCGAACGTTACATTAAAAGTGAAAAACTGTTATGGAAAAATGCAATGCTTGCAATAACAACATTGCAATATAGTAAATAAAATATTAAACTATTTTAACAACAAAATCTCTTAATTGCTATCATTTTGTATCATACATATTTACTATGGAACATAAATATATCTGTATCTCTAATTGCAAATAATTTATTATTGCGTATTTATGTACGACAGTTGTAATCTGGTATAGTGTCGCATTTTGCGTGTACTACAACGTAGTGTGTAAAAAATAAATTGATCACGAATTTATCTAATATTTTTTAGACGTCGAAAAATGCCCGGCAGGTCTGAAGCAAAATGTTCAACAGCGAATAAGACCGATATATATATATATATATATATATATATATATATATATATATATATATATATATATATATATATATATATATATATATATATATTACATTTATAACTAGATAATTGAACAGATTAAGTATATTTGGTTGTAAATTAATTAATTATGTCCATAAATTATGTGAGATAGTAAAAAATGTATGTGACCGATTAGTGTAGTAGTTTAGTGGTCAAAGGTAGAGTAAAATGATAAAAATTGAATTTTATTGTTTTTCGTGGTTTGTTGCAAGTTCCGGGATTTACGATCTCTTGGTCATATAAGTGATAAATAATATGAGATAATTATATACCTCGTGGCACTATGTTGAAATCTGACTTTAATTTCTATTTCCAATTAGGTTTCCTGTTAGTTTTTGCAAACTTAGAAATTCCTAATTCACAAGCAGGATGTCTTAAATTTTAATGGCAGTTGAATGTATCAACTCCATTAGATTTCAATTAAAAATTTAAGATTTCAAGAAGATTTCAGCAGTTTTTTGCGATTTGAAACTAAAATTGACTAAGGATTTAAGCATTTGAATAATTTTAATTTTAATTTTTTTTTACAAATGTTTGGAAATTTGATGGCACCTGCTGATCTTGGGATAGAATTATCGTGTTTCAATTATCGATTTGAAGCACCGCGACTCTATACAAATAGATCAATCATATTTTCCATGATATGGTCGTACTCTGACAACCCTAAAGGTCCGGATAGTCATAAAAACGGTCTGTGGACCCAAATACAAAGCCTTGTAATGAAAATATCGGATTAATGAATTGGAAAAGCGATGGTTATAGGGAAGAAGTATTTGATGACGAGTATTAAATGGGAGATCAACCTTCTTAAATCTTTTTCCACCTCGAATAGAATTTATATCGTCAATAAATGGCGCCAAACTTCTTAATTGAGCATCTTTTTCTTCCTAATAGATTGGTGAAGGAATCTTGGAGTAATAGTGAGACAATTAATGTCGTTGCAAAATTAATTTACCATCGTTATTTGTCATCATGGGAGCGCGACACCGTTTAATAAAATGCATTACGTAAACTAAACTTAGTCGTGTACATCTGAAGGTACTGGCGAAACTCATTGATATATTGAAGATACCAGTTGGTGATATCTTGAATGGAATCCCCACATAGGATAATTTTCAAGCTGAACTATACACTAGAATGAAAAAGCTCTCTCGGCATAGAACCATGACCAGTGATGTTTGCAGGATTTATTTCACTTAGAATGTGACGCCAACATACAATTTTAGTTATTTGTTGAATTTTGGACACACGATGAACAAATTGTGGGACTCCTTATTAACCAGAACAGACAGATTGAATAATCGTTAAAATAATATTCTGCAGCCAGCAGTTCCAGTCTGGCGATCGTAACAGTTTTGGTGGGCCCACCTGTGTTTTGGCCCAAAGCAATCGAATTACTGGAGGCATTATATTCCTTCCCACTAGCATCCAGAAAAGCATGCACCTTGGTTGTGGTGCCTTTGAGGCCTTTGCACACAAACCTTAGAATAGTAATAGTCCCAAGTGCGCTCAATTAAGCGCGAAATCGGTTCCGCCAGCTGAGCTGACACGTCCGTATTTAACTCCTTGCCCCAATCCAATTTTAGCTGCCAAAGAACTTGATGGACCATGAGAACTTGGTGGACATAACAATCCTACTGGATCAAACTTATACTAGCTATTTCGGAAAAGATGATGCGTTTCGTAATTATATCCGAAGTTATCTTTGGAGAATAAGAATACCGAAAAACATTACTTTTTGGTTGCCAAATTAGTCCGAGCGCCATTAATATATTATGATCGTTAATGTCGAGGAACTTCTCTCGATGCTGGTTGTCACTTGTTTGAATGATCGCCTCTTCATTGGGACAGAATTAGGATAATGCGCCTCCAGGAAATTTGTGATTTGTTTTCTAATCTTCAAAAGCTCCCCGATTAAGTTTGAGCCGACCGCATAAAAATTGCCGATCGGAAAACGATCTTTTTTGTCCGTCGCTAAGCAATGAAATGTCTTAATAGAAAAATAGGCCCCAGGTAAGATCTCATATACGTTAAAGTGCACAGGCAAAAAATTTGGATTGGACCATCTTGGTGGAACCGCCACAAAAATACCTGAAACTTAAGCAACTTGAATTTGGTGATACATCTATTAGATGTCGCCGGCTAAAATATACCAAAATAACCTGAACCGCTAAAGAATCACGAGGAGCTCTTCTTGAGTTTTTGTTCCAGTATGCAGAACATCAATTAACGAAAATGATGATAAAGTTTGATCTGTATAAAAACACCATCGATTTTGTGCTCGAACTTGCCTCATTTGGTATTTTTTTTCCAGGAAGCAATAGATCCCAAAAGGCTCCAATAAAAAAATCGATATTCTGTGGCTTGAAATAAATTGGGTTATCCAGTTTTATGTGAACTGGAATTTGAACCTCCTTTGGTGAAATTAGATGCGGTAATGGGTAATTCCTCTTCTGTACCAAATTTGAGCATAATAATGAGCCCACAAAAATCCCTTGGACGAAGTGCTTGACGATCCGTTAGCTCCTACAGATGTCATCAGTTTGTGCCATTCTATGTATAATATTTGCGCAAACATCCCGAAAATGAAGTTCGCTGATATTCACTATCTAGCAATGCACGACATTGGACTAGTAAATCTTGATTTTCAAGCACTTTGATAATGGCGGTGGCTAGTACAGCTGAAACATCTTGGAAACCACCTGATGCAACAAGCTTTTTTCGAGTTTGAGCATTTTATAATTTCTGCATTAGATGAACCGAACTCGTTGGAGAAACTTGAATACCTACCTGATTTTTCGCTTCGAAATGGAGCAGTATGATGAAGTTTGCGGCACTGTTGACACACAGAGACCCTACAGTTTCTAGCAGATTGTTTTCTAAACGGGAAGCATGTATCTTCAAAATTGCACCAAATCCTTCTCACGTCGGTATTTCCTTAGCTCATCGAGAAGGTGAAATTTATTTTGACCATGTTGTGTGGTCTGACCATGCGGTGTGGAGGGAGAAGCGGTTTCATTTATAGTGATTAAGATTTGCTCGAAGATAGATTTGTAGAATGGGTCGCCTATGAATATTATGTGTCTGATAACTGATGATTCGAGCAACGAGCTAAATATGGTCCCGAATTAATTAATTCAGACTCATCCCCAGCCTTATGATGAAAACAGTATCCCGTTCCAAACACCAACAATCAACAGCATTCATATTATGTAAAAAGTCTTAAAATCTTACTACCACTATAAAATAACCTTTAAAGTCATCTTATAAACTAAGATAAGTCCTCTAAAAAAATCAAAATACATTTTTAATCCCCAAACATTCACTGCAGTATTTAATCCAGATTGAATCTTGCACGACCAATAAATCAATAAGCTAAATGTTAATTATGAGTCATCGTTTATACCGCGCATAACATGGGATCGAATCGTAAATTTAATCTCAAAAATTTGCAATTACGGTGGAACAGTACCTACATACCGCAAAGTAGTTGACATTGTCTTTAATTTAGACGATTAATTTCGATAATTTACTTATTAGCATATATGACATTTCACGAATTAAATCAAAACTTCATATACGAATTCATTAAGTCACTGTTGTTGTTGTTGGTTTAACATTAATCCGGAATTGAAAATAATTAAACATTAGACTATTGCTGTATACGAGGGTTATATGATAAGTGCTTGGCATTGGAAATTAATGGCAGCTAATGGGTGCTGCAATTGCTCACAATTGACCGAAAATGCACTACAGGTTTTAGGTACTTATTAAATGCAAAGTACTTATCATACGATACTCGTATCTAGGTAAAACAGTAATCACGATTATTCAATATCATACCAATTGCACTATACCACATGAAGTTTAAAAAATGTGCGGCAACTTATCTGCGTAATCCCTACGGTTTCGTTATTTCGAAAGTGTATTCGATTTATTTAAAATAAATCAAATTATGTGTTTTATTGATGGGATGGCGAATTAAATTTAAATTTAGTGCTATAGACTATATATTTATGCAAATGACGAGACAACCATCGGCATGATAACTGCATTTGAGTATATGGTGCCATAATATTTATTAATGCAAAGTGGCAGCATCCAAATCTTCTTCATGCAAAAACATCAAAATATTGTTTATCTCGAAATGTAAGATAAACATTCACAATTTTTTGAATTTCGATAAGGACTATTTTGGTATAATCGCGCGATGGTGTTAAATGAGTATGGCTTGGTACATCATCGCAAAAACTTAGGCATACGATTAACTTAAATCCATTTCATTTGAAACAAACACAGGAAAACGAAATCATAGTGTAGAAGCATTGGAAGCAGCCCCTGAATACAGTAAGCACTTTATAAACGTTTTTTAGATATAAAAAAGGAAGCACGACAATATTCAGTGCATCGACGAATGTGAAGGCAGACATTGCCAAGGAATATTGTCCAAAGTAACGACAAAGTTATTGGTCGTTATCTTATTATGTTGTATTTTACAGATTTAGAGGTGGCGATCGCAGTAATGCTTAGTTTTGATCATAAAAACGAATGTGTGCCAATTTTTGTTAAACTGACATCTCATCAAGCCATGGTGACTGAATGCTGTGATGGCTCTAAATACGCCCTATATATTATAAAGCATTGTGTTCTAATAATTTGTGCTAGCAAACTATATACGACTAAATCTAAACAATTTTATGTAAGCTATTTTATAAAAGGTCTTAAGGATAAAGATCGGGAGAATTTACTTCCCATACTTGGAGCAGATACAAAAGCAGATAAGCAGATAAATAAAATTTGCTTATATTATAAGGATAATATTTGAGTGGATGCGAAAGGACTATTTTTGAACTACTAAAAGCCATTATAAATATTTACCAGTCATTTACCAGCAAGGATGTGAATAGGCAATCATATAGTATATGGTGGAGACTTTCGTCACTTCGAACGACTTAGCTCGAGGTTTTGTTTTACGCGTACATACGGTACATATATATTGTGTATATGTGTATTGCTTTGAAAAAAAAATTATTTCTACCAATACACATCTAGTCTGGTTTTTTTTTTTTTAATTACGATAATATATTTGAGATCAAATGGAGTATGTCGAAATTGATGATTTCAATAATGTACATGATTTCGGATTACCATACTGAGAATATAAGGACAAACCAAGACCAAAAATCTTTACAAGCACCAAAATCTGGAATGAAATCAAAAAAATTTAAAAACAACACCAATGAAATTTGAAACCAAAAGACACAACATAAAACAAATTAAAGATGTCAAAATTTATCTCTACACATTATTTTTAGCGCGGTATTTATCTGTATATTTGTGGAGACAGCGTTAAAATTTAGCTTAGCTCGAGCTCCGTACATAGCATAAGTTGATATAAAATTTAGCTTGCTACGAGCGCGATAAACAATCAGCATTCAATTTCGCTCCGATACGCAGGTTGACTTGAAAAAATAATGGAAAATATAGTTTGTCGGATTGAATAATAGATGACACTACTATGAAGTCTCCAAAATTTTCGCGTCAATTTATCTGCAAGGTACATTATAGATGTCTTACTTTTGTCACCGAAATAGAAATTACAAAAACAAATTGCACGTATTTTCATTCCGGATTGAATAGTTTCGTTCCAACTAAAAGTTGGTATAGAATTAATCCTATTTTTCGAGTAGTTGCAGTGTTTGCCACCAGTGTAAATATTTTATTTATTTTTAGTTGTAAAGGTTGTCATTCCTGCAATAAATGACAATTATAATTTTTTTTTATTATCAGTTGCTCTGGATGTTTTGTTTAAATTTTGTATTGTTTATATTTTTATGTTATTGTTTATGTTAAATCTCCAAATCATTAATCAATTGTTTTTTGTTTTAAACTGGGTACGGGGACGGTGCTCGAGCTAAACTAAATTTTAACGCGGTCTCCACAAATCTACAGATAAATTCGAGCTAAACAAAATATGTGTAGAGATAAATTTTGACATGTCTAACAACGTGTCTTTTGATTTTAATGGTGTTGTGTTTTCAAATTTTTTAGATTTTATTTTTGATTTGGGTGCTTTTTAAGATTTTTGACCTTCGTTGTTCGTTATCCTCTTCACTTTTATGTATAGTTAATCGAAATCATGTACATTATCAATTTCTATGTACTCCATTTCAAACCAACCCAAAAAATTTACGTATTTAAAAAATATGGCAAACCATACGCGGAAAAAAAACCTATTGAAATGTCAAAATTTCGCATTCATTTAATGTACCGTTCAGATAAATGGACGCTAAAATATTGGAGACTTCATAGTAGTGCCATCATACAATCCGACAAAGTATATTTTCCATTATTTTTTCATGTCAAGCTGCGTACCTGTGAGCGAAATTGAGTGCGAAAATTTTTTATCGACCTATGATTTTAAATGACAACTGCGCTGTTTAATTTTTAAAGTTCAATATTGACAACTGATAGAAAAAAAAACTTTTATGAAAGCTCTTATGGTGCGTACATGTACGTGATTAAAAAATTTTATCACAGGATGAAGTTAGTAACAAAAACTTTTGCTCAAAATTATTACCTTTTACTTGACATATGAAACATATGTAATTATTAATTGTGTATCGTTGTTGGCTGTGGTATACGAAATATTTGTGCGATTTTTTTTTGTGATTAGATTTCCATTTTTAATTTCTTTAATTTCGGTGATTTTAAATTCTTGCTGTTTGTTTTTATCAGTGATTTAAAGTTTTTCGTGTTATTTCGTAATAATTTCTAATATTAAATTTAACTTCATTTTGTTTTTATTGGTTGATTTTAATTTCGTAATAATTTCTTTTTGTTTGTTTTCGGTGATTTTAAATTTTTGTGTAATTTAATATTTTTCGTGTAATTTAATTTTTTTCGTATAATTTAATTGTTTGAATTTAATTAATTCGTAATAATACCCCAAATGTCTTTATCAAGACAAACCGCTATCGAAATTTTGGCGCGGGACTTAAATATTGTCAGTAAATTGACAACAGTATATAAAAAAATAAGAACAAATAAAACATGATAAGAAATGTCAAAAAAGCAAAATTATGTATGTAAATGTGCAATTATTGCTCATAATTTTTATTTTTTTTTTATTATGTTGGATGCTTGCGGTGAAAAATGTGCCCAAAGTTAAAATTATTTCAACTCAGGAGGGGAAATTTGTATATTATTCGTATGAAAAATATTTCCCCTTGATGCGCGAATCAATTTTTTGATCACGTACATGTTCGCACCATTACTTTTGATCAAATAAATGTCAATCCTATTCGATTGGGTGTGTTTACACGAGGTATTTTACTGCGGATTCTTCAGCAACAAATGCCCTCATCGTTTAGACGAGTCAACAAAATACGGAATTTTTTTAAAAAAGCACCAAAATCTAAAATAAAATCTAAAAAATTTGAAAACATAACACCATTAATACCAAAAGAATCGCCAAATTAGGCATGTCAAAATCTATCTCTACACATTTTTTTTAACTCGATATTTATCTGTAAATTTGTGGAGACCACCTAAAATTTAGCTTAGTTTGAGCTCCATACCTAAGTAGCTTTAATCTACAATCTACGATTACTAGGAGATTTAAAGCTTTCAGCTCTTTCTCTAATAGACTTTTGTGGCTAGCACCACTATAACCGAATAACAAAATTAATGAAGGAGATACACTAGGATATACAAAAAAATGGGGTTATCGATCAGATGATCAGTTTGATCCAAAAGGAAATGATAAAGAAATATTAGTGTAGGGCAATTAGTTAGGTTTCACAGCCTTATGAAATAATTGTACTGAGGGAATAATTTGAACCTTATTTGGGATAACAGGCTTAGATGAATTGTAGGATAAAAACTTTCTTGATTGTATAGGTTGACTATAACTAGCTTGATGTTTTTGAATTCAGGCCATATTCCCAGTAGTGTTTCTACATATGGAAGTCGAAAATGTCACTTGGATGATGCTAGATCAATAAGAAATAGTAGTTTGTGTTGACGGATACGACGGCCTTATATGCTAAAACTTGTAGAGTTTGAGGAAGCTAGTGCAATCGATGTTATTGTCAAAAATATCACGATTGGCAGTAGCTGAGATGGTGAGCATTGATGCGCATAATCCAAAATTGATCGAACAAATAAAATGTACCATAATGAAGTTAGAGTTATCGGGTTACGGGATTCTTCAAAAAAATTGACACAACCTAAAATATTGTATGTCTTTAGGACAGTGTTGTCAATATTACTGGTAAACCAAATTACCTCTTGTGATGCTAAAGACATAGTCATACATGTAGACTCTGTTGACTCTGTTGTAGACAAATCAATCATCGGTCGCTTATTTGACGCCCATGAAATTGCTCCACTTTGCAGTTCAAAAAAATATCCTACTTCAAGCGTCGGTCTTTTGAATTGATTGTCCAATCTAAATCGCAATTAGCTTGAACGACTTTGTTTCATTGGCGCAGTGGTTAAAGCTGCGGTGTTTGGGACGGGAGGTACCGGGTTCGAATCCCAACGGGGGAGGGTTGCAAAAAAGATTTTTCATCACCTGATTTCGATCGGTGATGACGATGAACACAACTATGACCCTCTGTTGGAGTGCAGAATCCATGGGCCGAACCATAGTCCATGCCAGTACAGGATGGCTGGAGCAATGCAATGTGCAGATGGATTTAAAATCGAACCTGTATTCGTGCGTCCTCAATTTGGCTGGTGACGGCGTAAGGTAGGACGTTAAAAATTAACTGCGAAAGAGTTGGGAGAGCTTCGGCCCCAGAACAGATTGCAGAGTTCAAAAAAAAAAAAAAAAAAAAAAAGAAGACTTTGTTTCTAATCTTTGAGTAAGTCAATTTCATATCGATTGTACTCTTTAAATATCGAATAATTCACTTACTGCCAAACAATAAGCACATCTTGGACTTTTATGAAATTTGATGGCAGCTTCTACCGCGAAGTGTACATCTGGTCGCGGCACCTAGACATTGATCAACAGGCTCTCAGTTGCTTCTTAATAAAGCACACCCTTCATTGATTCACGATCTGATTAGGTTCCGCTGGTATACAACACTTTTGATATCGGCCATATCAAAATTGTTAAGTTTTGGATATACTGGCTTTGCTTTATCGTATAATTGTTCCCGATTTGCGATTTCGAGTAATTTGCATGCCCAACCCATATTTTGGCTTGCCAATCTTTCATCTTAAACTGTTTCTTACGATGGTCGATTCACTCCAAAATTGATTCATCATTGCCGCTATATGCTGTTTTTTTCTATCATATACGATGCAGTTGTACAGCAACAACATTCTCAAATCTTGAAAGAACACTAATTAAGTATTCCGTCCCATTAAAACAATGAAACAGTGTCCAAAACAGTATCTAGTCCTCACAATCACATATCAGTATGAACCCCAGTTCTAGAACTCTTAAAGCCCGAATTTGCTGTCCTTGACAAAAAAACTTTATCAAACTGTCATGACCTAAATTTTCAAGGCGACGATGCCATAATTTTTGTGAATCTAATGCTCTGACCAATAAACTAGCTATTATTGTCTGTACCACTCTAAACATTCTATAGAGTTCACTTTTGGCTCACCAGCTACTTATTGTTTTGCTCGAAAACTATGCATTCGTTTGCGTTTAACTTGACAAATCCGTTACCTACTAATTGACTAACTGACATCAAGTTTGTGCGAAGACTCGGCACGAAAAGAACTTCTCGAACCATTTTATTCACTATACGATTATTCACTTGACGTTGGAGTCAACATTACCTGTCAGTTTAGCTTTCAATTTTGACACTGGTTGTATTATTTTCCATTCAACCTTGCTCACTTGTCATGTGCTTATAGAGGCAGTACATACCATTCAGTCGATTTAAGATTGCAAGCCGCGAAACACGAAAAAGCAGACGAATGACATCACGTCTAACGAAAAATATTTGACGTCATTACATTGTGTCTTTTCTTCTTTTTCTACTTGGATGTGATTAACTTCGTTTACTTTACGAACATGGCTAATGAAGCTAATCATCCAAAAGAACTTCTTCATACCGGGACCTTTCAACTTGTGAGCGGTCATAATAATTTTGTTCAATAAAAATTCAAAAGAATTACACCAAAGACCATTTATCTCAAGATAAGCTTGAGCAGCCAATTTCGTTGTCTCGTAATTCTTGCTATAACTTGAACGTGCTTATTGCCTATAATCGTATTCTCCAATTAATCAATCAATTAACACCAAACCTAATTTCGTTTATGTAACCCACATTTAAATTACATTCCACAAGAACTGCAACCTTTCAACCACACTCGATAAACTCCGTTACATGAAGTTTTTATTTTTTTTTATTCTTTCTTATTTATAATATCTTACAGCAAAAGAACAACCAAACACCACAAATAATAAAAGATATTGGATTATGCAACTTTTTTTGAACTGCAGCAACAATTGTACACAATGCAGATTTCTTCGGAATTTTTCGATATCGCACTCAATTTTATATTGTCATTGGAATGAAATTGCAATAAAGTCAACAACAACAAATTGATAATTTACCAACATCGACTACATATTGTATCTTACTACATATCTAAGATTTAATATATAAGTACGTATGTATGTACAGAGTAGAGTACCTTCGAGGTATAAATTTCTTAATTTATTATGCTTGCGCGCAGTCATATGTTTTGGTTGCAGACAATTTTTCATATTTTTATTGCGATTGGAAATTGGTTTTCATTTTCTTATAAATGAACTTGTTTCTTGATTTGTATTATGTTACAAATCTATAAACCAATAATACTTGTCATAATATGTAATATTTGATTAGATTTATATATTGTTACACAAGACTGGATGACAGCTACAGTTTTATATTTTTTTTACGCAATTAGAAATGACGGATGTCGTCTAGTCCAATGTTTCTTAGTATATAAGCAAATAAATGTCTTGGAAAGAACATATAATATTATTGATCGGTATTAACAGGCCAATGGCTTTGAATAAGCTACGCGATCTGAACTTTGTAATATGACGCGGTAATATTATTGTAATCCATACAACGACTTGATCTCCTCAGATTCATTTTTTCAGCGAGATACTCCGAAAAGGGAAGTCAAGATATTTAATATAATCGAAATAGTTTATTACGCAACTGTACCAATATACAGAGGTGGACATTCGGCTTCGGCTTTTTTGGCGTTATTGGGATTTAATATTAATTGGACGTCGAAGGATCATACCATTATATGTTTTAGATCTAAATTTAAATGTAAGATTAAGATAGCTTACTTTGCTTAAAACTAGCATATACAAAAACATCATCCGCGTATAAATTATATTTTAAAAATTGTGTAACCGTTGAAAAGTCATTAACAAATAGTGAAAACAATGGAACTCGGTAGTATACCTCTCTGTAGTATTTTAATGGCTGGTATGCTATTGTTAAACCAATTGAACACGCATGAGAATTTCCAATTGGTAAAAAGCCGTTAATCATTAAGAAGTTTGGAATGGAATTATAACATTTTACGACAGAAATAATTTTATCAATTTTTGAATCTAGAAGGAACTTAAAAGAATTGAGACCAGTATTCATTCCATATGTAATATACACAAGTATACTGGGCAAAATAATTTTTCCAGGAATTTTGTCGATTCACTAATCGACAATGATTTAGTTCTGAAGTAAAAACATTACCATACGCGTCCAAAACTGTAGTAGTTGTTGCAAAAATGTATTGATTTGCTCCGACGTAAACTCAGTCGGGTATACAGGAGGCTTTGATTTAACTCGATTTCTGGCTTTACAATAAATATGCCAATTATAATCACTATTGTCTGCCTTCCATTGTCTGTAACACGAATAAAAATAACTTATATCGAAAGCCAGTAACAGATCAAGTATTGAAGCAGAATTGTGAAATGAAGAAACATAAGTTGGCTTAGACGATTCAATATTTAAAGCAAATGATGATAACATAATATGTCTAAAAGTACTAATGGGTTTAATGTCCTAAAAAATTTTCATGTTGAAGTCACCAGCATCATCGTCATCATAATCATTTGACGTTTTTTATGCGTAAAAATGTCACCTAAACTTATGCGGTGTGCCTTAATTTAACTTTTCAAATTGTTAAAGATTCCGCTATTGCCTCATAGGTGGTAGTTGAAAAGTATATTTTCGATGTAACTTTTCACAAAAAGTATAAAATAACTATAATACTTTTAAACTATAAATAAACTATGATACTTTTTAGTTTAGTTTAGTTTAAAGTTGAGGCACACTAAGTGACTTTTGTGATAATTTCATCTATCTAGATATAGCATGAACTAACTAATTTAGTTTAGTTAGTTTTGTCGGTTAAGGCACACAGCATTAGTATTTAAACATTCTCACGCCGTCGTTTTCGGTTTTTCTAACTGTTATTTGTATGCTTAGCCAGGTTTTTTTACCTTGTTTCCATCCCTGCCACGTGGAGGCGCTTACTTCCTACTATCTAGCCCCTTTGTCTATAGTTGTTCGTAGATATATGCATGTTTAATGCACAGTCTGGTGTCAATTTTTGCCGGAACTTGACACTATCTATTACTTAGAATACTGGCACAGACCCTTTTAAAAGCCATGATGTTTCTGGTCATCATTAAGGTCAGTCTACTGGCTGAACACTCTAACCTCAGCTCCATCATTAGTTGAAATCTTTCCTCTTTGACAAGATTGCAGCTGTAAAGCAAGTGATTCATGGTTTCGTCTTCGTGGACACACTCAAAGCAGCTCGTTTCGCTTAAATGGAGCCTTGTAATGTAGAATACTATTTTACAATGCCCTGTTAACATCTGTGTAAATGGTGCACTAAGATCAAGCCTTTGACATTTATAGGGGAACTAAAATTTGACCTTCCATTCAACGAGTGGTTCCATTATTCTTGCCATAGTGCAATGGATGGTTTATCAATTTGTTTATCTTTTAATACCACGTTCCCGTAGGTCACACCTATTTAGCTTCTTTCTTAGTTTATATTTTGAAACTCTTTCTTGTAGCAGTATATCAATTGGTAGTATATCAATCGGTGGTGACAGTTCATTCTGTCAGCCCACTCAGCATAACCATATATAAGTAATGTTACCACTAGGCCTTCGTATATAATCTTGAACGTCTATTGTTTAAGACCCCTATTTTTTAAGCTATCGTCTCAGTGTAAACAAAAACTTATTTACTGCTTTCTGCAATCTAACCCAAGCCATTTAACAGTTTTGACCATCTTAATTCTTGTTCCATTCATAGACACCAAAGGTGGTGTTGGATCATTATTATTTTGGCAGACGACAGTTCTAACTTATAGCTGCAACACCAATCAGTCTTTTTATTAGTAGCATTTTGAGCTACCTCCTGAATGATTTGTCTAGAGTTTTCAGCAAAGATCATGATCTTAAAGTACTTCTTGGACATTGGCATTCATACTACTATTAAAGACGATGTTCCAGAGTTGTATGGCCAGAACGGAACGTTGTGGGCACCATTTGGTCGCATTTTTTTGAAGTGTGCCATAATTAGTGACAATATAGTTGCGAATCTTTCAGAGAAATAGTTCCAAGCTTTCGGAAAAACTCCACTTTTTAGATATTCTTTTAGGAAGCGCGTGATACTGGGCCTTTATATCACTTCGACCTCAACGTTGTCGAGGCCGGGTGCTTTGCCAGTTTTGAAGGATATTATTGCGCAGTGGTTTCATCATTTCTGAATTCTTCCACGTTGCAAGTGGCTGACCTTCTCTGTTAAAATAAAGAGGTCTCTTATTGCAACAAATACTTGAACGAGATTTCCCTGTTCATTTGTGCCCTTATTATGCCATATTTTGGACTTAGCATTGAAGTTGCCAGTTATGCTAATAGGAAGGTTTTTGAAACCTTCCATAATTTTACTAGGCCTATTGATGTAATCCACTGGTTCATCAGAGGATTGAAAGTAGATACTGATTAAATAAAGATTACCCAGAGCAGATCTTACTTCAACACATACACAATGTGATTTGCAAAATTGTGAGACTCTCAATAGCTCTAGGTGTGACACCTAAGCAAGCCTTTGGGTGTTCACTACCACCAATGACCACTCTTGTTGATGTCGTCAAGCCACCTACTCTTTCTTTAGCCATATAGAGTTCCTGCATACAGAGTATATCAATCGTCTTATAATTTGGGCGTTGTTCAATTTCCAACGATTTTTGCGTTTTTGCATATTGAGTTGGGATATCTTTTATCGACGGTTTAAGTGGGCGTTAATCGCTATAAAAGTTTTTCGAAAGACTATAGAAGTGGTCGTAGGCTTTGTTGGCTCTTTTACAGCTCACACATTTAGACCCTTCCGCTTTCTTTGGGCAAGATTTATGGTCATGTCTGACCTCAGCCGCAGTGTCCGAAAATTTGATCTAGTACTTTGCAGGACTTGGCAATATGTCCAAATACATGGCACTTAAAGCACTTTGAGACTTTGACATAGGCGGAAACTCTACACAAAGACCACCCGATATTCAGAAGTTTATAGAGTTTTTGCCGACACCTGTTTGACCTACTGGACGACCTTGCTGTTTCTGGGTTCGGTTTTTAACCCAAGCTTAAGGACTTCTTTCGTGATTTCACCGTTATTTTGGTTCATAATTGCTTTTTTTATGTCCTCTAACTTTTCTATGAGGTCCACATCATAGACAATGATTCTGAGTAATTTCAGTTCAGGTAGCGTAGCTACTAGGCCAGCCTCTTTCAAGTCCTTGCATATATCTTCGGCTTTTAAGGTCTCAATTATAATGCAATTAATGACATTGCTAACATGCCGCAGGATTTATTAAAGCCATAACTTTTGTGTTAAATTCTTCGCTATTATAGTAAAGTTTGCTTCTTTTTCACGGATGTGAAGTATTTCCTAAACAACAACAAATTTCCTAAAAATTGCAACAACAAAATAAACATTTGTATGTATGAGTAAAAACTACGTATTATAAGTACGTATTATCAAATAAATTATTTTTTATAGTTAAAAAAAAAAACAAATCAAGCGAAAACTATTATTTTAAGTTATAACCAAGACTTGTTTTCTAAAACAAGTGCACTCGTCGAATAGACAAGAGTCTATTCTAAAGGAAAATCATACAGATTTTGAAAATTCTAGGGGAACAGGTAGTTAGGAATGAACATTTTTGATGTAAGTTACATAGTAGCGATACATCAATTTTTCCCGATTTTTCATGATTTTCCTGAAAAGCAGACACTCTAGCGGAAACTTGTTTTGAGTAGACAAGAGTCTATTCTAAAGGAAAATCATACAGATTTTCAAAATTCTAGGGGAACAGGTAGTTAGGAATGAACATTTTTGATGTAAGTTACATAGTAGCGATACATCAATTTTTCCCGATTTTTCATGATTTTCCTGAAAAGCGGACACTCTAGCGGAAACTTGTTTTGAGTAGACAAGAGTCTATTCTAAAGGAAAATTATACAGATTTTTAAAATTCTAGGGGAACAGGTAGTTAGGAATGAACATTTTTGATGTAAGTTACATAGTAGCGATACATCAATTTTTCCCGATTTTTCATGATTTTCCTGAAAAGCGGACACTCTAGCGGAAACTTGTTTTGAGTAGACAAGAGTCTATTCTAAAGGAAAATTATACAGATTTTTAAAATTCTAGGGGAACAGGTAGTTAGGAATGAACATTTTTGATGTAAGTTACATAGTAGCGATACATCAATTTTTCCCGATTTTTCATGGTTTTCCTGAAAAGCGGACACTCTAGCGGAAACTTGTTTTGAGTAGACAAGAGTCTATTCTAAAGGAAAATTATACAGATTTTCAAAATTCTAGGGGAACAGATAGTTAGGAATGAACATTTTTGATGTAAGTTACATAGTAGCGATACATCAATTTTTCCCGATTTTTCATGGTTTTCCTGAAAAGCGAACACTCTAGCGGAAACTTGTTTTGAGTAGACAAGAGTCTATTCTAAAGGAAAATCATACAGATTTTCAAAATTCTAGGGGAACAGGTAGTTAGGAATGAACATTTTTGATGTAAGTTACATAGTAGCGATACATCAATTTTTCCCGATTTTTCATGATTTTCCTGAAAAGCGGACACTCTAGCGGAAACTTGTTTTGAGTAGACAAGAGTCTATTCTAAAGGAAAATCATACAGATTTTCAAAATTATAGGGGAACAGGTAGTTAGGAATGAACATTTTTGATGTAAGTTACATAGTAGCGATACATCAATTTTTCCTGATTTTTCATGATTTTCCTGAAAAGTGGACACTCTAGCGGAAACTTGTTTTGAGTAGACAAGAGTCTATTCTAAAGGAAAATTATACAGATTTTAAAAATTATAGGGGAACAGGTAGTTAGGAATGAACATTTTTGATGTAAGTTACATAGTAGCGATACATCAATTTTTCCCGATTTTTCATGGTTTTCCTGAAAAGCGGACACTCTAGCGGAAACTTGTTTTGAGTAGACAAGAGTCTATTCTAAAGGAAAATTATACAGATTTTCAAAATTATAGGGGAACAGGTAGTTAGGAATGAACATTTTTGATGTAAGTTACATAGTAGCGATAAATCAATTTTTCCCAATATGGTA
The DNA here is from genome assembly GCA_963556175.1 of Tipula confusa. Lineage (NCBI taxonomy): Eukaryota > Metazoa > Arthropoda > Insecta > Diptera > Tipulidae > Tipula > Tipula confusa. The sequence continues at coordinate 26,287,296 of OY744477.1, read as the reverse complement.
CTTTATTATAGTATTGATTTGAAAAACTATTTAAATGTTTTATTGATTTCTTTAATTAATCCAAATTCACCTTTATTCCAATTAAAATAAGCTAATAAAGAATAAGCTAATAAGAAAAATAAGCTAATAAGAAACTAATATATATTAGTTTCTTAGGTATTTAATTTATTGCAAAAAATGCAGTTACCATTTTGAAATTCAAGAAATTTACTACAATTTTCGTGAATATTACGTTTGCAATAGTCACAATGTACAGTTTTGTCTTCATCTAACTTTCCGTAACAATAAAGATAATTTTCCTCCATATTATCAGAATTCTCCGCCAATCTATCCCTAATGGTTTTACGATACATTTGTAGTGCTGAGCAATTCTTTTCCTCATCATCTGAGTGTATTCTTTCGAACCTCTTATGGTTGATTAAATATTCGGCTGCGTAAATTACGTATACTCCACAGTTGTACTCATCGAGTTGTTGCGGCAATCCCTTTCCTGGAACGATCTTAAAGATTATTGGTTCTTTTTTATGGTATCGCATTATTTCATGAGCGAAATGCCGCACCCTTTCACTCATTTTAAAAAGTGATTAGCGTAGTTGAAATAGCGTTGTATACAATATCGCAGGTCAGAAAGTTTTTCCCGCTTAAAGAACTAAAACAGTTGTTGTAGACACAGCTCTCCTATAAGTTGTTATGTTGAACTTTAAAAATTACCAAGTGATAACTTAATTCGGTCATTTTTTGGTAATATGCGTCAGGCATTCTATTTAATACAATCATTTTAGGGATGAACCGTTGTAATGCTCCTTTTCTTGAATATTTTGGATCTCGCGATTTAATTTTTTTTCGCCAGTTTTCTTGATTAGGTCCGTCTGGACTTTTTTCGTCATCTCTACTTGAAGAAAGCGGAGTTGTGTGAGGAGTATTTAATTTAATTCTATTTTCATTTTTTTTATTTTGCTTTGAAAATGGTCCACATTCTACAGCTTTTAGAAGCAATGACGTTCTTTCTTGAAGAACATCTACAAAACGCCCTAGTTTCATGTGCAGTTCGTTCAATAAATTGTTTTTTAGAACATTGAACCAATTTTCAATTGGGCCGTTGGACACCAAATTTCTTTAGAAAAATGGTTGACCATAGTGGTAAGTATTTCATATACCTTTTAATGAAAAAATATATGAATTCTTTACAGAATAATTTGTTGGGGCTGCCAGTATTATCATTCTCCAGAAGTTTCTGCATCACACCATTGTAAATTGTTATATATCGGCAATAGAAAGGTGAATCTTCGAGGTTGGTGCTCAAATCTGAATCATAATCTTTCACTAAACTATTAATAACATCTGGAGCCTTATTATTGCTAAGGATCGCCTTTATAAAAGTAGCCAATTTGTTTTGCGCTTCGAAATATATTTTATTTTCATATTTAGAGCAGCTCAAGAGACAAAATATGTCAAATAAAAGGTCAAGGTCGGAAAAATGTTGGCCATCAATGAGAAGGAACACAAATACCATTATATGTTCTCTTAATTTGTTTTGGCAATTTGGAATTTTATTCTTTATTTGTCTAATTATTATAGCAGCGAAGTGGGAACAACATATGAAAACACCAACTTTTTGTTTAATTTCGGTCTTTTTTGTTAAAACATTAAATGCAAATTGCAAGTAGGCTTTAAAATCCATTAAATTAATTTTTGTAACGATCGAATTTATAAAAACCCACGACCAATCAGTGACGAAAATTTTTGGTAGTTTAATTTTTGGTTTGTGAAGGACAACTTCGCTTTAAAGTACTCGAGGGAAATATTTATCGCTGATTGATCATGACGCGCACTTATTAATTCTGCAACTGGGAGAATAATGTCATTAATTTTGACTACGCATGCATAATAATAAATCCAACTATAATCATGATTAACGCAACATTTCGGATTTCTTATTAAACTCCCAGTTGCATCTATATGAATGATTTGGACGTTGTTTAATAATTTTAAGACTTCATCTCTCAATAAAATTACATACAAAGGATTTGACGCGAGAAAAATATACCTCTCCTCTTTCTTTTGAAAATTCACTCGGTAGATAAGATCAAGTATCTCACCACCTTGGATTATGTCTGCCAGTAGTTTTCGTTCTGAACGAGCTTTTCTCAGATTTGTTGCCAACACTATGCTTTGAGTATTTCCTCTCTTTAATAAATACACGTCCATATTTTTGAGTTGGTTTAAACTTTGTAAATAGGCGTGCGAATGTTCACTTTCATCTTGGGTATTCGTTCGATGTTTGCCTCTTAGTTGTACGAATTTTTTAAGTGAACCGTGGTCTTTAAGGTCTTCTCCTTTGGTAAAAATAAACATAGTATATAAGGCAATGATGACAAATTTAAATTTTTGCCGATGGTTTTTGTAAATACATTTTGCATACTGCGTGATATTATTGTGCCTTTTATTAATGTTTTATTAATCGGGAAAAATTGAAGTATCCCTACTATGTAACTTACATCAAAAATGTTCATTCCTAACTACCTGTTCCCCTAGAATTTTGAAAATCTGTATAATTTTCCTTTAGAATAGACTCTTGTCTACTCAAAACAAGTTTCCGCTAGAGTGTCCGCTTTTCAGGAAAATCATGAAAAATCGGGAAAAATTGATGTATCGCTACTATGTAACTTACATCAAATAAGTCCATTCATACCTGTTTTCCGATAGACATGAACATGTTTACGAGTACAGTTGTTTTAGAAAATAAGTCTTGATTACAACTTAAAATAATAGTTTTCGCTTGATTTTTTTTTTTTTTAACTATAAAAAATAATTTATTCGATAATACGTACTTATAATACGTAGTTCTTACGCATACATACAAATGTTTATTTTGTTGTTGCAATTTTTAGGAAATTTGTTGTTGTTTAGGAAATACTTCCCATCCGTATGTAGATACGTGAAGTTTTTCCTAAAAATTTCCTAAGTTTTTTTAGGAATAATTTAGTAAATACTTCACGTGAATTCTTTTTCAACTATCGGTTGTACTTTAACTTTCTTAATTGGTTTTTGTTGGGAACACTTGGCTCAAGTACCACGGCGTTTTTCAGAGCCTGAGCATATGACACCTTATCATTTTTTGGTTGCTTTTTTGGTTTCTATAGTGTTTCCACTATTTTTACCCGTTCCTTTTAAGTCCGACTACTTCAAGGCTCATCGCAACACCAACATCTCCGATGGAGCTGAGACCTTCATAGAGCCTGTTACGCTCAGCAATACTTATTTTGTTTAACGATTTTATATCAGCCTCAAGGATTTTAATCGCATCAGTTAAGCGACTGGCTTCATCTACGCTAGTCGTCTAATTGCCGTTATTTTTGCCCTTTTTACTTGGAAAGCAACGAATTCTAAGCGATACTCTTCCATGGCTGATATAGTACCATCAAACGCGCCTGGTTTTTTTTAGTGACTGCACGTTCCACGTACAAATCCTAAACTACGTGTCCGTTATCATAAGCGTGGGTCTGGTATAAGGTTTTTTACGGATGCGAGTATTTAGCTACGACAAGCCAAGGATGCTGTGGTAGAGTTTTAAATATAAAATGCTCGTTTAGAAGAATTTTACAAGAAATTTTAATTTAGAAATTTTCAGAATGATTTGCTCAAATTGAATTTAAGTTAAGTTTAATTTAATTTGTAAATGCACCCGAGTGGCCGAATTTTTAGATTTAGACTACATTAAACCTTCTTAATAAACAAATGCCGCAACAATTGACAAACTTGTGCAAATCGACTTAAGTCAAATGTGTACATTGTAAAAAACTACTGTACACACTACATTATTACAAATTGTTTATAAAAACCAACCACAAAAGCAACTACTAAAGATCAACATCGCGATTAGCGATAGCTTGAACAATGCGGTAAAATAATAAATTACCAAAATCAAAAAAACTATTGCGTGAGTTAACATTAAAAAGTACAAGTGTTTTTTTTTAGTGTATATGTATTTTCGTCTCGTCTACAATTCGGTAAATGGATAGACACAAATAGTTTTGGGTGTGCCGCACCGTAACAAATTTTTATTGCAAATTATATCGAATTAATTATTTACATAACTTTGAAATCGATCTAAGATCACAACAACATCCTTCATCATCATTCGATACAGTTTTGTACTTTTTTTTTATATTTGTATAAGTATATCGAAGTGTGGATGTCATTAAAGTAGTATAAGATCAATAATCGAAGAATTATATTGTAACCAGATCCAAAGACCGTACTAAATTGTTTTGTATAGTAATTGAGCTTTGGTTGATTATATGGATAGTTGAACGATTTTAATTGTTGTGGTGATTGAAATATTTTTTCCCGCGCATTTTATTTTTTTACTATATATATATATCAAGCATTTCAAGGCCGTTTCTTGAGGTTGGCTGTTTTTTTATCTTGCTTTGTGATCTTAAGATACCGGATTTTTATTCATACGATAATTTTATTTCCACTTGTTTGGTTTTTGTTCTAATTATTTATTAATAATTAAAAAAATGAGTTTATTGTTTGAGTCACGAATTTGTGTCTGCAAATGGTTGAATTATGCCTGGAAGTTTTAAGTTATGTACCAGTATAAATATGCAATTGATATCGACAACCTTGAAGATTTTCGATGTCATTTTTCCCATAACGCAACAAATAATCTTGTGTCACACTGGCTAGACGTGAGAGGGGTTGATTTCACAGGATACTGTGGTGAAGTTCTAAGAATATCGTGATGGTTTAAATATAATTTATGAGATATGTCAGTCTCTTCCATCCTAATACAAGAAAAGATAAGAAAATTTTCTATAAGATGCTAGCTTTATACTAACTAATTATGGTAAAGAAATGCCGCAATACCTTAACCATGCAGTATCTTAACAATGGCAACGGTACGAAAGAACTATTGAATCCATCTTTACGATTCTCGGGTTCCGTTGGTTCCAAAATCAATGAGTCTATAACCTAGACTCAAACCTGAGTCTCTAAATGGTTTTAAAGACCAACAGGCAATGGATTTTAGTAATGGTGACCACACATTTGAAGGATTGGCAAGCTTCCGAAATCTCGGGTTCTTTCTAACTCATAATAACTGAGTGGGAGAGGATATAAAAGCGAGTCTTGTATCCGGGCATTATATGCCTTATGTCCACTGCTAAAGTTAAAATACTTTGCGGATGCCGACAAGCTGATGTTGTATAAACATCAGACTCGTTGTTAAATATGGGTGTGAGAGTTGGACCCTTACGGATGAGTATAAGAGATGTTTAATGACATTTGAGAGAAAAATCATGCGTATAATATATGGCACCAAACGCGACGGTGATGACCGACCTACCAGGTTTTATTCAACTACAAGATCAGTAATTTAGCGATATCAGCAATTGCCTGTAAAAACCGTCATATTATTTTTAAATGTGTAGGGTCCATGTATTTTAATCAACGTATTTCATTTAAAATCAATCAAAACATTTTATCGAGATTTCAAGAACATCATCGTCAAACCAAATGTAAGGAAGCCAGTGTACATTATCTAGATCCACGAATCCAAAACGAATTAATTGAATTATTAGCCCAAAAGACCAAGAAAATGATTATTGAAATAGCGAACAAATCAGAATTCTTTTCTGTTATCATTGATACTACTCCGGACGTCAGACATAAAAAACTTCTTGAAGCAAAGTCCCAACATTTCAATATTCGCTGTAACAATTATTTTGCCAAAATATATTTTGCCTAGGGCACCGAAGAGTCTCGGGATGACCCTAGGTAAACTTTGGTATTATAACTAATTCTAGCAATGCAGAGACTAAAAACAAATCATATATGACCTCATCTCAATATCCTTTGCGTGCAGATAATTAATAAATACAGAAATATTTTTTTAGACCCGCAAAACTTACGATTACAACTAATTTACACAAATCAATGGTAAATGAAAATTTATCGATCAATTTCAACACGAGACAAAACTTTAATTACATAATGATGATTTACGTCATAAAAATCAGATCATTGATTTGTCAATATAAATCATAAATTACCATTTTAAAACCGTTAAGTTGTAGAGTTACAGATCTGAAAAATAATACCCGCCAGCTGTCACGACAATAATCTCAATAATAATTATGGTTTCAGTTTACAGAGAAAATAATTTACAAAATATTTACAATTTTTGCAAATAAATCAAATTGGCAATTTTCAATTATTTCACATTAGACGGGTAGCACGCGATCCTGATTTTTTAATTTTTTTTTTTTTATTTTTAAAGTTAACTAACTTGTCACAACTTGTGTATTTGACCAGACATCTTATCAATTTTATGTTTTCAACGAATTTTTACCGTTCGATCGATTGTACGGTAGCTGTAGTATCGCATTCTTATATTACAAAATGAAATTTAAAATGAATAAAATAAATTTATGCATGGTGTTGCAATAATAAGAAAATTATATATTGCGAATCAACATTTTCAGACAATAGTTTATTAACTGCAGTTGTTGGTGTTCTTATTGTTATAGGTTTATTAACCCTTAAATGCATATGACTCATTATTTAAACAAAATTTTTTTTTTGTTAATTGTATTTGGCTGTGTCGTTTATACAAGCAACAACTGCAAAAAACAAAATAAAATTTGAAACAAATCGAGATTGCCATACTAGAAGAATTTTGTTTATGTGACGAGATTGCTTTGATTTTGTGGATTGTATCTTTTTGCACTTTTAGGCCCGTTATACATTTCAGCTAAGCTAAGCGATGAAAATAGTTCATAGTATATAGCTCGTTTAGTTTATTACGTTGCATATATCAACGATAACATCGCTGTCACATTTACATGGATGTAATTGACGCACAATTTTAAAGTTTTCAACATTAAAAACAAAACTAGATTATATTTTAATATAGGAACCATAGGATTTTTTGTAATATAAAAAAAATTGAATGTGCGTGTGAGCGATATCGCTGACAAGTAAACGAAATACAACTCGAGCTAAGTTATATCGATTTCGATTCGTTTTTTCCCCTCTTTGAAAAAGTAATCTGTATTTTATCAGCAAATCGAACAACAAAATTAATTTCCCCAATTTTAATTATGTGTGTATAATTTTTTACGTATAAAAAAATAAACAAGTCACTAATGTCATTTAAAATTGGCAGCAAAATGACAGAACTATTTTAACATTTGTAAGTGTTTCATAATTATAAAGTGACATAATTATGCATATTAATGTGAACTATCTTGGTTAATGGGGGCGTCAACAGGCCGCTTTGAATTAAATGATTCAGTTCATTAGTAGTGTAGTAAGTTGGTAAATTGAATGTTCTTTTGTCGTATGTTTTTTCTTTAACAACTTATTCTCGACTGACTTAACATATTTTCTAACAAAAAAATAGCGAACAAAAAACAAAAGATAAAATTACAAAAAAAAAAAAAAATGAAAAGGAAAAAAAAAGAGTGAGAGAACGTGCAATATGACGTGGAATCCATATCATTCTCTCCCCAGTAATTTACTCTGGTTGATTCAATTACTCTCGTCGAACATCCAATTTATCCAATTTCGTCAGTGGTCGCTTGAAAACACCTGTGTTTATCTTGAATTCCACAACTCGCACTCGTCCATCTTTGGCGGGGTAAACTTGAACACCAATTTTCTTTGGCCAACAATTTCGGAGATTTTCCGGATCTATCACGATAACAAGGTTTCCTAACTCAATGTTTTGGAACTCTGTCGTCCATTTGGTGGAAATGATGAGGTGCGACAAGTATTATTTAACCCATCTTTCCCAGAACTGTTCCAACAGTTGTTTAGTGACCTTCCAACGGTTTAGGTAAATCAGGTCTTTGTCAGTTGTTTGTGCAAACCAGAAACTCGCATATGAAGGTCCAATCAATCAAAAATGGTTTGTTGTTAATGGTTCTGCATCGGTGGAGTCCAATGGCACATTTGTCAGCGACCGGCTATTTAAGATATCGATCTCGTAGAATAGTGTTCTAAGCACATATTCACGGGGACGTCTCTCCTTCAGCATTTCGATTAAGTATTGTTAAATTAATGGTATAAAACACTCGCAGGCACCACCCATATGTGGTGCGACTGGCGGATTGAAATATCATTTGCAGTTCTTCATGGTAAACTTCTGTTGCATTTCGTCGTAATTTCAATTAGCAATTGCATCGGCTATTTCCTTTTCGGCATTCCTAAAGTTTGGGTCCAAAGTAATCAACACCACATTTGATGAAGGGCCTGGTTGTTAGCTCCAATCGGCATTCCGGCAGTTGTCCAATGACTGGGATTTCTGGCATTGCCTTTTTATTTTTGCAGTGTTGACATTCACGGGAAAATTTTTAGAGTGTTTCTCAATCAAGGAATCCAAAATCTTTCCCGAACATTACAGATGATGGTGACAATTCCCATCTGATTATTCTTTGCATGGTGCCATTTGATGATTAATTTGGTAATGGGATGATTGCCGTCCCAGACAATGGGATTTTTCTTGGCGTCTTTAAGGTTGAAATTGTCTAAGCGGCCCTTTAGCCGAATAATTCTGTCCATATCAACTACACACGGAAGACGTCCCAAACTGCTAATTTTCGGAATTGACTTACCGATTGACAAGAGTTGTAACTCGGAAGAATAGCTGTCGGCTTGTATTCGTCGAATCAATAATTTATCGGCTTTAGCTTAACGCCATGTGCACTTAGTTTTTGCTTGGTTTTGCATATAGCGATGAAAATTAGCATTCAAGCTGTTGATCGTACAATTTTCCAATACTTTTCAAATTTGGTGACGTCAAGAATTGGGAGGATAGTAATGTCGTTGGAGATAACATTAACGTACTCGGTTTTTACTTCTTCAATTTCCGTATCACTGGCCGAATTTTCTTTTGTTTTGGCCATGTCAGTGTGGGACCGTACAAAAATGGGGACTTGAACCACTTTGAATTGTTGTCGAATTCATCGTAACTTTTTTTCTTTTGTCGCATCATCTGCCACATTATCGCCTGTCGGTTCGTAATAGCATTCGGATGCGTTTGTTAACTCCTGGATTTCACCAACTCTCTGAGCGACAAAAACTTTTAACCGTTTAGCGTGTGACTTGATCCAAAGAAGAGTATTTTCTGGATCACTCCAAAGATATGTCGCATCTATGTTGAGACTCAGCGATTTTCTTAAGGACGTGGTCAACCTGGCATCCAAAAGAGCCACTTGTAACTCGAGTCTGGGACTAGACATCGGCTTAGGAGTTGCCACGCGGGACTTTGCATTTATCAATGAACATTGCACATTGTCTTCGTGTTTGAACCCCAAAAATGCAACAGCAGCAAATGCATCTTGAGATGCGTCACAAAAAATATGAAGTTTTATTTGACGATCGGTTATTGAGAACGACGTGTATCTTCGAACAATCTGTAGTGTCCTCACCTTATGTAGATTTGTAACTAAATTTTTCCATATGTCATACTGTCGTTTGGTGATTTCGTCATCCCAGTTGATAGCACTTTCCCATATTTTTTGCATGAGGATTTTTCCGCCAGTTAGAATATTTGACAGGAGTCCCAAAGGATCGAAAATCGACATGATTATTTTCAATACTTCTATCGCTTCGTCGGTCGTCTCGACAGGTTGATGATGTCTGGTTGTATTTTGGTGAAGTTTAGGGGGTACTCAAAATTATCAGTTTTGTAGTTCCACCACATTCCTAAAACTCGCTCTATTTGTTGGTTGTCATCGAGAGTTAGTTGTGCACTGTTGTTTACATGTAAATTACTGTCGATAGTTTCCAGAACAGCTTTTGAATTGGAAACCCAATTGCAAATCACAAAATTGCATTTTTTATGAACTGCAATGACGTCTTTGATTAGTTGAATCGCTTTTGGCTCGTCTGTTGCACCACCCAAATAATCGTCCATATAATGATTTTTAATTATTTCATTACTAGCTTCCGGGTACTCCACCATGAACTCGGGGGCATTTTGATTTTTTACTTCCTGAGCCAGGCACGGGCCGCATGTGGAACCAAAAAATACCACTTGAATCTCAAAAATGTCTGGCTCTCGATGTCGATCCATTCGCCTCTATACCATTCGTTGGGCTGGTCGGTCTTCAGTGCGAACTTTGACTTGTAGAAACATTACTTTTATGTCGGCGACGAATGCGACTGGTTGGATGTGGAAATTAATCAGGATGTTTGCTAATGAATTGTACAAGTCGGGTCCAGATAATAAGAATTCATTTAGACATTTCCTGTTGGATTTGGATGCAGCGTCAAATACGATCCGCAGTTTGTTTGGCTTGTTTGGATTTACCACTTCGAAGTGAGGTATAAATACCATAATTTTGGATTTTCCCTGTCGATGTCATTTGTGGATATTTTCTTCAAATATCCTATATCGATGTACTCTTTCATTTTCTGGGAATACAATGCTGTATAATTTGAATTCCTATCCATTTTTCTGTCCTGACAGTGTAAACGATAAATGGCAGTGATTTTACTCTCGGGGAGATTTGGGCAGTCGTCTTTCCATAAAAGTCCACATTCGAATCTTCTACTATCTATACGTCGAATTGTGTGTTCAAGGATCTTATTACATCGTTTGTCGTCTACAGAAAATCCGAGTTCCACTAACAGATAACCATCGTCCAATCCTACAGATAACCATCGTTTTATTCCACATGATTCGAACTTTCACTGCTATTTTATTAGCTCGTGTAAAACGTTGATATCGTCTCTCTCTCTCTCTCTCTGTTTGAGATTTGTCGGTTTGGAAAACGTGACAGGTATAATCCGGAATGTCATTGGGCTCGTGAATATTCAGTAGGGTTTTGCTCATGGCAGGACCGTTCCAGAGACCGTATATGATTTTACGATTGACAATCACAGGCCAATTGTCTTGTCCAATCAGAATTACTGGTTGTCCCGTTGTTGAATGAAACTTTTGCGACATTTGGTAAATATTTAAAATATTTTTCGATTTTGTCGAATTCGATTGATTGTGTTGGTATCAAAAGACCTTTTATTGTCTTAACGTGACGTAGAACGTAGGGTTTCGCCTGGTCGTAGTTTCCGCTAATTGATACACTAACTGTTTTTGAATCATCTTGGTGCTTCACTTGGTTGTTTGTCCATTGTATCTTGAGCGATTGAATAGGACCATCCAATCCCAACTTATTGGATATGTCTTCGTCGATAAGTGAAAGTGTCGATGCGTCGTCCAATAACAGAAATGTTTCAATCGTCATCTTGGGATCTTTTAATTTGACGGGAACTATTTTGAGCAATACCATGCGCGTGGTATTGTTTACAAGGCAATTTATGTCTGCCGGCGCCTCAATTACTTTATCATTATTTGTTTTATGGAGTAACTGATGATGAGGGCGGCTGCAGTTGTTGATGCCGCAACTTTTTCGCTGTTTGCAATACTTCAGTATGTGTCCTGGGCTTAGACAAGAAAAACAATGTGGATTTTTTGTGAATGTTTACGTTGCAAACTTTTTCCAAAACCAGTCTACGCAACAAGTGTACGACATCAACTGAAAATTAAAAGGTAAATTATTAAGTCCGCCTCCATACGAAATTTGCATTTTAACTTTTTTGACATAAATTAACGAAATCAGAATTTTAAGAAAATAAAAACTTATGCAATATAGGGTTAAGTGCATGAATATATCGATAACCGTCGTAATTTACTACAGTTACTTGCTGTTTTATTGTTAATATTCAAATTACTGATATATAAACGTAAGAACACACCCAGTTCGATTCGATATAATTTATCGATAATTCAATGTCAATTATGGTTGAATTTGATTGAAACAACATGAATGAATGACAATATATTATGCAAAGTTTGATTGTAAGTTATACTTCTGTGTAGGATGTGCGTTCACAACTTTTATGCTTTAAGAATAGATGAATATTTAAATTTTTTGCTCAAAGTGCTTGGGAGTATTTCATACAGATTGGTGCATTAAGGTAGAAAAATTGTTAGAATTACCTTTTAGTAAAAGGCTTAAAGGCCTTTTTACATGATGCTACAAGTAAAAACCAACCCGAGTGAGGGACTTTAGGAATGAGGGATTACCGTGCATTTTATGGATCTAGACATTTTCGGTTTATGGCATAAACGATTTATGGCATAAATTCTACAAATAAATTTCGCAGTTAAGCAATCAAGCATTTTCTGGGTTTTGAAAATTTTCAATTACTTGCTTAAATTTTAAAGTATGGGCTGACGCTAACGCAAAACGTTTAATGGACACATCTGATCAGGTTATCCGGGGTCAGGGCATGCACTTGGTGAAGTAGGCAAAAAATACGATCCATGGCTGATCTTCATCCTACATAGAAACTAGATTACAAATCTAAGGCAGCTTGGGCATAGTATTCAGCAGAAACAGTTAATCCTGAATCCTCTGATTTTCTGAAGTTCCTAAGTAGACGAATCGATACCCTGAAATAATTATGTCAACTTTCAAAAAATCCTTCCAAAAACCAATGAAAGAGGATAGTGGCCAAACTACAGCTAAAGGTACTGCATCTCAATGTACAATGTGCCAAAAAAGGTCTAGAAAGGCTATTTCGTTGTTGTAAGTTTGACGCAATAAGCATATGATAGAAAATAATTTGCAAAAAGCACTAATCGCTGCTTCATACGCTGCACTAATCGCTGCTTCTATCGCAAACAAGTGCATAACCAAATCTTGTGTGCAACACTTTCAATTGAAGTAAAGAAATGAGCGAATATGCCGGAATCAAATAAGCCGATGCCAAAATTTTCCAACCAGTTTCCTTTCAAAGTAGACAGATTAGATCAGGTCCCTCTAAACCAATACTACAAAATAACTTGTTTGGGTGGATCATTTCCAGATAAGCCAATACTACAAAGGCACCTGAATTAATACCAATGCTGTTATCAAAAAATAGTTTGGCGATCTGATATATCCAAGCTCATCCGTCATTTTCATTTACTAATGGTCAGTTATAATGGATTGACTTCTGCAACCTTTGTGGCTACCTGTGCAATTAAACAAGTAGCTCAGGAAACTCTATAGAATCATATCCTAAGGGTTCAGATCAGGCTTGATGTCTGGTGCTGATGATGAAAACGAAGCATTACATCTAAAAACATCACCACAATTTTCCGCACTGGTAGAAAACTTCATGGCACACCATCTGAAAACTCAGAAACCAACCAGAAGAAGAAGAAGTTACGAAGGTATTGGGCATTTATTGGAATCCGGCTAAGGACAGGTTTATGTTTATCACTTAATGAACCGATTCAACAAACTATATACTAAAAAGATCGTGCTATTCGAATAAAGTCCTCTGCGATGCAAGCCAATCTGCCTATTGTATTCTTTCGAATCACAAATCCAGATAGTAAAGTATGCTAACACAATTGATCTCATCGAAAACGAAAGTAGCTCCAATAAAGCAACAGACTCTTTTTTGTCTTGAGTTATGTTACGCCGTACTGCTGACGAATTTAATCAAAGACATCAAATTAGAGTAACGATTTGCTATCATGTAAACTTAAGCCTTAACAGATTCCCAGATTGTACTTGATTGGGTAGCAAGCCACCCAAGACGGTGGAGTATGTTTGTGGGTAATCGAACTAATTATTAACAAAATCTCGTGGAAACTGGAGATAAGTTTATTCAGCCTATTAGCCAGTGGATTGCGCTTCTTGTGGTTTTCCCTTCAAAGAACTTTAAGCACACTTTCTCTATTGGCATAGTCCTATAGTTCGTTGTTGCAACCCATCAAAACATAGCCACCTCAAAATCAAAATTACTTGCATGTAGAAGAAGCATCAACCAAAATATTTACTTTCACTTCGATCTGCTATATAGCCAAATATTCATAGTTTTGAAAACTATAAAGAATATTGAATTATAAATTGTGATTTTACGTCAATAGTGCAGCATAGACCGGATTCAAAATAACCGGTACCTCTCCTCGTGAGCACTCTTCGATCATTGGACCTATTTATTGATGATTTTGGTTTTCTTCGAAGTGAAGGGCGACACCACAACAGGATGGCATCCTTTTCTACCAAGCATCGTGTGATACTGCAACCAAAACTACGATCTCTCTAATTGATTATTCAAGAGATCCATTTGAATAATAAGCATGCGAGACCTTCGCTTCTTTTAGCACTAAGCCGTCATGAGATTCCAATGATGAAATTGCAAGGCAAAGGTAAAGAATATAGTCCATAAATGGTTTACCTGCGTTAAGTTCAAGGCCAATAGTCAGAAACAATTAATGGTTAGTTTGCCACCGTACAATTTATACGGCCCTTTTTTAGCACTGGCCTGGATTATGAGGCTCCCATATCCATGCATCTCACCAAAGTGCAAGGACAAAACTTGCAAGGCTTATATTAGTCTTTTTATGCAGGTTGGAGACCTATATAGTGATGCATTTTTAGCCGCCTTAAAGAGATTCACAACCAAAAAAGGAGTATATTGTGAACTACATAGTGACAACCGTTCTAATTTCGTTGGCGCCAACGTGAAACTTAAACAAAATAATTTAAAAAAAAATTGAAATCATTCAACAAAATAATTAAAAGTGCAAATAATATATCTAATTATTGTAACAGATTTCGAATAACCTGGAATTTCATCCCACCTAGTTTTTCTTATTATTTGAAGCGAGTAGTTGGCAGCAATATTCTCACCCACAAAGAATTAAATACACTTCTAGTTGAAATAGAGGGTATCCTTAATTCACGACCACTGTGCCATGGCATTTTATGATTGGAAATAAAATATCGGAGGTGGACATTACACATTTAAAAATGTCTAACGTAAATCGATGGCAAAGGTTCAACGAATTCAACTGTCAAATAGCTCAACTTGTATGGACAAGACGTCCATAAAACTCATACTCGTATATGAGTGTTATAATTGGACATCATCCCAAAAAATTGATGAAAGAACCACGCACAAGCATGCTAACTTGATAACATTTCACAGGCTCAAGAACAAAACCTTGGTCTTAACATGTTGCTTAAAGTATTAAAATAAGTAAAAGAACAGATTAACACAACTATACAGTTTTAATTACTCTATACTTGAGGGGAGTTATAATTATCACTAAATTATGTACTTATACAACAAAGTAACGAACTTTGTCCACATGTTCAAAAGCGTGTATAACACAATTCAAACAATATCTGTAAATATTTTCCAAGACCACCTTATTCCGGTAAAGTGTGATCGTAAACTAACTAACGCTATAAAATTATCTCAACATAATATTTACAAATCTTTGAAGGCAACAAATGTATTTATCTTAGATCGTTAAGCACAACATAATTATATGTACACATATTCGCGTAAATAACAATTATAAAGTCGCTATATGTCGTTCGTTCGCGTATATACATTATCTTACTTAGACACAGCACAAAATAATTAAGAAGAGAAAAATAAAAAACAAAAATCAGCCAAGATAAAATATAGGCGAGGTCGTCGTTATAAACGACGGTGAAATGAACTAAATTTTAACATTTCAAACGTCACACATATATACAGTCATCGTATTCGCAGAAAACGAAATGAAAAACTCTTATGAAAACGAAATTAATTTTAAGATATGAAAATAAAGTCGAGGTGGGGTGTAGGGTAAGGTATATCTCCTTCTATAGTTGTACCGCGCGCACAGCATGAGAATCAACGTATAAATAGTAAAACTAGGATCATAGCAAATCATTCAATCACAACATCTTAAACCATTAAGAATTATTTCTTTGTACTTTAACAAAAATAAAAAATAAAAAACTCAAAATGTTCAAATTCGTAAGTTCGGATATATACAGTGGATTATTTAGATAAATTTAATATTTTGTGTGTGTGTCTGTGTTTTTGGTGTTACAGGTAGTACTTTCAATCTGCATTGTTGCCGCTTCAGCTGGATATATTGGTGCCCCATTAGCCTCCCCATTGGCATACGGACACTCATATGGATCGTACGGTGCTATTAGTCATGCGGCCCCACTTGCCTACAGTGCACCATTGGCCTATCATGGTGGTTATGCCGCCCCAGCTGTAGTCAAAACTATTTCACCAATTGCATATTCTGCACCGGTCATTAAACACGCTGTTCCAGTTGCAACATCATATGCCAACACATACAAAGTAAGTTTAATGTTGTGAAAATCGTTAAAATCGGGTTCGTCGCTTACACATTATTTTAAATTAAATCTTTTGTTTTAATTTAATCGTGCACAGGTCTCAGTTAAAGCTCCCGTAGCTTATGCCGCACCAGTTGCTTACCATGCCGCTCCAGCATACGCTCATGCTTATGCCGCTCCAGCATACGCACATGCAGCACCCGCATACGCATATGCATCGCATGCAGCTCCATTATCTCTTGCTCATTCATACTACCATTAAGTCCTCAAACATATATAACCTAAACAATTTTCTAACCTTAAAAAAAAAACTTTAAATTTTTTTATTATTTAATTTAATTTATTTTCTTTAAACAAATCGAAAACCTATACTTGTAAATAATTACTAAAAAAAAACTATCTAAGAGTCATCACGAGATAAATAAAAGAATGAGCACTAGAAGATCATCATAGCAGATATACGAACAATTAATTGTATCGAGGAAAACGAAGAAAAATTATCAAATCAACGTCGATCGTAAAATTTTTGTAATTTTTTTTTGAAATTTATAAAATGCAATAAATTAAATGTTTTGTAATAAAAACCTAAAACCGTATCAATCTATATATACCCTCTACCAGTACTATAAGTCGAACTTATAGTTACAACTCTTAATATTGATTACACATACTCGGATATATGCACAAATACGATTGCACGATCTACATATTTTCTCATGACATAAAATTTTTTTTTTTTTGCCACAAATGTTAATTCCAATTTCGATTTCGTTTGTATATCTATATTGAAAATTGAAATGGAAAATTTGCACATATACCACATTACCCCGCATACAAAAGGTTATGTCATATATAAAATAAAAAAATATTTGTGTTGCATACAATTAAAATGTAACACAAGAAATTCATTGTTATAAGCTAACCGTGACATCTTAAAGACTTGTTTTGTCTTTAACTTTATATAAATAAGCCAACAACATGAATAAATAAATAATCAAATCATGATTATCGCATTTTGTGGGTTTGGTAACAACATTTGATGACGATGGTAATGAAATTTCCGCTATATACAGTTTTTTTTATATTGTGTAAGATTGCATAAAAAATATTAATGAGATATAAATTTGAGTGAATTATTTTCTATTATACATACGAATATTATGTGGTATCTATTTGTTATTAAATAATAATTTAAATAAGACGTTAAGGTAAGACGAAGTAATGGAGACATTTATAAAATAATTCAAATGTCACAATTTGATTTAAGTCAAACTGTTTTGACTCCAAAATATTTTATGTGACAGCACAATGTGTCAAGTTTACATATGCTAGAAATATCACTCAAAATAAATTTGTTCGTCATAATTAGGTTTTTTTTTCCAAATAATTCTTGATTTTTTTATTTTTTAATTACAATCTAGTCTAAGACTAATAAGCAATTTTATCCTAACTTAAATTACTACATTTTGATGAAATTTAAGGGTTAATCCATCGATGTACTCCTTAGTTTTGCTCCTAACTAAATCCGTATTATCCAGTAGTTGGATGACCTCTATGTTAACATGAATAATATCTATATGCTGCTCTGCTTGGTACATCCCCACAGCTGGGCACCATAAGTCCAAACAGGCTTCAATATTTGCTTATAAAGCAGAAGCTTATTAGGAATTGATAGATGAGAGTTTCTTCCCAGTAACCAATACATTTTATTGTATTTTAGTAGTCCCAACTCGTTTTTTTTAAATGAGCTTTCCAGTGAAGCTTAGCGTCTAATGTCATACCAAGATATTTGGCAGTGTTTACATGTGGTATTTCTTGATTATTTAAATATACTGCGGTTTGTGTACTAATCTTAAGACGTTAAGGTAAGACGAAGCAGTAAAAGAAATGGAGCCATTTATAAAATAATTCAAATGTCACAATTTGATTTAACCAATTTGCGGTACCAAAGTGGTTTCTGAAAATCCTGACAGTCGCACCAAAATTTTGGTTACATCTTTCAAGATTCGACCCATCAACCAAGAGGGTGATATTTTGAAGATGGCGGATAGTTACTTAAAAACTCAGTGTTGTAAAGTCATTAAAATAATTCCAAAAAGTGGCAGTTTGCAAGATTTGGAATACATTTGCTTTAAGTTAGGCCTTAATGATGAATTGTGGGAATTGGCACTAAACCCTCATACCTGGCCTACTGGTGTTTTTATTCGTCCTTTTAATTAAGCAAATTAGGGCGGCAGGGCCTTCTCGAGTAATATTTCGGTTGGCGAACACAACTTCAGATTAAGAAGAGTTAATTTTAAGAACTCTACGGCAGGTGATGTAGGTCATTTGTATGTCCGCAGTTTAACCAAACATTTTGATGAGATATCCGTTTTGTTACCATGGTCATTATTATCGAAGGCTTTACTAAAAACTTGGTAGTTAGTTGGTCATAATAGAATCGATGCTGCTTAGCCGATACTAATCGCATTTATCAAATTTGTTGAGATTCTTTAGTTACCATCCTTTTAATCATTCGTCCATTTCCTCTTCGAACCCTAAACGACAGAATTAGAATTTGGATTTCCCCAATTCCTTTCCCAAATATATCATGTTCTATTAAGGTGTGTTAAATAAATTCTTGAACTTTAGTGGCTGATTAATTTAAGAGGTATATGAAGGAACAAAAACGGGTATAAAAAGAATTTCACCGTCATCAGCTACACTGAGAACCGTAATTATACCACCCCAAAATACTTCTTGAGGCACATTAATGGAATGGGTGGCCATTTATTATTTTAAATGGCATAGTTCCATATGTAATTCTGGATATAAAATATGTCTAAGTTTGTCTTGTGGATACTACATATAAACATATTATACTACCAAAAAATTCTGTCCAATTTTAATCCACATAATCCCAATCCGTATTTGCTAAATTAAAGTCTCCCAATATTATCAAACGAACTATTGTGACACGAGCGGCGAACATTTCTGAGGAGCAAAGAGATTTCACTGTAAATGGGATGGATTACTCTAATGAATAAATTATAAGCGCAGACAATGTTGTCAAAGTATTACATCTATTATTAAAATACGGTTTTTTCTTCGCTACAAAACCTTACCGGAGGAAAACTACTTATAACATATCTATGAAGGTTACACTTATAGTATAGTAAATTACTTTAGTCCACTGATCATGCCCATGAACTACATAGATTTTAAACAAGATTAAAAATCGTCATAAAAATCTCATAAACAATTTTATGTTATACAAAAATCACTAAAATGGAGATTTAGCTTTTTTTTTAATACTTTGCAGGAAGTTACTTTACAATATTTACGAATATTTTATGTACTTACTTACATATTATAAAACGAACTCAACCATACGTTTGTTTATTACAACTAATTTACTAGCAATTAAATCGGTTTAAGTGATCTCATTACATTTTTAATTTATTATTGAAAATTACAAAAAAATAAAAATAAAAAATAAATTCTAATACAAATGGCATTGCTGAAATTGTCTTGTTGTTTCAAATAATACTCGTGAGAATTATATCGTGGCACTACCTTGCAGATTGCAACATACATCTATGTGTATGCGAGTACAATCGTGCAAAATATTTTAAGTTTGGTCGTACTTTATGATTTTTAGTACGATAGTATATAGTCTGTAACAATTAAATAATTTATCGGTATGTATCGATTTAATTGGTCGCACAATATACATGGTATAGATTTTCAATGTCATAAGATAAACAATAAGTTAATTTTTAATAGAAACGTGGAAACAAACCTTTTGTTGTATGGTAATGTCAAAGCCATCGTCGTTGACAGCTATCGCTGCACCTACCTTCTATAATACGCGCTTATTCGTCAAACTTACATAAATCCGTTTTCTCCTAGCTTTTGGTCATTTTAGAGAGTTTGTGTTTGTAGTTCCGAAGCCATAAATGTCTAATCCATAGTCTAATTAGCAAAGTTTCAAGTTGCATCATGCACAAATTAAAAAATTTATCAAAATTTATGAAAATGTATAAATATATTATAGTAGTATTAATACTGATGTCGAGAGCTTTCGATTTAGGTATCAGTCATCAAAATTGGACCACTATTACGTTTCCTATTGACTATTCCTTCATTTTCGAAAATCTGTAAAGGCTTCCCCGTTCCCGAATTTGTATGCTTAAAAATCATATTATCTGCCTCCCGATGTACAATTGAGCAGAACTATTAATTAGACATGGGAAAAAACTGCACAGTATTCAGAAAAAACTGCACAGTATTCAGCTTACAAAAGGTTCATCCAAGGCGTAATGGAATAAATTAAAACTATAGATGAAATAAAAAAAAAGCTCTGACTAAGCAAGAGCATCGACTTCTATAGCAAGTGATCCGTTGCGTCAAGATGATCAAATTTCCATAAATATTTGGATATTGCGACTTTAAGCACCATGCCAGTTTATTTGTTTTAGACATTTTTGAGATCAGCGATGCCTGTCCTATCGAGTATTATACGGTAGAATATATTCTTTCGCATTGCATGCCAAACAGTGCACTCAAAGTGGAACATGCAATTTTCTCTTTGCGGCATAAATGTGATTGACAATCAATGAGATACCTATTACCACTACAAAAGTATTTGAGACAACATCCGACAGTGCCAGAACAAAAACATTCCAATGATTCGCAATTTATCCCTTCGCAGCCATCCGTCATGGCTCCAATTTATTACCTAAATTTATTATCTTAAACATAGTATGGCTATTATTCATATGGGTGAAACACGTACATTGATCACTATATTAGCGCTGTTTGGGCACTCAATATAACGAACTACTGGCTGTTTTCGGTTTTTATAACGTGGTAACGCAGCATGTTCAGAAAAGTGTATGAAATTTGTCCTTTTAGCACAGGGATTACCCGTTAAGGCATTAATTTATTTTCAATATTTTATTGCATATAGGTTGATCTTTAATTTCGAGGCCTCATTTGCAATATTATATGATTGAAGTCGACAGGACGCGAAAATGTACAGCAATGACATTTTCTTATAATTACAATGACGTATTTTTTTAGTTCGAATCTGTAATTTATAAACAGTTAGAATTATAAACTTTAAGCACCATGCCAGTTTATTTCCGTGTTTGAATCCGTGTCCGTTGAGATCCCAACCCAGATTTTTTTTATACTATTAGACTTGAGAGAGAAGTCCTTAAATTTATTAATACCGGTAACCCGATTTTGTTCTGTTTTTCATTCATTCTAACGCAAGAAAATTGAAAATGTCGTATACGTATACAGTATATAATATACACATTTATTATAGTGTGATTCAATTTTATTTTAATGTGTCAGTTTAATTCTCATGTAAATTACGCCTAAATGTTGTTTCAATAAAGCCTAAATGTCGAAGTGGTTGAAATCGGTTACCGCATGAGTATTATTTTCCCAACCTTTCGATATGACGATAGATGGCTTATACATACAAAATCAAAAATCAAATGTCGTTTTGTATTTTCATTCAAAGAAAAATATTATAGACGGAACTTTATTATTTTGATCGAAAATCGAACAGAGAATAAAATTAATGTTTTAAAATGGTAAGTGTTCACAATTTTAAGATTCAAAATTAAAAATCAAGTCACAAAATCAAGTTTCAACAAAAAAAAAGTAAACAGCTGAGTAATACATGCATGAGCATTGTAATACATTAAATGGCAAATTAATTAAAATTTTACAAAATTTAAAGCGATTTAAATTTATAATATAAATAATTATTTGTGTATTTAAAAAAACAACTAAAACTTTAGATGCGCACGAATATTTCAAAAATAATGTACCGAAAAAAACTAACAAACAAATGTAAACAACATGCGCAAATACAGTGCGCATGTACAATACCACGAACACAAACACCAATATTAAAGCGCTCCGGTTTAACAATTCGTACGCATGAGAATTACAAAAAAAACGAACAAAATCAGTGTACTGGAGTACATTTGTTTTAAAATTGCAAACAATTGGTAACTTTTGATTAATTGATTACCGTTTGTTGAAGAGCTCCAAAGCTTACACGCTAACAAAAATTGGTTCGACTTTAACAACTTTGACTCATACAAGAGCTGAATAACGAAGCAATATTAAAAATATTCGAGTACCGCACTGGGGAAGAGTTATCCTCAAATCGAAGTTATTCCCCAACAAACTATCGTTACCATGATATTATCATGGTAACGATAGTTTGTTTTGAAAGCGATAGAAAACTTCAAAAGACAATTTTAATGTTGTAGCTTCTTTTCAGCAGTGTTTTAAGCTGTGATATAATTGTCACAGCTTACTATAATCATGCGGTACATTTTTTTGAATGGATTAACAGAGATCGCATTTGTCAACGAAATTATAGAGATGATAAGTTAAACCTTCATCAGATACAATTCCCTAAAAAAACAAGGTGGCTGTGTCGTCTGCACGGCCGTAGTGATACGTGATAACGTAAATATGTAGTGGGCGAAATGATAGACTGTATGGATTTTTTAAAATCGATTTATTTATTACTAGCAACCGCTAGTATTACTAGCAATTTTCATTTGAAAACAAATAATTGCAATAATTAGGCAATTCGAAAGACATTCAGACTGTATAATTTGAAATTTATGTTTTTTTTTCTTAATTACAATTAATGTGGGTATTAATTAGTTTAATTTTATTTTAATTAATTTGCACTGTTCTTTACGCAAATTTTGACACCAAAATTGGTTCGATCAGTTAATGCATTCTCTCGCTAGCATGTTAAATCGCTCTAATCAGAGGTTCGCGGTGCGCCCTCCCCCGCCTCCTGTTGACCACAATGTGAAAATACAAAGAATGATGCATCGAGATTAAAAATGAACCTACGCAATGATATATTTAGAATGAAGTAATACCTTATACTTAATGAGTAGTCTCCATGCAAACAAGGACAAATTCGATTTTCTGAACATGCCTTAGTTCTAAGTTTAAAAACGTTATCACGTTAAAAGAACCATAAAGAGTTAGCAAATATCAACAGTATTGTAATACAAACCACAGCAATGAATAAAATTAAGATGAATACAAGCAGTTTAATGGTTTCAGGCTAACAAATACCACAAATAATATTCCCAGTGGAGATACTTCAAGAGGACAGGATACTTAAAAAAGGCAGAAGGTTGTGAGAATTCACTAAAGAGAGAATATAACAGAGGTACACCAGAAATATGATGGAATGAAGGCATTATTTGACTTATTGAGACCAAACCTACAAATTTAAAAAAATATATAGGAGAATCTAACTCAGGTGTAGAAAGCAAATTTATGGAATGAAATGATAATAAATTTGAGAAAATACAGAAGAATAGGCCTGACCGAAAAATTTCTCGAATTCCTACTTTTAAATTTGGCTCAAAACGAATCTGATGGGTACTGGTTCTTTTACCAATTCTTATATATATATATATATATATATATATATATATATATATATATATATATTTATATATATATATATAAACATTTGATTTGTCTACCATTAGATAAACACTAGCTAATACTTTCAATCGATAACAACAATTATACACCTAGAGCCATGAAGTGTTGTATTTACGACACGATAATTACTTTTATTACAAAAACTATGTACAAGAATGTCAATTACGAAACGAATCAATTATATTTTTAATAACATAATGTAATAAGGACAGTTCCATCTGTGCAGTTATTAGAATACCACACAGAAAAATGCTGCTAAGAATTCC
This sequence comes from Tipula confusa, assembly GCA_963556175.1. Taxonomy (NCBI): domain Eukaryota; kingdom Metazoa; phylum Arthropoda; class Insecta; order Diptera; family Tipulidae; genus Tipula; species Tipula confusa. The sequence continues at coordinate 26,263,373 of OY744477.1, read as the reverse complement.
AACGTGCCATCAAAATTCTTTTGTATTTACAAAACTCAAATAGAATTAAACAATTGGTTGGCATAGCTTAACTTCATGGCATTCATCAATGTTGGAATGTAAGTCATCGACATCGTCAGTATGATTTGCAATATATAAATATATGTATGTACGTATGAATGTGCATACGCAATCGTATATAGCAACAAATCAATCAAACATATAATTATTTCGCACTTCACACTAGTTCACAGGGGAGACGGAAGTTAACATACGAGTGTTTCAAAATGTTATGGTAATATATAAGAAATGTATACGATTAAAAATTAAATAATTAAAGTGAGAGGATTAAGTTAAAACTTTTACTTAAACTAATATCACAGATTATATATACTTCGTACAGATATGTAACTTCTGCTACGCCTTTGTCTGAGCTAACAATTTTATTTTATTGTTTTTGTTTTTTCGATCATTTTTATTTAGAAAAGGTCCACATATATTATTAATATGAACTTAATGAAACAAAAAATAAATAACAAATTATTAACACCTTTTTATATTTTTGGACCAGTAGATGCCAATAAATAAGGTTTTTCAAAAGTATGAGAAATATATACACGTTACGTAAGGTGCTAAACAAGGAGGAAATGATCTAATGATCAATGTTTTCCACACACACGTACACACATGTATTATATATTTGTTAGTGAATTGCATCGTCCCTATTTCGATTTTACTATATAAATTTTTTCTTTTTGTGATTTTATTATGTTTCTACGTTATTAACGTTTAATGCACTAAAATCAAAAAAAAAAAAGATTTTTGTTAAATTATTTTGTTTTACATCTATGGAAATGATGTTTACAAAATTTATATCGTCGACAAAGGTCCAGTACAGGATATGTAATTTCATGGATTTACTTTGTAGTTTGCAGTAAACGAAATAATTTAATCGACGATATGTTTGAACACATATTTTTTTTACTTTGTTGTGTTTGTAGCAAAATTAGAACCTCCTCTAAAAATATAGGAAGTTTTAATCAAACTATATTATTTATGTACTCGTATTATATAGGTAGATACAGTTTTTTTATGCATGTATTCTAATGATACAAATATTTTTTTTGGTTGATCTTCTGTGACAAGGTATTTTTTCTTTTCGTTACAATTCAAAAGCGGATTAATTATACAATTGAAATTTATTATTTTAATTTAAGTGAAGTCAAACATGTTTTCACCAAACAGAGAAAATCGCACAATTTGGACGACATGTATCGTTCCTGGTTGTGGAAATCACTCTGCAAAAACAAACTACCGGTTTTTTAAACTACCAAATGATGAGCAAAAAGCGAACATTTGGTTAAACGCTTTACAAATATCTGCTTGTAACTTAAAAACCAAAATAAATTATGTATGTGAAATTTTATTGTTTGCTATGAATTTTTTGTTTTCTTTTATTCATATTTCATAGTAAAAAATCAAAACAAACTATATAAGTGTTGGTTAGTTTTAAAATTTGGCCGTATATGAATATAACCAACACTAATTTCAGTAGTCGCTTTGTCCCTTTAAATTTGGAATAATCGGTCTTAGTAATATAGACGTTTTTGAGTGTACCGTTTGATTTTGTGTTTCTGCGTAACCTACAGCACAGCTTGTATAAACATTTGTGTTGGTTTTGTATCAACAAAATAATCCCAAACCCGTTTTTTTAATTTCTAGTGCATTATAACGTTAATAACTTATAATTTACAAATAAAAATAAATTATCTATTATAATCATAACAAAGACGACACAGTGTACTAACCGTTTCAAAATACAGCAGATCGAACATAATTGTATATTTTACAATTAACCAAAAAATATTTGTATCATTAGAATACATGCATAAAAAAACTGTATCTACCTATATAATACGAGTACATAAATAATATAGTTTGATTAAAACTTCCTATATTTTTAGAGGAGGTTCTAATTTTGCTACAAACACAACAAAGTAAAAAAAATATGTGTTCAAACATATCGTCGATTAAATTATTTCGTTTACTGCAAACTACAAAGTAAATCCATGACATTACATATCCTGTACTGGACCTTTGTCGACGATATAAATTTTGTAAACATCATTTCCATAGATGTAAAACAAAATAATTTAACAAAAATCTTTTTTTTTTTGATTTTAGTGCATTAAACGTTAATAACGTAGAAACATAATAAAATCACAAAAAGAAAAAATTTATATAGTAAAATCGAAATAGGGACGATGCAATTCACTAACAAATATATAATACATGTGTGTACGTGTGTGTGGAAAACATTTATCATTAGATCATTTCCTCCTTGTTTAGCACCTTACGTAACGTGTATATATTTCTCATACTTTTGAAAAATTTTATTTATTGGCATCTACTGGTCCAAAAATATAAAAAGGTGTTAATAATTTGTTATTTATTTTTTGTTTCATTAAGTTCATATTAATAATATATGTGGACCTTTTCTAAATAAAAATGATCGAAAAAACAAAAACAATAAAATAAAATTGTTAGCTCAGACAAAGGCGTAGCAGAAGTTACATATCTGTACGAAGTATATATAATCTGTGCTAATATGTAAAAAAGATGTTTTCATCCACACCACGTACAAAATTGAATATCACGTGACATTGGCACACTATATCGGGTTACTAACGAACACGATAATCATAAATATATAAGTTGTAAGAACCTATAACTACGGGTAGCAGAAAGATAGCAAAAACTAGAATCGCACAAGGACTCCAATTGAACCAGTATATATACTAACGCTTTTTTATTATCCTTTATATGAGACACCAGGACTTGTCATCAAAATCCAGATTTCATGATTGAAGAAAAATCGACAAGTGTCATGGTAGTTGGATCAGAATTCAGTGTAACCTAGCAGTGTGCACTCATTTTTAGACAAACTCAGGTGTGCAAGTTTAAAGATTAAAGTTTAAAGTTTAAAGTTTAAAGTTTAAAGTTTAAAGTTTAAAGTTTAAAGTTTAAAGTTTAAAGTTTAAAGTTTAAAGTTTAAAGTTTAAAGTTTAAAGTTTAAAGTTTAAAGTTTAAAGTTTAAAGTTTAAAGTTTAAAGTTTAAAGTTTAAAGTTTAAAGTTTAAAGTTTAAAGTTTAAAGTTTAAAGTTTAAAGTTTAAAGTTTAAAGTTTAAAGTTTAAAGTTTAAAGTTTAAAGTTTAAAGTTTAAAGTTTAAAGTTTAAAGTTTAAAGTTTAAAGTTTAAAGTTTAAAGTTTAAAGTTTAAAGTTTAAAGTTTAAAGTTTAAAGTTTAAAGTTTAAAGTTTAAAGTTTAAAGTTTAAAGTTTAAAGTTTAAAGTTTAAAGTTTAAAGTTTAAAGTTTAAAGTTTAAAGTTTAAAGTTTAAAGTTTAAAGTTTAAAGTTTAAAGTTTAAAGTTTAAAGTTTAAAGTTTAAAGTTTAAAGTTTAAAGTTTAAAGTTTAAAGTTTAAAGTTTAAAGTTTAAAGTTTAAAGTTTAAAGTTTAAAGTTTAAAGTTTAAAGTTTAAAGTTTAAAGTTTAAAGTTTAAAGTTTAAAGTTTAAAGTTTAAAGTTTAAAGTTTAAAGTTTAAAGTTTAAAGTTTAAAGTTTAAAGTTTAAAGTTTAAAGTTTAAAGTTTAAAGTTTAAAGTTTAAAGTTTAAAGTTTAAAGTTTAAAGTTTAAAGTTTAAAGTTTAAAGTTTAAAGTTTAAAGTTTAAAGTTTAAAGTTTAAAGTTTAAAGTTTAAAGTTTAAAGTTTAAAGTTTAAAGTTTAAAGTTTAAAGTTTAAAGTTTAAAGTTTAAAGTTTAAAGTTTAAAGTTTAAAGTTTAAAGTTTAAAGTTTAAAGTTTAAAGTTTAAAGTTTAAAGTTTAAAGTTTAAAGTTTAAAGTTTAAAGTTTAAAGTTTAAAGTTTAAAGTTTAAAGTTTAAAGTTTAAAGTTTAAAGTTTAAAGTTTAAAGTTTAAAGTTTAAAGTTTAAAGTTTAAAGTTTAAAGTTTAAAGTTTAAAGTTTAAAGTTTAAAGTTTAAAGTTTAAAGTTTAAAGTTTAAAGTTTAAAGTTTAAAGTTTAAAGTTTAAAGTTTAAAGTTTAAAGTTTAAAGTTTAAAGTTTAAAGTTTAAAGTTTAAAGTTTAAAGTTTAAAGTTTAAAGTTTAAAGTTTAAAGTTTAAAGTTTAAAGTTTAAAGTTTAAAGTTTAAAGTTTAAAGTTTAAAGTTTAAAGTTTAAAGTTTAAAGTTTAAAGTTTAAAGTTTAAAGTTTAAAGTTTAAAGTTTAAAGTTTAAAGTTTAAAGTTTAAAGTTTAAAGTTTAAAGTTTAAAGTTTAAAGTTTAAAGTTTAAAGTTTAAAGTTTAAAGTTTAAAGTTTAAAGTTTAAAGTTTAAAGTTTAAAGTTTAAAGTTTAAAGTTTAAAGTTTAAAGTTTAAAGTTTAAAGTTTAAAGTTTAAAGTTTAAAGTTTAAAGTTTAAAGTTTAAAGTTTAAAGTTTAAAGTTTAAAGTTTAAAGTTTAAAATTTAAAGTTTAAAGTTTAAAGTTTAAAGTTTAAAGTTTAAAGTTTAAAGTTTAAAGTTTAAAGTTTAAAGTTTAAAGTTTAAAGTTTAAAGTTTAAAGTTTGTTTATAGTTTTGTAATTGGAATACTTAGCTTGATTGATAATTTGGTTTATTGCCACCACTTGAGAGGTGCGTAAATATAGGTACGCTTTTGACCATTTATGAGATGCTGCTAATTGGTTTCATTTTAAAGAAATTAGCAGGCCTCCTTTGATTTTTTTCTTTTAGATTTTAGACTGTTTATGATATGATTTTTGTCTGTAATTTTACTGTATACTTTTACATTGAAATGTCCGTCTGAATGTAATTTATTTAACAAGCAGATAAACTTAGTCCACCTTTCGTATTATGCACGTCTCTTGCTCCTCAAACTTATTTACTTAAATCGATAAACAAACCCAATAAAAACTACTATATAGTCTGAATATCAACTGTCAAACTGTATTTCGACATCAACATTTCGTCCACCTTCACATTAACGTTTTACCTTTCTGAATGCAATCGATCCATTAAATTTGCAAAAACAAAAAAAAATATAAATGATCTTAAAGGTTGATACAATGATCTAAATTTTAAAACGATTGGCTATGCCTTGATTAATACACACTAAAAGAAAAATCGACCAAAATCACAATGAAATCCAACACCCCACACATCCCACAGCTTAAAATTGAATTATTTTAACAAACATTTTCTATTTTACACTGTACGTACAAAATAATTGCTAGATATATGTATATCTTGTCTCTAAGAAAAGAAAAGTGACTTAAGCTAATATAATTTAAGCGAAAAACAAAATATGTCTCAAATAAACCAGCCGCTGTTAAATATATTTTTTTGTTGTTGTTTGTTGCATAAGTGCATGAATTTGAAATGACAACAGTATGAAAAAAAGAAAAAATATGTGAGTCTATAATATGTAAAATGACAGAATACAGTCACAATGTTGAGTATATGATTTGAGAAAAGTGTATCGGGAATTTTTGTTATTAAATCTGGTACACGACAAGGAGATGCTGCCGTATGCATATAGTATCCATAAGTTACTTGAAGTTTAACCTGGTAAGATGGTGATACTCAGGTGCTTGGTGGTAATTGACTACTAAGTAATAACATATCCGAGTATCTCCAGCAGCATGATTTTTGTCTTCAGAGTGATGTCGTGTCAATGATGGATCATAGATATGGTTCTATCTGCTAATCCGGATTATCTTTATTTAAGTTTCGTCATTACTACCACAGTCCAATCGTCATGGCCCCAATCCAGATTCGGTTTTCAAACTACAGGTAATAACGTATTGCCCTTTCTTCGCCTTCATTTGTTACTGTGTTATTGGATCGTCAGAATATTTTTTAGTTTCGCAAATGTTTTTAGTTTCACAAAAACAAGAACACGCTCTTATCAAAAAGCCTTCTTCCAATATTTCTGATGTTTTAGTCGCCCTACTAACAGGTAACGCCTTTAAGTCCATCGCCATTTGTCTGCAAAAATTGTAGGTGGTTATTCCAACAACCGATTGTTTACACTTAATTCAGTCGCTGGTGCAAATTGTAAACAAACAGTATGGTTTTTATACAACAGTACGAATTGATCCAGAAGGTTCGATCACGGAAGCAAAAATAATATAATTAGCACGTTAATCATGTTTATAATTTATGAATTATGGTCATCCCTCTGCATGGAAACGCACAAATAAACCCAAAAACAAATCACAGATGCCATAAACAGTAAGTCGATCAATTACTGGGAAAAAATGCTGTACTAATTATGAGATTGCGCTATAAAACGATAAGCATCAATCTACATACATTTATAATTAAATTTTCACCATATTTTATGGCTATGATTCACATACTACATGTGTGTTCATCACCATATACATAAAGCAGTAACCAAATTTTCACACCAAATCAAAAATACATTTCATCTATTTACAGAATTACACCATATGACAAGCAAAATTCACATAAATCTGTGCGACAGTTTTTACTGTTTATACTTCAACTTAAATGATTATGATAAATGGTCTTAATGCAAATATAATTAAAAGGTATCTTGTCTCGTCTTAAAAATGGTGTTGATACATAATAAGAGACAGCGAAATGCATAATTACGTCATTATATGCGATAATCATATATATACGACAAGTAGATTACATATTACATTCATCATATGGTGACATGTATGTTGCACGTCGCGAATTTATAAATAGACACACTTGTTGGTACGATTTGTACTTGTATATAGCAACGCGATGTTTGAGGCAAGATTATGAATTATATACGATCAAGTGTAGGTGCGTTCTTTTCATATCATTATACTCATGAGTATTTTGTATGTACATTAAATACGAGACATATTTACATAACTTTAAGAGACGTAATCGTGTTATCTCAATATGATCGATTATATTTTTGTGACAACATGATGATGATAAATTATGATTTTAAAAGACTTTTACATATTTAAATGTTGTTACATAAAATCTTGATATCTATTTTTAGATCGATATCGTTTGATTTATAGAACATTCGAAGGATTAATTTGGTACGAAACAACATGTTTGTGGTTAATCTAGCAAAAACCAGATCACTGGGTGCTCAAAAATGATACATGTAATGATACTGGCGCTTTCTTGGAAGGCGATCAAGTCTTACTTTTTAAACTTCCTATAATGGTCGCCTACAATAACCACGTCTTTTTCTACATAGTAGTTAAGATTTAGTTGCAACAACCGTATCTTCGTTGTACTGTTTGTAGCGCCTTCTAATATATTGCACTATTGAAAATACTAGTGGCATGTCTGTTCTTTCCACAATGTTGAGCCTGATAACCATATTGCACTTAAAGGCTCATTTCTTTCCCAAAATATACAAATTACACAGCCTCTTTACTATTTGACTTGTATGCTAACCACTGTAATTGTTTTTTGCGATAAAAGTTTTCAGCGGACTGACACTTTTATCCAATTGGGGAAACTGATGTTTGCAGTTGGTTGCCAGTGTTTTTCAACTCTAGTAGAAGATCTCCATACGTGGTTAAGCGAATATGTATGACTATTTGCTCCAGACTAGTAAGTTTTGAGACCTTCCTCACTTTCCAACTCATCATATGATACTGTCTCCTTCTTTTCAATCAAAAGCGAATCCGGTCGAAATTATCTTTTTCGATTCCTTTTCCGCTTTTCGGAACTGTAATTTCTGCCACTCTAGTTTAGCACATATCTCTTGTTTAGCACCTCCAGATTTCTTCCCGGTACCACATACACAAGCGGACGTTCATTTTATTATGTGTTTGAACTCTGGGGTTTCCAGTCTTTCATGAGTCCTTCAAACTTTTTTATCTTCTCTTTATAGGATAATTTTGTTCAACAGGAGCATCCTTTTATTTTGCCATGGTCAATGTTACTATCCTGTACATATTTAAACAGGTTGTTTAACTATTTTTTAACGGCTTATACAGTTCATGTTCCTTCCATCTGGTCCTCATTTAGGTGAGGAACTTAAACTACCCCAGATATATTAGGTTACTTGAAGGCGACTTTTTGAGCTTTTCACTTTTCTTTAATGGGTTCTTTAACTACTTGGGGTCAAATTCTTAAAACTTGTCCAAGTTTTGACGTCCTTGACAAATCGAACAGAACCAATTTGTACATCAATATTTGTATCAGCAGTCAAGCAGTCTCCATAAAGCCGCCAATCATTTTTTCGTCGCCGTTCCTCATCCGTGGTTTTTTATTGGGCTGCCTTACTCAGGTTGTTTTCGGTCCTGAAAACAACCTGAAATTTAAGAGACATACGTTGCTAAGAGACATACGCTAAGAGACATACGTTGTTTGATTCGAATTCCCTGATGAGCAAACTTTTTCTGGGAGTTTCGTATATCAGAAGTATTAGCGTTACTTGCTAAAAATAAATTCTTTACAACTCTAACTACCTAGTTCTCAGGCTCAGCAAACACTTATTTACTTATTTAGTGGCGCAGGCTACTTATAACTACAGCATCGTCTATCAGAATTGAAGTTCCAGCCGGTTTCTGCAACAGTTTAGTAATTTGCTGAAATGACGTTAATTGACTTTATTCTGACTCACCGAGTGAGATAAATTTTATACTTTGAGCTCCGTAACAGTTTTTAGGGATGTCTTAAAAGAAAATGGTCTGGTGTCCATAGATCAAATTAGACAACTGATGAATACTTTTCGATCAAGAATTTGTACATCTTTCGGTTCCTTGTTACTCAAATTTTTTTCATTTTTGTATCTGACGTTTATAAATTGAATTTTTTTTTTAAATTGTAAAGTGGAACTTTGCATGGTAACAATTACAAAGCCATTTTTAATTTAATATTTTTGCTGCCATCTAATCCCGAAACCAGGTAATTCTCTTTTGACTTTGTATTTGTTTTCTTTTTTACTAAGCACCAATGATTTTTGGAACTGGTACCAGTAAAATATTTAGGACATTGAATTATACTTGAATCGTTCTATAAAAGACTAACACCAAGATATATGCAATTCTTACAATCTAATCTTACTGCTACTTATATAAGTCTTAACCTTTGTACCTGTATACCTATGGATCTGCTCTTTCAGGCGTCTAAATTAACCAAGCACCTTAGCAAGTTTTATTTTTATTTGATTTCGCTTTGCTTCTAAAAGCTTTTTCCAGGTCAATCTTTTGTCCAGTTATAAGCCTAAGTATTTGTTACTGGGTTGCTGCGGAATAGTTACGTCATTCGCTAAGTCTTAAGCCGCAATCCTCAATTTTATTCAGATGATTTTTGAATTGTTTTGAAGCGGTTTGGGGATTTTTGTGAGACACCAAGATAGCTGTATCATCAGGAAATGTTGGTATAATTGCTTCTTTGGAAATAAGCAAATCAGCTAAATACAGAAAATATAATATTGGTCCCAAAACACTTCCTTGTGGAAACTGCCTGCTTTAATATCATTTAAACCAGGGATTGCATCATTTTGTTTGATCGATTATTGCCTTTAAAGATAGTTTTAACGAGGAAATGGAACTACTTCGACAGAAGTTCTTAAACTTTGTATATTAATCCTCTATGCCAAACTTTGTCTAAGGCTTGTGGAATATCCAAGCAAAAATATGCAGAACTATATTCTTTTTCCTCTAAAGGATTTTTGATTGCATTGACAATCCTGTGGACTTGCTTTATAGTGCTATGCTGATTTCGGATTCCTAATTGATTATCTGGAATCATATGCCGTTTTTTAAGTACTGCGGTTTCATTTTTCTTAATAATATTTTTTCAAGTAGCTTTGAGATTGTGAAGAGCATGCTTATTGGACTATATGATAAAATTCGTGTTTTTACTTTTCCAGGCTTATGTATCATTGTGATTTCCGATATCTTCCAGTTTTAATGCATTTGTCCGGTTATTCTTTTATCATTTGTCTGGTAATAAGATCATAACCTGTGTTTTTAGCTCCTACCCCTTGAATTTAATAGTGGTTTAAAATTAGAATCATCCATTGTTTGATCTGGTAGCATATAGCTATTAAATTGTTCATGTAGTCAGAAATCTTTTCAATTTAACTTCTTTTCAATTCTTTTCAATTTGCTTTGCATCATATCTGTAAGTTCGTTTAAAGCAGTTGAGATGTTTCCTTCTGCACATGATTGAACTTTTGGAGATATGTCTTTTAATATTCTTACTTATGAGAAGATTGAATGGACAGCACTATTGACAGTTGGTTTTTGGTTTCTTTCAAAGAACACTTCTTCTGGTTGCACTTCTATTTTAGTTTGATGAAGCTTAAACACTATAGTTTCCAGCGCTGTTGTTTCATCTTTTTGCAAATACATCAGTCCTAGATTTATTGCATTACTTTTAAATATGCAATTCACCACAGATAACGCAAACATCATTTAGCTTGCAGTAGGCTCTAGTGTGCCCGAGTTCTTGACACTTAACACATTGCACTGATCCGGTTCATTTTTTAGGTTCCTCGACGGAGATGCGTCGACGGAGATGCAGATATCATAAATTATAAAAATTATGTTTTTCTTTAAGGGATTTGTTCTCAGTTTCTAATTCGATACGAAACATGGCTGAGGCGATTGGAAACTATCTCGATTTATGTATTTTTTTATTGATTTAGCATGTAAGCTTTTGGCAGCGACAACAACATGTATGTCATTTGAATCGACGTAACTATATTGATCGCTTTGATCATAACAACTAATGCTTTTTGGAATTAAATAAAGTATACAAATGAAACTTTGTATTGAGATAAGTTACAGTTCTTGTATATTAGATAACATTCTTTGCCACCTGTTCTGCTCCCATTTTAGATTCAGAAGTCAAAAGTTATTGCAAAAATATTTTGACTGCTAGAACCAAAGGTATAGCAAATGGCACGAAAAAATTCGAAGCCTCTGGTAAATCTACTAGTAATATTGCAACAAACTTTTAATATTTTTGTGGACTTGGTTCGATGCCTGGAATATAAAATTGGCTTTTATTGTCTCTCCCGCTTTTATTGAACTAATTTGATGTAGGTTCATGGAGAGTACTAGACAAGTAATAGTATAGAATGGTAAAGAATGGAAATTGTACAGCTCAATAGCTCATTTAATGAAATTAATTGAAATGGCGCTTATTACTGAGTTGTTGAAGTTTTAAGACTTCAGCGTTCCACAATTCACATTTTTTTTAATCTAATAATTTCCTTAGCATTCCTCTAAGCAAAGACTATAGACACTTTTTAGGCTATATTCTGTTGCTCTACACTAACAGCAGGACGGCACTTTTCATCAAACAAATCATTTTCGACAGAGTAGTTATTATCTACAGAGTCGTTGTGCAACATGTACATCATAACAAATCGATTCTAACCTTTCAAGATAATTTTCAACTAATGCGAAAGGTAGGAAAAGTCTAGCACGTCATTTCTTTTTCGTCTTGCATGGAATTACATTTGATGCGGAAACATAACAAATCAAGTAAATATGTGTAAGTGTACGGCTACAAAAATAGTGTAATTTGATCTTGAAATTACTTTATTTTTTATTACAGCCGCGCGCACCCGATGATATAACGTAATGTATGAGAAGAAAAGCTAAAGTTAAATAAACTTCGTATATATGTATATAAGATGAATCAATGAGATAAATTGAAGTTGAAGATCATAATTTAGATAAATCTTAAATGTGTATGTAACATTATATATGAATGATTATCTTACATGGCAATGTAATTGAAGAGGTATATACTATCGAGTTAAACAGGAATTATTATATCTGTATTATATTACAAAGTTCAGTAATCTGAATATATTATTTTTAAAGATATACGAGTATGAAGAAGAAGATGGAAAATTGAAAGTCATGGTATAGAACTCCCACGACTATCGTGGATACTTCAAATGTATGCAGGTTCGAAACAATATCCGAAATTCATCGACAATCGGCCGATATGTGAATAGTAAAAAGTAGCCCATAAGATTGGTCGAAGATTTTTTTTTTCGCACAATGACAGTAGAATTTTATTTATCTGAATTGCTCTAAGTGAAATTTGAAGGTGTATACGCCCTCATTCAAACTATTTTTATATTAAATTATCCCGTGTTCCTTTGTGTAACGATTTAATTATTCTATCTATCAATTAAATGTAGAAATTGTATTAGATAACGTATATATAATAATAAAAAATTACATTATAAATTTTGACCAATTTAGTAATAGATTTGCCTATATAGATAATGTAACAAACATAATTTGAATAAAATCTAAAATTATAATTGTTTTGATAAAATCAATTCGATCGAAATTTAACCGCCATTGTTTTATAGTTTTAAATTAGGTTTTGTTCTTATTGTTCTAAATTATAAAAAAATTTCCAATAAGTTTATTGTTGCTAAATTTATTATAAATTTTATGTTTTCAATAGGCTTTTAAGTATCTCGGATACTAAAGGATTGCTTTCTCTGTTTGGCGGGCACGTGAAAAATACGGCTAAGTTTTTGCTCGTACCACAATATATACACAATATATATATGGTTGAGGCAATGGCTACTACTCTTTGCTTAAGATGTTTCCTCCCTTATTTACACAGAAAAACTTCAATTTACCTGACCGACATAACGTGGTCCACTATATGGACACTTAAAGCCACGTAACTGTATACTTGTACCATGGTGAAAAGAAAATTAACTTATTTCATTTTTTTTTTTTTTTTTTTTTATTACGACTAAGTTGTTACAACTCATTTAGCAATTTTAATTCTCTGTTAGTTGGGCTATAACACAGTAGTAACTCCCAATTGGCTCAGTTCTTCCGGTTGCATCAGCAACTTGCAGTCCTGAGGTACTAAATCAAGCGGCTTCGTTCTTTTTAGCCATCTTGTATCTAAGCTTTCGACGTCGTTGACAATATGTTGAATGGAATTGTAAACGCGGTATATATTTTTTGGCATTTTTTGTGATTTCTTCGTTGACGGTTTCCATCTTTTGATCTCTATGTATATTATCATTTCTAATAAACCAAGGTGCATTGACAATGCATCGTAGGACTTCGTTCTGGAATGTTTGTATAATCTTAGCGTTAGTTTTCTTTGTGCATCCCTAGAGCTGGGTGCCATAGGTCCACACAGGCTTAAGTATTTGCCTGTATAAAAGCAGCTTATTGTGAATTGAAAGCTCACTGTTTCTTCCAATGAGCCAATACATTTTTCTGTACTTTATATCCAGTTCTTGTCGTTTTTTCTTGACATGCTCTTTCCATTTTAACTTGGCGTCGACCGTCATACACCAAGGCATCACCATCTGCTTTTTTTTTTGGTGGCATCTGCGCTTTTAGTTTTTTTAGTCCTTTTGTAGCTTTCCATAAAGAATACTCACTATCTTTGTAGCCAGACAGACTTATTTAATATTTGTTGAAGCTTTCCGCTTTGGTTTCTTGTATTAACTTCTGCAGTTTGTTTTTGAGATGATTGAAAATAGTTTTGCTCTCTGCGGTGCTCGATTTCTATGCCAGATTTTGCGAGCTTTCCGCTTTTCTCTGACCAAGTTGCTTATTTCCTATGTATATATTTCATTCTTGTGAGGTTTATTTTTGGCAGGAGGAGTGCTTTTCCATGCTGCGATCTGAATATTGTTTATGAGCAGCCCTACTTCTTTTTCAAGTTGTGTTTGGTTTTTGATTGGGACTTGAAGATCAATACTTTCCTCATTTAACAGTGCGAAGGTTTCCCAATTGGTCTTTCCGCCTGTTAACCTTGGTGGCTTTTCTTTTTCAATTACTTTTTCACTGATCGTAAGTATGATTGGAGAATGATCCGAAGATAAACCTTCATTATTTTCAATATGTATATAATTTTCAGAAATACCTTTAGCTATGAAAGGTCTGGTATTTTGTTTGTCTCCGTTGGCCAATAAGTAGGAATACCACTTGAATGAAAGCAGCAGTTTATTTGATTTCCAGCCTCCAAAAGTTCTCTACCTTTAGGTAATACTAGTCTTGAACCCCAATGGGTATGTTTGGTATTGAAGTCTCCTCCTATGATGGAATTTGAGCCCATCATTTTAAACATTAAAAGGTAGTCATCCTTTTTAAGTTGATGCCTTGGTGGAAAATATATCGCAGCAACCCGCAGCTTCTTATAATTATTTAATTGCACACTAAGTGATACAATTTGCACTGCCTCTTTTTGGAGTTTGACATCTTCGAAGTGTTTGATGTTTTTGTCTGATGAAGATAGTTGCTCCACCCCTAGCTATTTCTGCTGGATATAAAGAATGGTAACAAGAATAACCTTTTAATGCATAAGACTTTCTTTCCCTCTGCTTTTAAGCATATATCAATTTTTTCTGTATTCAAAAAGATTTCTAGCTCTGGAATATGCTGTAGAAGTCCATTAGCATTCCAGGTTAATATTCTTAGTATTTTGTATGTTTTGTGTTGTTTAGTGAGGGATCAGATAAAGCAACTTTTTTGCTACAAATTTGGTTAAATTTTTCTTGATGTCCTACTTACTGTTCAAGATTAACTTGTCTTTTGTTTAGAAACTCTATATTTTCTTCTATTTTAGAGAGGCGATTGACAATAGCATTTAGGGTATTTTGCGTTATTTTGATCTGAAGGCCCAGGTAGTCCTTGTCTTGCTGCTTGTGAGTATGAGAATCCTTCTGTCACTTTTGCACTATGGAACGTAGTGACAGTTTTTGTCGGGATTTCTTTTTCTTTAGTTACTGGTTTTTGTTTGCCCTATTTCGCATGTTTTGTAGTATTCTGGGTACTTCACATCTCCTATAGCTAGCAGGGTATAAACATGATCACCTGCTCGTTAACAAATACTACACATGCAACATTTCTTTACGCACTTATGGTTGCAAAACTTTCTTAAAAACCGATCTCGTCACAACATTTAATTCCCGTAGCTCCTTGTGCTCAAAAAACGGCCATAACGACGTCAGTTGGCCTCACACGGTCGAATTCACACGGAATATATTTATTCTGCGCAAAAGATATTTGGGATGTTTAATACTCAGTTTCGTTCTGGCAGAGTAATTTTTGAAAATGTTCGTTAAAAATTAATTGTCATATCATCAGACCATGGCGACTCAGTGTTGTGCATTGACTCTAAATTCGCTCATAATAACTATACGAATTAGGGTTAATAATTCTTCAAAATAATAATAGAACAGATTTTACAGTTACTTTCACATTTGGAAATGTCAGTGAAGTTCAAGACCTAAGGTACCCTTTTATACTTTTAATATTCTTTTTGATGCTATAAAGTTTACATTTTTAAAGTTTTTGAAACATACCTTTACATTAGGGCTCTAAATCTTCTAATCCAATCGTTGATAATGACATCAGCTATCGTTGATGTCTTCTGATTTGGTATGGAATACACTTTCGACCACTTATTGAAACAATCCATAACCTGATAGCACATATTAATTTTTAATTCTTAGATAGGAAATTGCCAAATCTATTCGAATGATGCCCTGATATTTTACTGCTGCGTAGCTTCTTGGCTTTACAATTCAAGTCGTCTCTTTATTACCGCGAACTAGTTTCATTTTTGACATTACTCCATCACTGTTGCCCTGCCTTCATTTTAACAAGTAAAACCGATTTTTTACTAGTAAATTTGTTTTTGCACTCACCCATTCCTTGATCATGTTTTTAATCCAATCAATCTTTTTTTAGGCCAAAGCTTTCCTAACTCTTTCGCGTGGTTATGCCGTTGCTAGCCACATCGATTTTTGTTGATGAGTGACATCATTGTATTTTGGTACTGGAAAATTTCATAATGTCTTTAGCTTTACAAGCAGCGGCATCATTTTTATTAGCTCTTAGCAGTGGGTATTCTTACATTGACAGCTTTTAGGCACATCCACCATTTCAAAATGCACTAGTAATCCATTAATATCGGCCTCATATCATCAGGAACGAAATATTCCTAACTAAAGTTATACATAACCACACATTTTCATATTGTCTATGATATAAGTTTTTAACTACACTGTTTAAATTGAAAAGTCACAACTTACCTACTTCTTATTATTGTTATACTTATAGATCGATTATCTTATTAAATAAAAAACTAACACTTTTGAAATATTTCAATAAATAAATTTTACGAACCATTTGTCAAACGGAACAAACGAAATTTGAATAACATTAAATTTAATGCTTCAAGAGTTCAACTCTAGACGGCAGTATAACCGCTGTCAACTATCCTAAACAAACTGCCACCTACATTCAAATAGAATAACATTTGTACAAATCCCACAAGTTCCACAAATCAGCTGTTGCATATTTATTTATTTTTTATTTTGTTATCTGTCAACTGTCAAATTCGCATTCATTTCATTGTGCAAACGCAATCAAAAGTAAACAAAAATTTATCATCGCGTTCGTATTGTTTCAATTTTAGTTTTTCATTTATTTTTTTTACTATCATTTAAATTCCTAATCATCAAAATTTCTAAATAAAACGAAATACGATTTAGAATGTCGTTATATAAACAAAGGTATATGATGTGAATAAATAAAAGGTAAAGATACAATCGGATTGTTATATTTACAGGGTGAAAGAATTTGAAGAATGCCTGGAGGCGGATGCAATAGATATGAAACATTTAAGGCGATTATGTTTTATAGGTGGGTGGATACTATAACCACTATGCGTAATCATTTAATTTACTATTAATCTTATAATGTTCATAGGAATTCCGGATGTTAAAAATATTCGATCAATATGCTGGAAATTATTGTTGGGGTACCTGGACCCCATAAAAAGCACATGGGACGCGACACTACGTAAAAAGCGGCAACTATATAGTCAATTTATCGACGAAATGGTGATTCCACCGGGTATGGTAAAATCAAATAGTGAATCTAATTTACCAGCCGACCATCCGTTAAGCGATGGTCCCGAAAGTGCCTGGAGCACATATTTTAAAGACAACGAAGTTTTACTACAAATCGATAAAGATGTCCGTCGATTGTGTCCCGATATATCGTTCTTCCAGCAGGCTACTGAATTCCCATGCGACGATGTTGTTTACAGTCACGGTGATCGTCGTTTACATGTTCGAGTCGCACCATCAATTCTATCGTCAGCTAATGTCGAGCGTAAAGGTTTAGGTGTTACCAAGGTATGTTAGTAAAACGAAACTTTGATACACTAAAAAAAACTAACAAATACTTTTTTTAATTATAAATTGTGGATTGTCCATTTCCTAAATACTATCAAAACTAATAAAATTCAGCAAGTAAGTTCTAATTTTACTGAGTTCGATTAGATTTTGAAATGCTTTGAATGTTTTAATCGGTAATGATTGTTTATGCGTCTAATATGCTGGTTACTACAATTCTAGATAAATTTGATCACAAAACGGGCGTACGAAAATTACGAAGCAATGGACGAGGGTAAGGAAGCACATTGGGAGGTGGTCGAGCGTATTTTGTTTATATACGCCAAACTAAATCCGGGCCAAGGATATGTACAAGGAATGAACGAAATTGTCGGGCCTATATACCATACAATGGCATCGGACTCCGATATTGAATTTCGACGAAATGCCGAAGCCGACTGTTTTTTCTGTTTCACAGCTCTAATGGCTGAAATACGTGACTTTTTTATTAAAACGCTAGACGAATCGGAGGGTGGAATTAAAGCTATGATGTCGAAATTATCGAAACTTTTAGCCGAAAAAGATAAAGAGATTTGGTTAAGACTGAAGGAGCAGGAATTGTATCCCCAGTATTATAGTTTTCGGTGGTTGACCTTATTATTATCTCAAGAATTTCCATTACCCGATGTCGTTCGAATATGGGACTCGATATTCGCCGACGATAATCGTTTTGAATTTTTAATTTATACTTGTTGTTCGATGATCATGTAAGTTCACAACTATGTTTTTTTATCTAATCAATGGACTTTAACAAAATTTTTTGTTATTACAGCATACTCCGTGACCAATTGCTCGAAGGTGATTTTGCCACAAATGTTAAACTTCTACAAAACTTCCCTCCCATAGATATAAGCATAGTATTATCAAAAGCCATCACTTTAAAACAGTCAATTTGATATTGAAACTAGTTTGATGTAATCCTAAGCAATCATCATGATCAATTCTCATCACTATATACAAAATGTGCTCAAAATATCCGAATAATAGAATGTAAAAAATGCCCCAAGTTATATTGACAACCGTTTTTAGACGTACATACTAATGCGCCAAGCAATATACAGGAATCCTTACACATATGATATTTCGATTATTATTATTAGTTTTTGAGTTAATTTTTTTTTTTTTTGTAAAAAAAATTATATATACATGAAATACAAATATATATAAATTACGTTTTTTCGTAATATAAAATAAGTTTTTCTGGATTTTGAGTGATTTTGAATCGTGCAACATAGAAAGTAGTGGTACCTAGTGGGCAAATTTGTAAAGTTAAAATTGGAAATAGGGGTTCCCCTCGCATTAAGTACGTAGTTTGATTTACATTCGTTTTAAAATTATCGAGAGACGATAGATGAAGTGGAACTTCCCTCGTACTCGTTTTAAGAAATAAGACTGATGCATTCTAGCTTTATTCGTTGGTTGATATCCTTTTTAGTCACTGCGTTGGTATAGCATGATCATCTGAGGTCAAACTTAATCATACTGATAGCAACTGTTTGGGGTGCATGTGCATAAGAGGCAAGCCGATACAACCTTTGAATGTATTTCCGAAAAACATGCCACTTTGCTTTTTCAACGATTTACGAGATATTCTGGTACGAAGCCTGAATTGAGAGCTGCAAATTGGGAAGAATATTATTAGCATCAAGAAATTGAGTCAACCTAGTTTTCATGGCTTTTTCAAAGATTTTAGAAAAAACAATCAAAATATCAACTAAAAAAAAGCAATTTTCTTTATAAGATCATTTGAATGACATAGAATGCCATCCAAACCGGGAGTGATATACTACACCCTGGAGGTAACAGATGAAAAGAAACAACTAGTGGTTATATTCCAATTGTCAAAGTATAACTTTCTCCTCAGGCGACTGTAGTAAAAACGTAAAATAGGTTGACACTAGAAGAAATAACTGTAATACAGAAATCAGTTTTATGAATAATTTCTTTACTTTTACCTGACTAGGAATGTCCATTAATGATGTCATTTATCGTACTCCAATTTTTAAGTTCATCCTTCCCATTTTTTTAAACTGTTGGTTGACTATGGCTTTTTTGCAGTAATTTAATATAGAATATTATTAAATTAACTAAATTCGTCTCTTGGGTTTTCGATAGCAGGCCAACCTTTTGTATTTTCTGTATCCGCCTCAGTAAATTATTAGGCAACTAACCTTCAGTTTGGCTGTTTGCCTTCTTGAATATTTCACAGTAGTAGAACTTGTGTAGTATTTAAAGAAAAGACTAAGAAAAGTTATCAAAATTACCTGTAGGACCAGTGCAACTATGCACTAAATGATATACTATCGTTTTCGTCTAAGGATGCTTAAGCGTGGTGATCCCTGAAGACTTAAAATTAAATAGTCTTCGCAGTCCTAATTTACAGAATTTCACGTAACAGAAAATATTCCAAAAGCTAGTAAAAATATAAAAAAAATATAGCTAGCAATGCATTAATTGTTATACTGGTAACATAGTTTAAGGGGAACCTTGATCTTTTGAATTAACGCACGTACAATGTTGAAGCTTTCGTGATTGGACAGAACAGTGAACATTTGGAAATTTATTTAAAAAATAAATTTAAATGATGCTTAATGGAATTCGGCTATTATATTAGCTGAATCTGATGTTAAATGGCTTACAGATCAAAATTAAATCCAAAAAAAAAATACTTTTGCATGGCCTGACATATGCGAAGAGTCGTTTAACAAATATACAAACTCAAGCATCTCGTACATTACAGGCTCATTCTTAAGATGATGTACTTACTAATATTAAACTCGATGCCTCTAGTAGGACAATTGATGGAGTACTCGAACAATACGCGTCAATCTAGATATTTAGATTATATTGCCAGCGGTAAGATTTAGTGGAAAAAATAATTTAGTTTCAGATTGTCTTTTCCGCCTTTAGATATGGTCAAAATATATCTTCCGTCAGTATCAATGATATCGATTCTCAAGCTATTCTCAACTTACAACAATCGGAGTTTGAACCAAAAAATTTAATTACGTTCTTTAACCAATGAACGTTTGTGGGGTGCCACTTCAACTGGCAAACAGAGTCCAGTTGTTTCATCATCAGTAAGAAGAAGTGCGTTTTCAAACAGTTACACAACTTATGTCACCCAGGAGTTCGTGCATCACGAAAATTGCTATCATCTATGTAAGTTAGGCCAAACTTAAATAAACATGTATGACGTGCCAATGAAGCAAAATAAAATTCGTTGCACTGATCCAAATAGTTTTATCAGTATTCTGCGCGAACGAATGTGAAATATTAAATTACCGCATCCTCGACAGTCAAACCAGTCAGTTTATGTCCCAAATGATGTTTGGTCAAATGAAAATTATATTTGTTAGGGTAGAAAATTCAGAACTAGTTTGAATTCACTTTACGATGAACCTTTCCTTTTGAACATTTCCGAAATTATATTGTGGCTGACGTCAAAGGGAAAAACACCTGTGTCAATCGATAGGCTAAAGCCAGCATTAACATCGAAGATCGGTTCAAGTTAAAATGAATCAAATTCATTTCATTCTTCAACGAATGGGATTTCAACACGTAATTACGATCAATGATGACGATGAACACAACTATGACCCTCGTTGGAGTGCAGAATCCATGGACCGTACCAGTACAGGCTGGCTGGAGCAATGCAATGTGCAGTTGGATGTTTAAAAGCGGACCTGTATTCGCGCGTCCTCGATTTGGCAAATATTGGAGTAAAGTAGGACGTTAAGTTAACCGCGGAAGAGTTGGGAGAGCTTCGGCTCCTGAACAGATTGCAAGAAATAAAACACTAAAAAAATAAGGGTTTAGCGATTGGCGCTCTACCAAGGGGTTGCGTTGGATCTTGTATGACACGAACAAGCTTAGATGGAGGGCAGTGTTACTATTTCTCTAGAGTTTAAGCTAGAGGCATCTATGAAGTAAAATTAGCATTTGCAGAAATTATATGCATATATGTTTTACAGAAAAACAAAAGAATAGCGTAGTGATATCTCGAAAAGTAAAATGAAATAAAAGAAAAATATAATATTCATGATGCATGTAATCATGATATATTATAAGCGGCGTACAGTTGGTAATTGAGTTAAGTTGTATTTAAACTTTCGGTCTTCTTCATTGGAGTCTCTCAACTTAAGTCAAATCATATAAAGATTTCCCGTGAAGTTAATCAGGGTAACCTTGCCATTTTAAAATTCTTAACAATAAATTACTAAAACAATTATTATTTTTAAAAATTATTTCATTTTATTTCAAATTTTTTTTAATGGTCTAAACAAATTTTCTATTAGGCCATTTCCGTATTTTATATACATAACAATATTTAATATTGAGCTGCGCACGCCGCTACGATATAACGACAATTTTTTTTTTATAAAATCAATGATATGATGATATGTTAATTTAATAACAAAATTTAGGACTACAAATTATTAATTTTTTTAACTTTATTCTTATGAGTGACTAGTTTTTTTTTTTTTTTGATAATAATAATAATAAAATATTAATGATATAGTTATATAATTGTAATAATAGTATATGATTTATTTGATCTATATTTTCACTATAGATCAATAAAATAGAAATGAAAAACTGAAGAAAAATGCACGATTTTTTTTGTTGTGTTAAAATAAATTAAAAACAATTAAAAATTTAAAATATTCAACAAAAAAAAAAAAACTTAAAACTTAAACTACAAACATAAATTAATGTTATTGGGTCTGCTCACTTCCACTGCCCGGTGGATTAAAATAGTCCCAATGATGTAAATGTACGGTTTTATTCCCTTGCCCCATACCGAATAGTATTAAGGCCGCAACTATAATTACAACTATAATAATTGCCACATGGAATTCATTATTACTTTCGATTTCTTTTGTTGTGCCATCGCGTAACACGGTTAGTACTTGACGAAACGATCGTTCCATTGCGGTACTACAGGCACGTAACAGTTGTCCACCCAATTCAGGAATCGTCGGTTCGGGTGATTGTGTACCGTGACGTCCACCCCGTGCATTACGATTTTGTTCACGTTGTTGATATTCTTCTTCCGATGTTGAATCGTGTTTACGTTGTTGCCGACGATGCCGTGATTTTGTTACGTGTGAAGGTGAATGTGGTGGTGGTGGAGGCTGTTGGACGGCGGCCGGTTCCTCGTCGGATGGATTTCGTAATTGATAGAATGATGGTGGTGGGATGGAGTATGGGAAAAATTCTTGATAAAAGTGCGACTGATCGGGTGGAGGTGGTCGTGCGGGTGGAGGTGGAGTCTCTTGTTGTATGTCTTGTGCTTCTGTTTTTTCTATAAGTTCTTCCGTAATTTTAAGTAGTTCTTCGACATCTTCTTCAATCTGTTGAATTTGTGACGGTGGTGGTGGTACCGGTGGAGGTAATTCTTCACTCACTGGTGACTCTTCCCTTACTGGTGATTGGGTGGATGTTTCTACATTAGTATTTAATTCGGATTCTAATTGTTTAGGCTGTTGTTGTTGTTGTTCTTGATGCTGTTGCTGCTGTTGTTCGAGCAATTGCTGTTGATGTTGCTGCAACTGACTACTTAATCTATCAACAATTTCATCGATAAAACCGGGTGGTAACTCTATACTCCGCATCGCTAAACTACCCGATTTGCATTCAATATCTTGTGTACTAAGCGCCATACTTTGAAGTTCTGACACAATTATTTGGTTTGCATGTAAAGCATTCACATTTAGTCTATCTACATCTAATTCGGAAACTTGTAGTCGTTCTACTGGTCGCGAACTTTGCTGGCTAACCACCGTTTGTTCATCTACTGTTGCTAAAGTCTGTGGTGGTGATACTTCTCGTTCTGGCTCCTCTTTTGAATCTGTGGTATCATTTGTAGACGACTTTTTTCGTCGAGGAGCAACAGGCGGCTGTGGTGGAGGTGATTCTTCTGTATCTTTATTTCGATTTACTGCATCGTCATCGTCACCCGATGGAATTAAAATTTCATCACTTCCTTTGAATTTATTCATTTCCTGCTTTTCAATTGTGACGTCTAAATTAATAACCTTTTCGTCGTCGTCAACGGGTATATCCTCATGGTCCCTAACATTGTCAAAAATTGCTTCATTATCCTCAATATCATCGTCCAGATCTATAGGCTGAACTGTCAATTTGACTTCAGTGATTGGAATTCCATGGTCAAATGATGGCGTTGTTGTACGTTTTTCGATTAGAATAGCTGCCGGCGTCAGTGGTCGACTACCACCACCGTGAAGACTACCGGGCCGACTACCTGGTCGACTTAGATGAATGCTACCGCTTGTATTTTTGTTTTGATCAGCATTCGACGATGCTCGTGATCTTTCCGAATAATTACGTTGGCTTGATTCACGGAAGCGTTGGATTCCACGGTCTAAAATTTTTGCTTCGGCCAGCTGTCGAGCACGTTCCAATTCTGCTTCTTGTTCTTTTTCTAGAATTTCTTGTAGTGTGCGTGGTTCGTTTTGTGGTTTAAATTCCGGCAACATTTCATCCAACTCTTCTTCGAAATCATCCATAAAATCGATATCCTCCTCACCTTCGACTGCATCTGTTTGTGTCGACATATCGATCTCTTCCAATTTGGTTGGTGGATGTGGCAAAATATCAAACTCAACTTGAGACAAAATATTTTCACCACCATCGTCATGATCAAATTTGTCATCTGTATTTGTGTCATCTGGTGGTTGAGGTTTCTTTTTCGATTTTTTTAAGGTCCGTGGTGGTCGTGGTGGCGGTGGTAATGGTCGATGTTTCATTTTATTGATAACATCGCCCGAATGCAAGTCACGTTGCAATGAATCGTCCATGTCGTCATCCAGTTCTTCGTACTGTGTTAAATCGGGTGAACTTCTCGAGGCGTTTATTTCTCTTGAGAAATGATGAGAAAAAAAGAGAGAGATAGGGAATATTTTCGGATAACTATAAAGCCAATTACACATATTATAGAGTGCTAGCTTACCTTTGACTATCATTTAAACTGTTAACGGATCTACGCCGTGGCGGTTTTGATGGGTTTATAGTGCTATAATTTCGATTGGGTCGTGATGGTGGGGGAGTGCTGGGTTCATATTGTTGCTTGGACATGGGCATTGTCGAGAATTTTGATTCGTTTGTTAAGGATTGTGTGGATTTTTTGTGACGCAGTGGCGCCGGAGGACGTGGCGGTGCATTGTCTTTCCGGATTATCGCGTATCTGTAATATAAATGTAATAAATTTGCTACAATGGCACCATTCGATTTTAAAGTTTACTCACCCATGAGCATCACGTGGATCAGACGAAATTTTGCATGGTGGCTCCTCAATCGGTATCATATTATCGGAAGCTAACGATTCGGCACCATGCGATGTACGGTCATCATCGGTTAGATGAGAACGTGAACGCGATCTTGGAGTAGGATATGGTGACGATTTGAATGATTCCACTTCGGCCATGGGTACATGGTATTCTCGTTGTGTCTGATGAACAGCGATAGTCTGTCAACAAAGATGTTAATATCGTAAATTACAAATATAAAATCAGATACCTACTTCATTAAACACGGCTGTAGGTCCATCAGTCCATCGTGGTGGTTGCACGTATTGTTTAGTAAACACTTCATGCACTGAAACGCGATCAATGTACTCATCAACATAACCTTCGTCATTTGGTTTAACATTAGTGGCATTTGATTCCTCGTTTACCCCACTTTTGCCTTTCTTACGGCGCTTCGGAGCGACCGGAGGTAAATTTATATTAAACTGATTGGTATCAACTCTACCTACAGACTTTTGCTGCAGTTCTGGCGGTTGTTCATCATTGCGATCTTCGTCATAAAATCCACCGGTCTGATCCGTTGGATAGTATTGCCGTGGAACTTGTTGATCGTCAATTTCTTGACTATCGATCGAATACGATGTTTTCTGACGACGAATCGGTTTACTTGGTAAGCCCGGGGCTGGGAATGTGCCAAAGTAGTTATCGATCGTTTGTTGGTTTATGTGTGGTTCAAGCTCATCTGATTCCATGCTGCGATTAAATTTATCACTTGGCGTATTGATATTAGGATAAAACGCGTTATAGTCACCAACTTGGGCCAGACTATTAATTGGATCGGTAAGTCCTTCTCGAAGTGCTGAACTAATATAATCATTGATTGGAATATTCTCTTGGCTGATTCCTTTTTTACGTAAATAAAACTCATCATCATCGATCTCCTCGATCACACCTTTACTGCGCAACATACCGGAACTGCCTCCCGATGATTGTGTCTCTTGATTTGTATATGGAGTTACTTCGCGCTGTTTCGACTGTTGTTCTCGAGAATATTTTAAAAATTGATCTAACTCATCGCTGTGTATGTCGGAATCTTCTTGATCGAATTCTTTGTTCTCTGCCGTTTTCTGTTTAACCCATTGCAAAACTTTTTCATCTTCGGAATTCCAATCGGATTCTTGCCGTTCCAATTGCTGATGAGTGTGTGGTATTTCTTGTGCTACTGGCGACGGTTGATCATATCGTGACTTTGCGATTTCGTGAATTTCACGATTTTCCCGATCGTACTCATCCAATTGTTTTTGTTCATCAGAAAATTCTTCTTGGTAACGTTCCCGCGCCTCAATTTCATTTAAACGCATACGTTTTTCGACCGAGCTTTCACGATATCCTCGGTTAATGTCCTCGTTGTCGTTAGATGGTCGATACGAACCACTTTCATCATCCTTATCGAGTGACATGCGACGAACCGCATTCCTCGACATTGTTGGAAAATCAACTTTTATTTTACTATCAATTGTGACGTCGTCGGCTTTCTTTTGTTTTTTCAATTTGCTCAAGAAACGTGGATACGTGCCGAAATTAAAATCGAACAGTGGTTTCTTTGTTGGTTTAGCATCGTTGGATTTTTGTTCGTCGGAGGACAATGGTTCTGATGTGACGGGAGTCTCGTTTGTGTCAAACGAGTTGGGTGATGTTTCTTTGAACGATTTGCTGCGACCCAATCGAAGTGATGAAAATTTTTCATGAATTTTAAATTTGGGTAGTTCCGGCTTAGAGAATCTCTTTTTCGCTGTAACTTTTTCAGATGGAATACTTTCGTCTTCATCATCTTCAAAGTCATCATCGTTTTTGTTTTGTGCTGTATCAGACGAGCGAGATCGCCGAAAACTGGCCAATTTTTCCGAAAAATTGAAACGAGTAAACTCGGGACGAGTGAAACGAGATTTTTTCACTGCTGCCGGTGGTTCTGGTTCAGTAGACGGCTGGGACGATGAAGTTATTGTTGATTCCATAAATACATGAGCTTCTGTAAGTTCTAATACGGGTGGTGCTGTAATTGGTTCGTCAGCTGGTGGCGACATAGCCGTCAAATACTCTTTTTGTTCGGTGAAATCGAGTTGCTCATCGTCTGATAACACAGTTTTAGGTTGTTCTGGCTTATCAGTAGGTTCCAATGATTTTGAGCGAGATCGGTCCCGCGATCTGAGTGATGAAATTTTATCGGCAAAATTAAATTTAGGTATTTCGGGACGAGAGAAACGAGATTTTTTTGCTTCGGCCGGTTTATCCAAATCTTCTCTTGCCTCTGTTTTATCGTCAAAGTCTTCGTCAACCACAACCGATTTATCTTTTTTCAATGCACGAAGTGATGAAAATTTATCAGAGAAATTAAACTTGGGCATCTCTGGACGTGAGAAACGTGATTTTTTCTCTTGAGTTGGTACCGGTGCTGGAACCTCGATCGGTGGTGGTATATCGACTGGTAACGTTATTACAACAGGAGCCTGTTGCATCGTTTCAATCGTACTTGTTTCGACTTCATATGTTCGAGGCTCCATTTTAACAGTTGTCTCTTCCTCGATGACGGTCACGAATTTGTGATTATCGGGTGTCGTAGTGGTGGTTTCTTGGGTCGAGATGCTCTTTTTAAATTCGGGAAATTTAAAATCAGGCTTCTTAAACTTCGGCATATTAATATTTTTGAGCTTTGAAAAATCAGGCGCTTTAAATTTTTTACGTTCCTTCACTTTTACCGGACTATCGATTTTAATTGCCGGCACACTCGACTGTTTCGACGATTTTGTACCACGCTGGAATTTTGTACGTACTTTACCCGCTTGGGTACGTAACTTTGTTTGCACATTACGACTTTTGTCTTGAATCGACGACATCATACTGGTGCGTTTTCGATCTTCACGCTTCAATGGTAAATTTTCAATGGCACTCGAATCAACTTGACTCGTATGCACCTCATTATCGGTGCGTGACGTAGTCGATGGAGTATTATTATTGAAAAAACGATCTTCAATTTGATTTTGATAATCTTGTGCCGACAAATTATTGTCCGCCTCGTCTTCGGTCGGCATCCGAAGTAATTTACGTTCATTCGACGTTGTACTTGAAGCATCGTCAGAATGTCTACGTTTTTGTATCGCATCACCATTATGATGGTTTTCACCGCCTATAGCACCATTTCCATTCTGGTGTTGGTTTATAACATCAAGCACTGGTTCACCTACTGGTTCATATTCGTGATCACTAAAAATAAAATAAAAACGAAAATGAGAATCGAAATGAAAATACGAAAAAAATTTCTGTCACTTTAAAAATAGCGACGATAATTAAAAATTTATCTTAAATGTTAGTCGTTTTTGGCACTCACAACTACACTTTAAATACACAAAACAAACGGTGTACGGTGCACAAGATTTAGGACAATTTTCAATTAAATTACAATAAAATAAGTTCCCATTTCATTTAGGTCGGTAAAGTATGCGGTAATTAGATAATTTCGATTTTCACTTAAAATGTTAGTTGAAAGAAATTTAAAACAAAAATAATCGTACCCATCGTAATGATCACGGTGATCGAAAGCACTTTGCCGTTTAAACATTACTGGCGAAAGACGATTATTCGAATTGTGGGTGGCAGTTTGTTCAGCCACACGATCACTTAAAGTAGCGCTATGTTCTTCGAGTGTCGTCGCATGACCCAGTTGGGCCAAGGGTTTTCTTAAATTAACTTCCGATGTACTTTGATTTTGATGATGATGATGATGATTCACCGAATTTGTTAAATTAACCGGTGAAATTGGTCGGGGACGACCACCAATTAAATCGGCACGTGAAAATTTACCAGTTGCCGTACTATGATATTCGTCGACATGTTGTTCATCATCGGTGCGTGATTGTGGTCGTGATATTACAAGTTGATTGGTCGTTTGGTTTGTTTCCGCATAATATTCAAGTCGTGACTGGGGCCTTGAACCGACCGGATTTATACGATCCGGAAGTAAAGAATCCGATTGAAAATATTGACAACCGCAACGAACTTCAAGTGCTGGCGGTGCTACACTCTCGGCACGTGATGTTACATGCACTTTAGGCTGAGGACGTGCACCAACCGATGCGGAACGTATACGCGTGGACATTATACGATAATTTACGCGATGTTACGTTTAAATTCGAATAATTTTTAAACGGTTTAAAAATAATTCTATTATGTAACGGTCGCGGTTGTAAAACACATTTTTTAATTTTTTTTAAATTTTTTAACAATTTTCCAATCACTTGACAGTATAAAAACTATTCATTTTCCAAAAATCGAAGGGTATAAAACTAATATATCGCACTTAAATCTAAATATAAAATATTTGAACCGAACAAAAACTCAACATCATTGAAGAATTTTCACTGTACTAAAGAAAATGTCGCCAACATTTTTATTTTCATTACAACAAAAGACGTTGAGAGATTTTTCTTTTTTTTTTTTATTTGCTATATAGTAGTTTTGTTGTTTGTTTGCTATACGACGAAACGAAGAGAGTATCATGCGGCTGTTGTGCTTGACGCGCGATGGTAGAACAATATAATGATTACATTGGGTTTTTTGTATACGCGGCGCGGGATTTATTTTCATCGTATGTACACATTCACAGTCGTACAGATGCTGCAGAACACAAAAATAACTGAATTTGCTCAATATTTATTTTTATATATTGTACAAATGGAGGTCTTGTACGTACGTATTTATTTATAATGGGCATGACAACAACAACAACACAACGTTTGTAAATAAACAAATGAAAAACCAAGTAGTGGAAATGAGAAATTATTTTCTATTTGTAGTTTGATTCTTGGCAAGCAATTCGAGTTTAAAATACAATTTATGGAAACTGTGAAAATTCGATTCTGGAAACGTTCGCAATTCATTGTTACTCGTCTTAGGAAAATTAAGTGGTTGTTTCTCTTTATTTACCATTTTCAACCGTTTTTGGCGACTAAATTACGATAATCCTACTTAACGCTAGCTGTGCGGTACTAATGGTCTGAGATGTTGTAAATTCAATATATTTGAATTGCTATAATGCGTTAAAATTATTCATCCGTGATATAATCGATTGAGGAAGATTTCTATTACTCAATTAACTGTATGCGATTTATTCATATTTGGTTTGGGTGCCATATTCGAGGCATTCTTTTAACTGCACGGCGGAATTTCTGGTGGAGGCAAATACTTTAGATCATGCAATTGTAAACAAGGAGGAATAAAATTTTAAAATTTCAACATAGGATTACCTAATTCCATGTTGATTTGCACCTGGATGGTAAATTTATTTGCCACTGGGACTAACTATTGCCTATATTAAAGTGATATAGATGGTGGTCCTTATTTTCAATGCACCTTCTGTGTATTTGGTAAATCCATCCACTATAAAGTAATTTTTCTAGTTTCTATAGGTTTTATAATTTCTTGGTTCGGTTCGTTCGATGTATACTTCGGTATTCTTCGGTTCGTTTCGTTCGATGATTTTTAATTTTTATTTAAATTATTTTGGTATTGCCGCTGTGACTGATCTCAAGCAGTCTTAAATTTGTATTGTGGTCTCTTAACCGTTTGTATTTAAGTAGATTAAATAACGTATCAGCTCTGATAAGTAAAAAGCAGCTGTGTGTCATCTCATCAGTGCGCTTGCAAAACCACCCGTTCTCCAATTTGGTTTCTTCTGTTGATCATTCCAATAGGAATTTGGAATTGTCACGCGTTCAAACAAATTTCCGATAACATTAGCAAACCTGAATTTTCATGCCGAAATTTTTTAAGATTTTCTGAAATATCGTCAGCAGAAATAATTTAAAAACCTTAAAGATTTGAGAGCTAAATAATCTAGGGGTTGAGAATTCCTTCGATTGCACATAGTAATTTCATCAAATGTCCATCTTTGGGACTTATAAATAGTCATATCACACCTGGATTCTTTAAGGGGAACTTATAGATTGAACTAAAGTAGACGTATCCGATTCAAGGGCATTATTACTAATCCTTAACTAATAGCTGTTGCCTTACTAGACATGTCATGTGCAACGGCTAATTGTAAATATTTATGATTAGCAACGCCTTGAATACTAATTCTGTCATGTGTTCGTTGAAATCTCAATTAAAGGACGAACACTTCAGTGATCAGTGATGTTTGGAATCTGGATTCGAGTAACAATTGGCAAAGTTGGTATTGACCGCATCTATCTTGCACTTTCAACTTACTGTTGAATATTGATTAATTTTCCTGGAATTCAATTGTGAGTAATTTTTACAGAAGATGCATCTTGCTTTTAAATGTAGGTACATTGATACACTGTATGAAAAGTAGTGGTATTATAGTCTTTACATGGCTAATTATTTTTAGTAGGTAACCTTTTACCGAATCCAGGTATATTACTCTAATTTCTGGATAAACAAATATGCATTAGGCTTCAGGCCTAACTAATTTTCTAACAAATGGAAGATAACTCGTGTAATACCAACTCACAAACATAGAAAGCATAAGAGTATGTTCTAGCAAAAGAACATTTTGGGTTCCAAGACGAATTTTTATTTAAACACGACTCACCTATTAAATAGACTGACGAATACTATTAGAAATAATTTATCCAATATGCATTTTACTGGACTTCTATTATTCTATATAGAAAAGGCATTCGAAAGAGTCTGGCACGATGGTTTAATTTATAAAATTAAAATTTCCCCACCTGCATCATTAAAATATAATTGAAAACTTCATTAGCAACCGGTTCTTCTTTATATCTGTTGTCTCCAGCTGTTATATTTTAAACATCATAGTAAACCCATCATGACAATTGACAGCTATATTTACTCACTACTATATTCACACATTCAGTACGTCATGAGAATTAAAACAAAAAAGATCAATATTTCAGTAAAACAAAATAATATAAATTACCCTACTGCGTTTTATGTATCTACAAAATACACAACAATTTGGCGACGAAAATACGGAAAAAGAATTATTTGTGCAAATTCCTACATTTCAATTTCGTTTTACGTATTTATTTACAAATAACTGCAAAAAATTGCAGAGAATTATTGTGGATTTTTTTCTGATTTTTTTTTTTGTTGAAATCTACAATGACAACTACGTTAATACAAATTACGTTTTAAATTAAACCATTTGATTCAAACCGGGTCAAGTAAAGCCGATAAATCGATCGCTTCGAAAATACCATTGCTAGCAAATGGCGAGGAAAAGAAGGTTAGTTATCTTCTCATGTACAAAAAACTACTCCTACAAAGCCGAAATATCAACAATAAAAGGGATTTATGAATAAATTGAAGCCACGAACCTATAAACCGAATGCAAACTGGACAATGATCGATTTCATTTACGTTAATTGCGATAAATTTTTGAAGTCATTTAGACACTGCCCTGCTGAAAAAATGTATGCGTTCGGTAAAAAAAATGAACGTATTTTAAATCTTTTATTGGAAAAGCAAGATTTAAAGTTAAAAAGTACGTTTAGCACTGCGAAATATATGGAAGCATCGGAAAGAGGAGGCACTGAAATGTACAAATACAAAGACACGAGTACAGTTAAACTACATACAAAAAAAAAGAAGTCATACGACGGTAAAGGTGGCGGCACACACTGCGATGTGAAAAAGTCAAATGCATTGGCTACTACGACAAATACAAATGGTGGTAAGAAATGTTATCGGCCAGGCAAACTTGAACATTTAGCCAACAAATGCACAAACATAATATATGTATATTGCAATTTCTGCAAACAAAACGGATATTTGGAAAAAGTTTGCATAAAAAAGCAAAGGCGAGGCACATCAATTGCGGATATTTACTTGATCACCGTGGTATTTATAAAATACCAGGTTAATTTTCTACATTCAAATGGCATTCAATATAAACAAGGTGCTCTATATTATCCGAGTATGAGAAACAATTCTCATGGATGCAATCAACAAAGACCGAAATTTAATATTACCGATCGTGTTGCTGTGTGTTTGGCAGAGTCATCGAGAAAGTGGGTGCTTTACATTCAAGTGCAAATGGATGATGGTCGTGAGTGGAAGCGACACATTGCACGAATGTGACGTGATAAGTTTGTGATAATTTGCAACTAATATTCGGTATTCAACAAGATCTCGACGATTTTAAATACAATGAAAATACAATTGATCAACAAAATACTAACACCGATGCAAAATGATGATTCAACCATAACAAATGAACCGTTAAATTTGACTATTGAAATTCATAAACTTATAAAGGCATCAATCTCGATACAAATTAAATTTTAAAAAACATTTCAACTTGGTTATAGAAAAATCACAGAGAATATTAAAAAAAAGAACACATTAGCAGAATTCTGAAAGCAGAAAAATTAGAATACGCTCGTTTATATATGGTAGGAAACACATGTATTCTGTTTTCCAAGTTTGTCTCTATTTTTAATTTTGCTGCTCTGTCGTAGGCTGCGCAAAATTATGAAGAAAACAAATATGTATTGCAATCCATGCGATTATTTTGTTCTTTATTTTTATTGTTTCGTTCAGAATTTTTATTTTTTATTTTTTTTTCAATATTAATTATTATTTCTGTCATAATTGTAGTTTATTAAAGTCAAATTCATTATATTTTTAAATTATCGCACATAAAAACAACTAAAAACTTTAAACTGTTTGCTGCTTTATAAAATGGTGCTTGTAAAAAAAACGCATATCTAGTTCACCTGCGATTTTGCTAGCATCACTGCTAGCATAAATTCTGCTCATGTGTTTTTATAGCATAAACTATTATTGTATACATCAATAATATGGCCTACTATAGTAGGAAACTTCTGCCCTGCAAACCATTAATAATATATTATTTATGGTTTGCAGCCCTGAAGTTTCTATGTCAATTGTCATCGCAAGAAAACAAATACTTAATACAAAATAAGCGCTTAAAAATTATATACGGTAAATCTCGATATTTCTCAACTCTGCGCTCCCATATCATGTTTAATGTTTCTTCTAGTAATAATTACTTAAATCTCGTAAATACACATTTTGATAACAGACATCATACAATTTCTGCATTTACTGTCCGCATTTACTGTCCCTGAGAGTTATTCAATTCTAATGGCATGTTTCCCATCGCCAACTAATTTGACTTCCGAATCTAATTTTTCAGTTCGCCGACGACACTATAATATTTCTCTTTAATTATGAAATAAATTTTGAAAATAAAATTACTCTTCAATAAGGAAATTAAGCAAACATTGTTCATTATTCTCACGTTGAACTCTGACTGGGAAATCTGCAGGAAAAGGTAGGACGGCATTTGCTTCGATCTGTTTTCTCCCATTGACAACAATATTTTGCTTTTAATTGTTTACATTCAACACAAATATAAAAGTAAAAGTAATTGCCACGAAGGAGCAATGAACCTTATTGAAGGAAGTTATATGGTATTTACTTGAACAGTAGTATACAAGGCAGACCTTTAAATAGTTATTCAAACGTATTCCAGTTCAACAAGATCGTTTCGGTGGATGGAGGGACACCAATTGAAGCCAAAAATAAAATGCGACATACAATGCAATGTTCAGTAATAATGTAAACGAGCCCTCAAACTTGTTTGTTTTTATGACCTTCATAGAGCTTGAACTTTAAGCAATACTACTATGGAAAGGCAAATATGACGAAATGCAAATATAAAGAACTGCCTATCGAAAGGCAAATATAAAGGACAACTATGGAAAGGCAAATATATTGCACGCCAGTACAGAATAGGAACAAAACAAACAGATATTGCTGATCAATAAACGATAGTGCCATGATAATGGAATCGGAATCGCAGAAACATTTAAACTATTTAAAAGCATCCAATTGCAGTACCAAACAGAAAATGTTCATCTCTGTCACAAATATTTCGGATGAAAATTACTAAAAAAAAATTTTGTTTTACAGAATTCCTCGAAATTTTTACAAAATATATGTATAACAAGTGTTTCTATACATATGTTCTATATGATACATGTGTACGAATTATATCTGGCAACATTTCAATTATTCAAACACACACGCACATATAACAAGCGTCATACCAATTTTCACTTACCCCATATTCGACCAACGATTATCTGGTTTGGTTCCATTCGAGGTAAAACTATGAGAATTATTATCAAATTCGTCTTCAGCCTCTGGCTCAATGCTGCCCACAGCATCTTTAATCAATTCATTGCTCGTCGGTGGCTGTGTGCGCGTATCATGTTCAACTTCTGAATCTTCTGTTTCTTCGGTCGACGGTGAAAATGTAACTTTTTTTTCGGAACCCGGTGATCGCGTTAAACTTGATTTATCACTTAAAATCGATTTGTTTTTAAATATTTCGACAATTTCTCGATCATCTTCACCATTTTCGCCATTTTCAACTTCGACAATATCAATTGGTTCGTGTTGGTAGCTTTTACGTGGCTCTTCGATTGTTTCAATATTTTCAATAACTGTTTCACAATCACTATGCTCTTCGCTCAACGTTGGCATCACAGAGCGTCGATCTTCGTCCGACGAAGTTGAATCGATTGATGAGATCGGTGCTAAAAGTGCTTGATTTGCGTTTGGTTTTACATTTGAATCGAACTTATCGATTTCAGTCGTTTCGTCAAGATATGTATCGGCCGGTCGATGGAGGATCTCATTTAAAATTTTTTCATCCTGTTTGCTTAGCGACGCTTTGATCGAATCATGATTATCTTCGATTAGTGATGCTGGTGATGGCGTATGAGTTGTAATTTCTACATTTGGTATATAGTCTTCTATATCTTCGTACACATGTTCTTTCTTCTTTCGTGGCGCTTTTTGTGGTGGATCTTTTTTCACTTTTTCCACAACGATTTCTTCGTCGATTGGTAATTCTTGTTGCTCAGTTTCTTGTTGCACATTTTCTTGTTGCACATTTTCTTGTTGCTCAACGACTTGTTGAATTTGATTCTCTGAAACGGGGTTTTCTGTTGCGATTTGTTCATCAAGCTCAACTTTTAGAGTATCTTCTGCGATTGTTGGCTCTTTAATTTCGACTACTTCGTTTGTTTTTTCTTGTTCTTCATCTTCGTCTTCCTCCTCCGATTTAGGTGGTTTAAGTGGAATATATTGTATTAAAGCATCCGACTTTGGAACTGGTTTTGATCTAGCTAACTTCTTTTTCTCTTTTTTATTTTTCTTCGTTGTTTGTGGTGATTCTTCTAATTTGACAATGTCTAAGACATCGTCACTATCCTGTCGTTCTACGTAAGAAGAGATTTCACGACCACCGGCTCGCGGTGAATCTTTCAGTCTTAAAATTTTTTGTTCCTCTTTTAATGGTATATGAACTCCATCGGCTAAATGAACGGTTTTAATGAAAGGTAATTTTTTTTTCGAACCCGACGCCGATCCATCTTTAGGTGATGCAGGCGGTTTTTGTGTATGAAAATGTTTATCAGCCATTACTTTTAATTTATCGACCAATGGATGGCAACACTGTAAATTTGGTTTATGAGGTTTTTTAAATTTAATCCGTTTCAGTGAATTAAGAGGACTTTTGTTTTTTGGGCCAGCGGTTGTTGTTTTCGATGCAGACGGTATAACTTCCTCTTCATTTACCACGAAATTTTCTTTAAATTCGTTTAGTATTTCTTTTTCGTGCTGTGACTGACTATACTGTTCGTAATTATTCAAGTCTAACAAATCGACGGGTCTACAATTTAAGTTTAGTTCGTAACTTTGATTGTCATTACATCGAATTTCTGGAATATTATCGTGAAATATGACTAATTTTTTTTCGGTTTTTGGTGAACCGTTTGAGAGGAGGCGTTGCTTAACACGTTTTTTGACTCGTGGTGTTGTACGCAAACCGATTACAATTTCGGGTTCGTCATATGGCCCAAGTGGTTCCTTATAGAGATGTGTCCAAGGGTATCCACCCTGTAAAAATAAAATAAAAAATGTTGTTATAATTAACTACTTTGTTTAATATTTTAGTACAAGTACTAAAAATTATATATATATTAAAATTAAACAGAATTAATCGAATATTGATAAAACAATGCATAAAACAATGCATACTAAAGTTTAATTCTTTTAATTTTTGCAAGTTGAGTAAAACTAATTTTAGTTCATATGCGTCCCTAAAAGCACAAAGGGATGAAAATGCAAAAAATACAACATTTAAGTATACTGTTAACTTTTAAGTACATGCACTAATTTCAGTACAATGACTTAAATAACAGCAAAATATTTATAATATCGATTTATGAGGTACAAAAACCGTTCAGTTTAAAATTTCCGCCAAATATCCCTTAAACAAAAATTACGGCTGTTCTAGTTTGAGAAAATTTTAAGATTCATGCAATCAAATTAAATAAGTTTGAGTATTAGTGGAATTTACCGAATCTTTAAAAGTGTTTCTTCGAATAAAAACACTTCCAATTTCTACAGGTGAGTCAAATTCAAAAATGTGAGTAAAATTTCATTATAATTAAAACCATCTGAATATTTATGTGGATCTATAGCGAGAGGTACAGGCTTTGAAGTTCTGAGCAATTGACAATTCACAATTATAACAAGAATCAATTAATTTGATTGCTATTTACAATCACAATATTTTACAGGGAAACAACTTTTGACTGGCAAATGTCTGACTCCGGAGATTACTTATTTATCTAGAGAGTCAGCATGTAACTAAAATGATTATCACCTAATAAACTAGTAAATGATTGAATATTTTAGAGCTTTTTACTTTTTAGTACATGAACTAATTTTAGTACATGAAATAATTTTAGTACATGTACTTATTTCAGTACATAAACAAATATATTTGCAAAATGGTAACACTATCACCTTCAAATCAAATTTTATGTTTTAAACCCTATTTATAACTGTTTCAGTTTGACTTAACTTTGAGTCAAATTTAAAAATCATCATATGGGAGGAGTGTTTTACAAAACAAAATGTTTATTTGGAATTTAAATATTTATTTAAGCCAGTTTCACTAAGTGAGACTTAAAAAGAACTTTTGCTAATCTCAATATATAATCGTTCCAGTTTGACTATATGATTTGAGTTTCAAAAATTTCCTACTTAAAATCAATAAGGTTAAAAGAAATGTTGATTATTAAATAAAATGTTAAGCCAAATTTGACTTAGTTTAAAATCCGGATCAATGACTTTAGACTAAAATTCTAAGACACAGTTTGAGTGAGATATTACAGGGAAGTGGAATTTAACATCATTTTACAGGGAAACAATTTCTTAAAGGCAAACAGTTCGAAATTAATTATTAAAATGAAGTCAGGAAATTTCTAACATTATTACTTACTAAACTAGTAAGCCATTGAAAATTTTAGTACACCTTTAATTTTTTAGTACAAGTACTAATATTAGTACATAAACAAATAATGCAAACACTGTTGTTCTCATCCAATTTTTATGTTTTTAAACCCAATTTATAACTGTTTAAGTTTCACTTAACTTTGAGTGGAATTACAAAAATCATCATATAGAAACGAAATTTACAAAACAAAATGTCTAATTGGATTGAACATTGTACTTGTTATTTGAATACTTTTTTGTTAAAATTTCACTAAGTAAAATTAACCTTAAAAATTTGCATTTTTTAACACACATGTATGATCGTTTCAATTTGACTGAATGATTTGAGTGAAGCACTCTTTATCTAGTCAAATTTAATAAGGCCGAACAGAATATTATATATTAAATAAAGTTTTGAGTGAAATTTAACAATGTGAGAAAAACTTCCAAATTTCTCAGTGATATAGTCAAAATATGCATTTCCTCAACCCACACAATTGTGTCAGGTAAACAAAATTGCATTGCTTTTAAAACATATAATATCGCGACTGCACATTTGTGTGGGTTTATTGCGTAGCTGTTTTTCAGGGCATTTATACTTTCACAAATTTCATTCAATTTTACAAGTACTTAAGAGTTCTGGACAATATACTTATTTAACTGAAGAGGCAGAAGGTAACTTAGATGATTATAACTTAATATGCTAGTAAACCACTGAACATTTCAACACCTTTACTTTTTTAGTACAATTACTAATTTTAGTACATAAATAAATATATTTGCAAATTTTAACACTATCGGTTTTTTTCAAACGTAACACTGTGCAAAACAAAACTATTAATGTTAATGTCAATTAAATTTGAAAATTATACACAGGCTTAAATGCCTTACTGTGCACAGAATGATTATTATATCGTATTATGAACCGATTACGAATCTAAAAATATTTCATTTTTTATTTTCTTATTTTTAGCAAATTTCATGATCATCATCTGGTGTGATTATATCTATTTTTAACCGTAACATGTACATAAGAAATCATAATTTTTTCGTAAAAAAAAAAAATTTTTTTTAATAAAATATTGAACCTAAATCACTCACTCGAATCATTATTATGACACATAAATTAGTAGAAAACATAATTTGCGAGCGCCATCTTACCTGTTCTTTAGCACGTCTTAAGTCCTCCCAGCAATATGTTGGCAATGGAACGGGTGGTTTATCTTGTCCGTCGTCGTCTTCTTCGTCCTCCTCTTGTTCAGCTTCTTCGATTGTTTCGGGTACGTCAACCGATTCAATATAATTTAAAAAAATTATTTCACTGCTATTTGATGGTTCTGTAGCCGCCTCTGTTATAACCGTATCAACGGTTTCGATTTGATTTTGAACTGTATCCACTCCGATCTCGTCGCCCGATTCTAATATTTTATTTAGTTCGTCTACGTCTGTAGTAATTGAATTTTCAATAATTTTCTGTATTTCGTCGTGTTCTACTTGTAAATTTTCTTGTTTTTCATTTATAATTACTACTAAATTATTAATTTTATTATCGTCTTTTATTACTATTTGCTCATTATCATTATTGTTACTATCATCATTATTATTAATATTACTAGCACTATTATTATTATTGTTATAAATTTTTTCGTTTGAGCTACAACTATTATTTAAATTTTCGAAATCTGTTGCACTAACGTTAATCTCCGTTTCTCCAGTAGCCGCCGTCGCCGCACCAGGCAAAGACACTAAAACGATTATAAAAAAATTAAATGATTTAATAAAAATTAATATTTTCCATAATTAATTATCACTTTAATTAAAATTAAATTTACCATTAGTTGGTTACAAAAAAAAACGAATTTCAACTCAAAAATATATTTTCAAGAAAATTTAACGAACAGAATAAAAAATTAAAAGAAAAGCGAAAGACACAAAAAATAAAATTTAAATAAAATTTTAAAAATTAAATTTTTTTTTTTTTTTATTTTCATGTTGTGTGTTATATTTTTAGGTTAGTCGGGAAAATCGATGTCATCATAACGTATATATACACACATACGAGCATAAGAAAATTATTTATTTTCTAAATTAATTCGTACAGATGAACCAAAAAATAAATAAAAAATTTTGTATGTTATATGTGTGTGTCTGTGTATGCCTGAGTGTATTTAAATTGACGTACTTTTCTTTAATTTTCCATATTTATGGAAAACCAAAATATTTACGAAATTTACTGCATTCATTTTATATTTTTACACGGCATCTCTTTGTGTACTAAAAAAAGTTAAAAAAAAAAAATTCGATTGGATTTTTACTATAAATCATGATGAAAAATCGCGACGAATGCAAAATGCATTACGTAAAGTAGTACGAAAAACTACTACTCGAATACAAAAAAATAATGAGAGATGAATATACTACCATTTTACTGCTCTGTGCGAGAGATGTAGTATATAGTATTAGAGTTGACTAGTTCGGTTTGATAAAAAAGATAAAAACACAAATTGGCACATAGGCGGAGATATTAATAGTAAAATTTGGGCCTGATTTAAATACGTACGATTATTGAAATCTGTCAATCAAAATTCGCTGTACTTTATAACAAACTATTTTAACAGACCGTTGCTGTCTTAAACCGTGCACCAAGGGTGTCTCAAACTTCACGCACGATTTTATTTTTGCGTAATTTGTATGGTAGTCGGGTCAAAGACGTATTTTGTGAGTTTAACGGTTATTTTATTTAATTTTGGTGTTAAATAAATATTTTGAATCATGAATGGTGGACGGCCCTGAGGGGTAAGTAATAAAGAAGCTTCAACACCTCAAGTATAACGTCTTCTCTTTAAAGTGATTTTCATCATATTTAATGACCTGAACTCAAACAAATATTGTAAACGGAACGTTATCTAGAAATATAAATGTACTGTTCGGGATTCCCTAAGGTAGCCATCTTGAACCCATTTTATTTATTTTATTCATAGCCTTACATATAGGTCCAGTTTTGAGACATTGCACAGGTTATGACATAAAAATGTGGACAACCTGCTGAATTAGCAGGATTTAAATTCATTTAGTAATTGGTGTGACTTTTCAAATGTATAATTATAAACTTTTAAAGAAGATCACTAAATTTTTTAATGGTACTTTCAATTAGCAAGGCTAATTTAATATTTGGTTTTTTAATAAGTCGATAGTCTGGAATCTATTTTATTATAACTCCTCTATCCCTATAGTATAGAGACTATTCAAAACCTATTTTTAATGTTTACCGTAACTGGGTCGTTGTCGTTAATAACGTGTCATTTGTATTCGATTTTGTACTGTCAAGAGATTTATTTAAAGGTGCTGTCAAAAATATTTTATCCCCTAATGTATCGTTTTTTTTATATGTTTGCCTTAAGTATGGATATATGTATCTGGATGATTGTTTTATCGTTTTATAATATTATTGTATGACTATTGTTGGCCAAATAAATAAATAAATAAAGACAAAACAAGCGTTGAAAGTGTCTGCAGTAGACAATTTTTATAAGCCTTCTTGTGATATTTGCGCAACTATTGTATGTGAATAACACTTTATTCAAGCGACTTTCACTTGTTTCGTATGCCGTTTTGTTTTAATCACGTCGTATGTAAGGGCGAAATTCAAACCTTTACAGGATTTGCTGAGCTTGAACGGTGTTTCTCCTGTTAAAATATTTATTTAAATCCTTGTATCAAGGTATATAGAGAATAACATGGTAATATATTGCGCAGGTCTCATTCCTTTTCTTTCTCAAAAATGACGTCACTGAGGAGGTAAAGCGTAAAAACAAACAATATTTAGATGCCTTTTTGAATTTTCAAACGACATATAAATTTACCTCCTGAATGACGTGTGCGCGGAAAAAAACATAAATGAAACTCTGAATATATTACCATATTATTCTATATACCTTGATATGTATATAGCAGGCTTTGGTTTTATCAACACTCGATACTTTTTTCCATTGTTTTCAAAATTGCAAAAATAGAGCCACAATCAAAACTCAGTATGTTATGGTTCGATTGTCAAGAAATTTTGACATAGCGTTTAACAGTTGCTACGTTTTAAAAATATTAAAGAGTTTTCGGTTAGTCTAGGGACTTATTAAACGATCGTGAACATAATTTATGGTGTGATCCACTTCATTAAACATTATAACTGTGTAAATCAAAAAAATATGCCAAAGTCAAGAAAATTTTCCTATAATTTCTACTGACCTTATACCTTGATCCTAATAATATTCTGTTATATGACTACAAATCATAATTTTCTTATCCAATTACCAATGAGACCCCATTTTCTAATATTTTGTAATCCCAAATATTCACATCATATGACATGACACTCATTAATTTTTTTCATTTCGTTTGTACACAACATAAATGTGTTATGTGTCTATGCTCTATACATTTACACATATAAAACAGCAAGTGGATTTCTTAAAATAAATCGGTTTTTAGTAAAACTATTTAACGTCATACGTGTTCTAATTTCTAAAGAATATAAATAGTTTAAACTAAATAGTTTAGTTGTAATTTTTATGAATTGGTCAGAATATCACAGTCAATATAGCCGCAGTCATATTATAGTAGGTATATAGTGAAATTTCGATTTGTTTATTTTCGTTAACAAAACAGTTAAATACAAACAGCTAGTATTTATGTGCAAAGTTTTTAAGTAGATTGATTCGTTATTAATAGTAAAA
This sequence comes from Tipula confusa, assembly GCA_963556175.1. Classification (NCBI taxonomy): domain Eukaryota; kingdom Metazoa; phylum Arthropoda; class Insecta; order Diptera; family Tipulidae; genus Tipula; species Tipula confusa. The sequence continues at coordinate 26,220,800 of OY744477.1, read as the reverse complement.
CTATATAGAAGTAATGTGGCAATGTGGAGTGTGTTAGATGATTAAATTTCCGGTATAGACGCATTTAACAGATGGCAATTTTAAAAAAAAATTGTTTAAATAATTTAACCCTTGTAACTGTATTGTAACTTTCCCACAACATTTGCTAGATATTGAGTCGCAGGACTAAAACCTAACAAAATCTGCACAGTTTTACCCTTCGCTGCACTATATATTTATATTTTATCGTGTTTACGGTCCCCTTCAAACTGTGGGCGCAGTTCATGAGTCTTGTTTTGTCCTATTTGTAATCAGCATTAGTCTGGATATTGTGTTGCTTACTATTGATGCATTCCTTTCAAAGGTGACACCCAAGTGCTTGACGGTTGGCTGTAAGATTATAAGGCATTAGCCTATCTCTAAACCTTTAGTTTTGTAAACCAACTTGCTAGCAACTATCTATGATTCGATCATCTGCTCTAAGGATCCTGTTATAGAAATTAGCTTCAAAAATCTTTAACAAGTAGCGTGGGGCAATTGTTTTAATCACCACCAATCATCTAGATCTATACCAATTGTTTTTTTTTTCCTTTTGGTTAGCTTTTCCATCTCTTGGGAAGGAAAAACGCCCTCGTTCAAACAATAGTCGAAAATATTAGCAAGCACCTCCGATTATATGCCTTAAACGATGATACTTCCGCCGGTCTTGAAAAATGACCAACATAAATCATTTTGTAAATCTCAAAATAGTTTTTAATATTTATTTTTATTTAAAACTATTACATAATTTAATAAACCGCAACAAATAGTTCAATTTATAGTACATCAACCATAATATAGTTTGTATATACGAAAATATATCCAATGTTATAGACTATTTCATCCAGAGTCCATTACCATCGCTCACGCATAAAATGAGCTCGTTATAATTTATTACCATCATGACTTTCGTGTCTACACGTTCGCATATATCGTATGGAAAAAATCTGACGAAAGTGTTAATATTTGTTGTATATCATATTTTATCTTAATATAATGTCGCCTAAGACAATTTTGTTTGTCATTTACGTTTGCTTTGGGTGCCAAATTTTTCTGATATTCGGGGTAAATGAGAAATGGGAGCTACGAATGCGTTTAACGGATGCCAGGCAGAAATTAAACTTTAAATGTTAAACTTTACATCAGTGACGGTTTGAAACAAAGCAATTTAAAAATGTTTGGTCAGAAAATTCAAAACAGGAAAGATCAGTTCTCATATGAATAATTCACGAACCCAACATCGAAAATTATACCGAGTATCTGATTAACATTTTGTTAATCCCCTAAATGTTAGTTTGTAGCACGACACTACTTAAAGTTGGCAATACTGTTAATGCATTAGAGAGCTATTTATTAATTTATTTTATATTATATTAAACTCCTGCTAAGATTGCCAAGATCATCTACTGTAAAGCAATGTAAAGCAATGTATAGCCCTGTAAAGCAATGTATAGCCCTGTAAAGCAATGTATAGCCCTGGGACACATGGTTTTTACTTTTTGGCCATCGAGTTTTTTGAAGAGCAACGTTTGGAACTCGATACTTTTTCATAGCTGATAAATTGCCATCAAACGCACCTGGTTTTCTTAGCGGCTGCACGTTCCACGTACCGATCCAAAATTTTATGTCCGTTAACATCTTCCGTAATGTTCTGGCTAGGCATTTGCGTTTTCAGAAGGGTCCTTTAAACGTTCACTGAAAGAAACAACATAGGACCCCGGTACATTCAACTCAAACCATCAGCGCCGACTACAAAGAGTCGTTTGGCCGAGAAACTCTTCTAATCAAAACCTAATGGGATACTCGGTGTGGAAAATCTTGTATGATTTTGTCTAAGAACAGTGCAAGAAATCTATTGAAAGCGTCGATCTAATCCTAATTCGATATTTCAGTAAAAAAGTCAAATTTCAACGTTTTGAGTTAACGTTTTGCCTACACATATACTTAGTTCAGAGAGAGAAGCCTGGGTTCGTATCATCCGAGATTTAGACCGTATCAACATTTTCAGTACTTTCACTTTATAGCAGTACTTTCACTTTAAGAACCAAACTTTTACCACTTTAAGAACCAAACTTATCCAATTTGGATAAGATTATCCAAATTGGGTCTTTTTTGTATCAAAAAAAGTCAGTGAGATCTATCTGTTGCTTACGGCTTTGCAACAGATTAATCAACGAAACAGACGCAAGCTTATCTTAGTCACAAACATAACATGGAGCTTACTAAGGCAGAGCGAGATTTAGATAGAGTCAATAATGAGCAGTTTAAAGCGGTCGTATGCTACGACCTGCAAAACATTTTTACGTTACATCGTGCACCTGTTAAAATATAATTTGAATGAGAACTGCAGCATAGATAAGGTGGCCTGTTGTGCTCAAGACATTGATTGGTTCGTCCCAAATGTTGTTTCTTGCAATCCAAAATAACAGTAAATTATTTTGTTGTCCGATTCCTATATACTCCAAAATCCCAACATAGTAACAACGCTCGCTATTCTTAAATTTTTGGAAGCGCTTCTATCGCTTATTTAAATTCAGCAAAAATATTCAGACCGGATCATTCCCAGATGCAAGAAATTGATGCTGAACAAAGAAATATTTAAAGGGCATTGTTGAGCAACTTTACTACATTTAAAACATGTGTAGCGAATCAAATCTCGGAAATCCAGAGTTTGACTGCTTCAGTCATTTAATAATTACGTGTATTGTACATCCATTAATTTCATGGTTAAAAAGCCCACCTACCTAGTGTCATTTGTCGTAGAAGCAACATCAAATTAATTGAAACTAAGACAAAAGGCGCTACTACCGTGATGTCAGACAGAACTTTGAATCAACTGCCTCTAAGTATTTAAAAATCGATATCATAAAAAAAATTATGGCCTCGATGGTGAGACAAATCAACAAATGAAGAACGTGGATTACAACCGAACAACAATTTCTGCGCGGAATAGGTTATCGCATTATACAAAATATTTCGTAAATTTTAAAACGGTTGAGTGGTTTTTTGTAACGATAATGGTTCTAATTTTGTTTGCACTTAAAAGCAAATTAAATGAAAATTGGCTGTATACTTATGTAAGCAATTGACCTTTACCAACAAATTTTTACAATGAATTTAAAGCGTGAATACTTGGACCTGAAATCATGAAAATAATTGATCTGGACTATGATACCACATTCGAGCATAGCTGTTAAATTCACCATACGGCATAATTAAGCAAAACATCACTACCACCAAGCTCTGAAGGATATTCAACGTCATGTTCGTGTATAACAACTGGAGTGTCGTTAAACAATAAAAAAGACGAAAGCAAATCGACAGATTAACTTTTACATGCAGAACTAAAACGTTTCATCGCAGTGTCAACTGGACTGCCTTCTCACAGTTAGTTAGTTAGTTATAGGTAGCCACCCAACAAAAGGACGAGGACGATATATGTGTCTTTGGTCCGTAGCCTTACCACAGAAATTGCTTCTCCACACTACCCTACTGTAACCAATTTGAGCTTCTCACGAAGCAAAAGCTATCTCTAATGCTCAATTTACTGAGATCCGTTAGATCGCACAGGTGGTGAGCTCCCAAAAACTTGAGTCTGTTTTGAGACAGACTGGGACAGGTGCATAACAAATGAAGTATTGTTTCCTGCCCTCTTCTTCGTCGTTACAGCTTCGACAATAATCATGAAAGAAATCACCAAGTCCACTGACATGCTTTCCAATAAGACAGTGTCCAGTAATGCCATCCACAACCGTGCTAATATTATGCCGTTGCATAGATATTAGCTGATTAAACCTTTTTAAGTCCAAATTAGGCCAAATTTGCCTAGTAATTACATATGAGGTGCAATTTGCCCATCTATTGTTTGTAATTTTACGAGCTTCTCTTTTAAGGAGCAATTTGTATGTATCAAGTGGTACATCAATGTCTACCTTGCACGGTAAGATGAGCAAGTAATACCTTGTCGCGCGAGTTCATCGGCATTCATATTCTCCGTAATACTGAAATGCCCTAGCACCCATATAATATGGATATTGAACTGTTTAGCTATCTCGTTAAGAGATTAAAGAAAACTCCGGGCTACTTTTGACGTGATAAAGCCTGATTGTAAAATTTTAATAGCAGCCTGATTGTCCGTAAAAATGCCAATATCTCTTACAGATATTACATGATACTTCATCCAGTCTAAGACTTCCTTGATTGCTATAAGCTCTGCCTGAAAAATACTACAATGATCAGGGAGGCCGAAAGAGAGATTACATTTAGTTCTTCACAGAAAACCCCTCCACTGACCTTTCCATCAATTTTCGAGCCATCTGTAAAAAAGTTAATAAAGCCTGACTTTAAAACTGTTCCATTCACCCAGTCCTCTCTAAAAAGGAATATCAGTTATAAATTTGTTGCTAACAACATGGTGGCCCTTAGTAAATTGCACTGCAACCACACGTAAATTGCACTTCAGCGAATGCGCACTTTTATTCGGTAAACCTCAGAATTTTAATTTTCAAACCTATGCATCTGGTGATAAATCAAATAACGTCCATGTTTCTTTACAATAGAATGCCGCATTTTTCTTGCAACCCTTTTTCCAAATTTTCACTATACCTTATCAATTTTACGATTCACTGATCTTTTGATTTCTGTATCAACAAACAGTTGTTCCCGATAAATGCTTAATCACTATGTTCCAACCAGTTCTCACTATTATAGCTCAGTTATTAACAGATGACTGACAGCCAGGCGTAATACTATATATATAAGGTGTATATGCATTAAAAACCGGAATTTGATACTAGATGCCATTACCTGTTTATGCGTTATAGCGTTATCATGAACATATACGTCATTTGACAATCCTATTCAATACCTGTCAAAATCAGCTAAAAGTTTTTGTTTTGTTTGTCCACATCCAACCGATTTCAACGATGGAAAATTTATCAAATTTACAAAACAAACAGCATTTGCGGGAAGTTTTGTTGAGTCACTTTTTCGCAAACAAAACTCCAGCTGAAAGTCATCGTTTGCTCGTGGATTTATATGGTGAGCATGTTCTTGCAAAAACACAGTGCTTTAAATGGTTTAGTCGCTTCAAAAGTGATTATGACATTATGGACAAAGAGCGTCCTGGTCAGCCGAAAAAGTTTGAAGATGAAGAGGTATTACTCGATCAAGATTCACGTCAAACGCAAAAAGAACAATTTCCAGACGTTTGAAAGCCCCAAGGTTCATCCAAAAGATGGGAAATTAGGTGCCATACGAGTTGAAGCCAAGAGACGTGGAAAGACGATTTTGCATATCCGAAATGCTACTCGAGCGCTACAAAAAGAAGTCGTTTTTGCATCGTATTGTCACTGGCGATGAAAAATGTATCCATTACAATAATCCCAAGTGCAAAAAAGCATATGTCAAGAAAGGCGAGGCCGGCCCATCGACACCAAAGCCGAATATTCACGGGGCCAAGGTCATGCTGTGCATTTGGTGGGACCAGCTAGGTGTGATCCACTATGAGCTGTTACCAAGTGGCCAAACCATCAATGCCCAACTCTATCGTCAACCATTGATCCGATTGAAGCAGAAAATCTAGGCAAAGCGGCCAACGTATGCGACCACACACCGGTCAATCATTTTCCACCACGATAACGCTCGGCCACATATTGCGGCGGCGGTCAAAAATTACCAGGAGAATAACGGATGGGAAAATCTGCCTGATCCGATGGGACAAAGTAGTGTGTAGCGATGGGCAATACTTTAAATAAAAAATCTTGTAACATTTTTTCACAATAAAGGTTCAAATTTCATAAAAAAAATTCGGGTTTTTAATGCATACACCCAAATGTTTTGATTCCATCATGTCTGCTTTTTATACCCAAAAGCCGTAAGTCATTGCAAATGCCGACAAGCTAATCTATAGCTGTGAGAGTTTAACTCTGATGGATAAACAAGAGATATTTCTGATTATTTTTTAGAGCCATGCGCATAATATATGATTCAAGCGTCACGACGACAGCAATTACCTAGTTCACTGCAACCACGGGTTCCGGAATTTGAGAAGAATTCGCTGATGCCTTTAACAGAGTAAAAAGAAAGCGAAGAAGCTAGCTCATTCGTGTGTAGCGAGCCGACCCTCTTCAGATGGTGTAGACATCTTTAAATACTTTCTGAATTCATTTTATAAAAAAGTCGATCTCTAACTTCTAGAAGGCATACTAATTAACAAGACAAATTGGATAGTCACAGTACATCTGGGCAAAACTCTCATACCAACATTTATATTATTTTATAGTTTATTAAGATCCTTCCAACAAGAACATATTGATGTAACCACAAATGTTTTAACGTAAAAATGTCGTGTTACGATCACACTGTAAAAATATTTTTTCTATATATGTAAAATTCAAAAATAAACATTGCGAAGGTTATCGCATTAGACGCGATCAATTTGAACTGAAAACATATGGCCGGCTGTTTTCAAGTAAATTAGATTTATTTAGCCAAATTGTAATAAATAAAACACTTGTTAATCACAAAATTGTTATAAAATCACGGCCACCATACACAAACACATTAAAGCATTTTAATAAACTTCGAACACACTTACTTGTGCCACTGTATATTTATTAAATATTTTTAATTATTTTATGCAAATAAATTTAATTAATTAAATCGTTATCATGTATAGCACAACATCTATATATATATGATAGTAAATTTTCTATTTGCATTTTACTTTCGTTCGAACTAAAACCAATAATCGTATCCAGCATAAGAATATAAAAAATCCAACCGCACTTGATCAGTTGACATTTAGGGTGAGAAGTGAAATTAAAAAAAAAAAATTAATTATACATCGAATGCTAATTAAATTTTATATAATTAACGCACACACACACAATATATGATCGAACTACTTTGCATTCAAAATACGTTAAATTTAAACATAATAATTTACCATAGTTTGCCATTACACTAAAGTACAGGTAAATCATTTCATGGCCAAGAAACTTTTTTTTTTTAAATTTTTTGAAATTATTATATTCTTATCACACTGTTTAAACATACAATAATAATAAAATATAAAAATATAAAAAAACTAATAATAATATTATATATAGATCTTAACGAGATAAGATCTAAAATCTTACTGTAAAACAAAACAAAATTATGAAGTAAAAAAAAATTATGATGATCGCGCGTAATCACCATACCTAAAGGGTTTGCTTGTTACATTATTGAAAATTGGCGATCGTTTATTTTGTACTTCGTGTACTAAATTCACTCACTTTAATTAGCATGCACACAATTATATTCATACGATCAACCTTTGATCACTGTCGGAACCTAAATTTCTTTTCGTATTTTGCTTTTTTTATCATCGATTGTGTAATAATTAGAATAGAATTGTTATTCGATGATCGAGTTTATTGATTTGAAAAAATATTGAGGACACGATTGTTGGATGTAGGATGTACTCGTTCAAGTTGGTGGTCAACATAAATTTGAACGATTTTTTTACACCAAATCAATTGATCAATGATCAACAACGATTTCTGATCGATTGATCAATTTACAACTTTCGAATTTAATCACAGTATTCTTTGCTTAGGAGGCAACTTAACAATGAAAATGTAAATATTGGGTAGTTGCAAAACTCAACGGTTGTTTTAAGAAAAACACGAAAATTGAATACAATGTTTCGTTAAATGGCATGAAGGTATAGTTTTGAAACTATTATCTCATAAAATTATGCAAGTATTTAAGAAATCGTATGTTGGAACGCCAGTGGAGTTTAGCATCATCAACTTGAATTACAGTTAGTTCTAGATACACAAAAAATAGCGATTTCTCTTAAATCGGAAACATATTTTACCATAAAGAATCGTTTAATAAATTTAACAGTCAAAAAAATATCAATAAAACGGTTTTAACAAGTGATTGCTGGCCTGTACCGAATCAACAGTCTGGCCCCGTCGGATACAAGCCCAAGCTTGCTCTTCGTTCTCTACAAAGAACAGGTATTAGTCAGTTAAATCGATGTCGAGAGCTTTTGATAAAGGTATCAGTCATCACAATCAGACAACGTGTGCTATTGACTTTTTCTTCATATTCGTAAATTTGCAAAGGGGTACCACTGTCCGATTTTCCATGCTTGAAATGAATTGACAAACTGTTGGATTAATTGTCAAAACGACCCTCAGAACTATGTCAGTGTTGGTTCCTAGCGGCTCGGTGATCTTCCATTGACCACAGGTGAATTTCTGCAATAACAATCGTTCCTAATGCATTTAGTGTTGTATTGAAAACTGAAACACCTTGCTAATTTTAATAGTCAGGCTATCTACTTTTCTAAGACACTTTTAACATTCCACTCCATTTGTGGGTGGGTGTTAATTCTTTTGTTACCATTGTCATTTCGTTTTGGGTATTATCTTGGGTGTAGACTGCTTCAAAAAATGAGATTTTTCTATTGCTAAGAAATGATCAGATACATCTCTTATAGGTGGTAATTTCTCTTATAAGTGATCAGTTTAAATGATCATAGTTTTTATTTTCAATCGATAATTTTGTGTTGGCATTGTACATCGCTGTTAATGACTATTGAGACTAAACTGTAAATGTATTTAAGTGATCTATAGCATCATATGACCTTCATAAATTTATGAATCATTGTCATTAATTATTTATCTATATGAAAATCGATCCCTTGACATTGACTCAGTAATAAAGTGTACGTAATATGTATACACAAATATAAGTTCGTTATATTTTACCCCACCCCGTGCTTACTGCATGAATAGTTATGCAAATTACTCGTATATCTCATAAGCCGATGATCTAAAAATATTTAATTTTTCAAGGATGAATAATTAGTAAAATTTTCAATATTTATCGATTTAAAATGTTGATGAAAAACGATTTTTTAAATACGCATATTGTGTTTTGAGCCACCCCCCACACGCGAATTTAACGTATACAACACGATCGCTATTGAAATGTTATCGATCGAATCAATAAACAAAGTTTATAAATCGCGGTTCAAATCAATTTATTGACTTTACTGACTTAACTGTACCAAAAACTTTAACAGTGCCACCATTCGATTTGTGCAAAAAAAGATTTGTAAACATGCCAACGCTAATAAAAGTAAATATAAAACGCGGCGACACAAAGTATAAATATTTAATCTCGTTACGAATTTTTATTTATTTTCGTTAAAACTTAATTTTGTCGCATTAACGAATTTTCACATTGAAAATTAACGCCTATATATTAGTATTCATGATAATAATACATCCGTTACTTTCGAAAATCTGATCAAACAAAAAATATTTATGAAGCATCATCGAAAGGAAATTCGATTTGGTTACATAAACGAAATTTCCCGCGCATTTAGACACACACACTTTAACCGTGTTATGTTTATTATTCATAACGTATTTATGTTTATATTTTAAACAAAATTAATGTACTCAATCGATGGTACACCGTATTTACCTGTTGGATTACTCATATCGTATATATGTATTAACGAGGCGACCTTGTTTATCCATCAACAGGCTCATTCATCATTTTGCTAAGCTAACGAAAAAAAATGATGTTCAATAATTATCAGGTGTGGTTACCTCGATGTTTTTGCAATTCATCAATCACCAACATGGTTTTGAAAAAACTCAATTTAAATTATTTCCAAGTATTGTCCATTGCCAATATAATTTTTCTTCTCAGGATATCCCAAAATTATAATCGATATAATCGAATAGCACCAGTCTTGGTTGGTGAGGCTTGTATAATCCCAAAAAGTGAGTTGTGTTTGAATAGTTTTGAGCATTTTTGAGTGTTTTAGAAGGTTAGGCTGCCGAAAAACAGCTTCATTATTGCGATCAGAGATGATCTGTCAGTTCTCATTTAAGATCGAAAAATCATGAATGCAGAAATATGGTAGAGGGACAGTGATATAAATGGATTCGTTCGTTTCATGAGACTTACCGAAACAAAACAAAGGAGACCATGTTCAATATAAGCAATCAGTGATAAAGGAAGGAATGATATATCTTGTACTGACTAGACGAATCATACTTAATGCCAATATCGGATAACAGACATAGCAGCAGCCATTGCAAATAGCTTTTGTACATTTAACTTTAAAAATCGGCCGACGGTTAGAATATCCAATAACAAGTTCTGATAAACCAAAAATAAACTCCTTCAAGAAATACATAACGGTAAAATTGGACCACGATTGGGCATCAACAAAACAAAATTTTTGCTGAGACCGATTCTACTGAGCCAATTGATCGATAAGATGTGAAAGAGTTGGTTAAAAACCTAGAAGAGAATGGTTAACAAGTGCAACGTCCAAATGTTAGCATTTAACGCGAGTTAACCCGTGTATTGATAGCCGAATTATCTAAAACCGGTAATCTCATAAGTATAGATGGCTGAATCCTTTTGCTCTCACTTTGGTATTGATGTAAATGGTTTACTTCGACTATAACCATGACTTTTATTACCTTGGGTTATCGTACAGCTCATTTGATTTTTACCGCCAGTAATACTGCGAAGCAAAATGATTTTATGCCACAATCAATTTCTCCAACTATTCAACCTCCTTTCGTTTCACAACTCCTTTCGTTATCATGCGTAGTGCTTGCAGTTCTAAACATTCAAATTAGTTTTCAAAACATCAGTTCTGGATCGTTCAAACCACTTCTCAGATTCTTTCAGCTGGAGATCATATTTATCAAAATTATTACTGAATTACACCAGGTTTATATTGACAAAACCACAATCAATTTCAATAACTTTTCACAAACGGTGTCTGCAACAAAGATAACCCATTTCGGTAGAATTTCGACGTTTTTGGCACAACAAGTCTATAAAAAAATTGGTTCAGAAAAAAAGTACACACAAATGTTAAACTGTAACTTCCAAAATATAATAGAGATTTTCTCTCCAATCCCTTAATACATTATTTATACCCACTTGCCAAGTTGTAGTGTAACAATTTTTTTTCTTCAGTAAACAGCAGGCAATGATTATCAAATGTTAAAAAAACAAAAATTAAATATTTGCATTAGTTTTGAGAAATTGTCTAGTGTTATGTCAGTGTTGTGAATCAAAAATTCTAAATAATTTAAGAAATTTAATATTATGGTGGCACAGTTCTCAGGTGAAGAGTACATTGATGTACTCCATTTTGTTTAATTCCATTTTGTTAGCTAAATGTTTGTGTCAATTGCTCGCGAAACGATTATCAAATAAATATTTGCTCGTCGCAATAATATTGTTAGAAGGCACATTAGTAGCATCCGTCATCATTTGCACTTTAAAACTGGATCATGTCCAAATAAAAATAAAAATAATCAAGGTGACCACCCAAACTATCAAAGTAATCCAGAATGTAACAATCAATTTGCAAATAAAGCCCACTCAATCGTTAATCCACACGTAAGGTGTAATTGTTAAACTTCCAAAGAATCAATCATTTTCTGTTTTAGGCAACTCAAAGGACATGACGAAAGATTAAAAAGGTCTTTCAAGAAACATTTGAAGAGTATTTGGAACTGGGCTATATGAAAAAAGTTACTATACAGAGGAAGTTGATGATACCAATTTTATTTTAATCGCATCATGGTGAACATATTCAAACTTGATTGCTACACCACCAAAATAAGAGTATTTGTCGATGCTTCCGCAAAAACTGATTCCTGAAATTCGTTTAAAGACATTTTTATAGTAGGACCCTTGCTACGGCAATACCTATTCTCTATTCTAACCAGATTTACGACATACAAGTGTTTGTTCAGCGCAGATATTTGTATAAATGTATTAACATTTGAGACGGCCAACACCGTGTTCAGAAACTAGACAATATACATCAAGAATCATACGTGATAAAAGACGATCGATTTTATCGTTTGAGTACGCCACTGTATTAGATTTTTATATGTATGGGAATCGCTAAAGGCGCTTGTATACTCGAAAAAAATTGAAACAAAGTTAACGATTAGTGCTGGTCACACTGCTCCACCAAGCAACATATCTAAATCAAGATTATCTAAATATGGTAAACGGATGGACATTTTTCAAAATAATATTTTTGTTGGCAAATTTTCAATAATTTTCTAAACAATTTCCAGTTAAATTTTGAAGTTTTAATTTAAAATTATAAAATAACATTGAACATAGTCTTTACGATAATATTATGTATTTGTAACATATTTAAAAGATATTAATGTATAAATAGTCAATAAATTCTCAACCACTTGTAACTGTTTCAGATTAACCAAAAAAAAATATTACAGACTTGTTTCCTGCCATTATACGTTTCTTGTGCAACAACGTATATCATCTTTAGTACGAAAAGCAATTATTTGATTTTAACAAAAAATCCAAGCGATTGTAGGTGTCCACCTACCTATAATTGCAAATTTATCCGTCTTTTTAATTTAAATCTCACTCAATTATTTATACAGAACGACAATATTTTACTAGGTAATTTCGTATTTTTAGAGTATGACCATTATTTTTATGAACTATCATCATAATGGCCGAGTATTGTCTCGACCGCATTAGATATAATCTAAATCGTGATGAGATGAATGACTTGTATAAAACATGTTGAACAATGGCGATGCAATGCAATACCTCTGTATAGGACTGTAGGGAACTGCGACAGTGTTAATCCATTGTGACGTTTAACCGATATATTTTTGGATGATGTTCACGTAAATACGAAATCATGATTTTTCAGTAAATTTAAATATTTATATATAAATAAAATTTTGCACAAAATATTCTAAAATTATCAAAAAAAAATTTTTTTTATTCAAAATTTTTTGGGGTTTTGCATCAAAATAATTATGCGAATTAAATTATTATTTTGTACTGTGTGAAATGATATATGCGGATGTTGACACAATTGTTTGCAGTATTTTCAACGTTTTTGGGTTGTGTTTGACATGACCTATCCAAAATATTGGATTAGTAGCTTAAAATTTCGAATTTCATAATTGGATTCATAAGACTTTTAAGATTCATAAAAAAAAGACAAAAACAGGGTCAATTCCATTCTGCACTCCATTTGCGACCAATTAGAGAATGGATAAAGGCTGTTCAAAAAGTTCCGATACCAATCCAGAGATGGTGCATTTATTAAAAATCTTTATGATTTTCAGAACGTAGCAACCTATATTATGTGTCAACATTTCATGACAATTGAACCATTACATAATGAGTTACAAAGAAATTCGTGTGCTTGAAAAGTTGTATTCGGACTGTGTCCCGTCGAAAACAACTACATATTTGTTGGTGGTATGCTGATTTAAAACGAGGTCGTACAAACACAAATAATGCTGAACGATTAAAATCGTGATGAATTATCAAAAAGTGAAAGTGATCAATAAAGATGTCCATTGGTAGTGTGTTCAATGTATTATTCAAGATTACTATTACTAAATGGGGGCAAAGGCCTTAAATTTAATTAATGATGAAGACATTTAGAAGAGAACCATCGGTGTGCAGTTGTTGTGAACATACTAAAGTAATTTAGACAACACATCACATTGGTAAGACAACTTTAGTCCTTCTATGAAAAAAGTGTGAAGATTTCGGTTTGCAAACTCCTTTATGAACAATGCTCCAACGAAAAATTGTCACATCGCTGTTTCTCTATTGATTATGTATAGGTGCAGTAGGAAAACGTTAACTTAATTTAGAAGTGCTAACTCAAACTGGAGTAATAGTTTTTATACCCAGAATAGAACTTATTGCCTTTATTTATCAAAAGGATCATTCTAGTAAAGACTATATCTTCGTTTAAATGCTCAATCCCTTCTAAAGGTTTTGTAATTAACATTTCTGAGGTGACCTTTACCTTGCATAATTACTTTATGTTCTAACAAAAATAATGAAACAAACGTGTCCCTGACACGAGTCTATTGGGTTTTTAATGTGTATTAATAATGTTTAAGGTTTTTGATTGACTGCTCGAAAAGCGCTAGTTTAGCGATCAGTTTGAGTACTTTATCCTAGTGAGTTTTATATACCAAATCAACATTGTTACCATTAGTAAATTATACAGATCACTTTTTCATAGTACAGAATAAATTGTATATTAAACTCATGTTCAAATTATTGTATATATTGACTTCCTCTTTAATCTGTATTTGACCAACATTCCTGAAGCAAAATTGTTAAAATTGTGTAATTATAGCTTTCTGATCTGACCAACAAAACACAACCCTGAATTAAAAACGTAAAGGGATGGAAACGCGAGAAACCAGATACTAACACAATTTTTTCAGATAGTGCTAGAAAAACTTGACTAATCTTCTGTTACATCATCATCAATTTTTCTGTTCAAAAAATGATGATGAAAATGAAGAAGCCATGGGTAACTATTAAAAGGTCCAATTTACAATTACTCAATCGTACAACTTAAGGCACCTTTGTTTTCTATCAACTTCCTGGGCGCAACAAAACGACAGAGCACAACAAAACAAATAAAACGACCAATAACACAGATATCACAAATAATGTGAAATTGATAAGAAGCAATTACAAAAAGATAAGCCTTTGCTAAACACATAGAACCTTTTTTCCAGCCAAAATGAGCAATAATAATGTGTAGAAAATGAGTGACAGGATTTGACAAAACAACAAATAAAATTGATATAACAGAAAAAGCAATCGAAGAAATTTACTCATCAAATTGTCTTGTCATAACCGATGCTTTGGCAAAGTCAATATTTACTATATTATAGCAACTTCGATAATCAGACACAGGAAAACAATTTAGAGTGAAAAATAAAGAATTTTCCTGAGATCAAAGCTGGAGTACCACAACTTAGTTTCAAATGTGTGTTCCTTTAGGCAGGAACTATAACTATTGACCATATTGCTCCTACCACTTATGGGTAAAAACTTAGTGGTACAGCTATCCTAAAGTAATTAACAAACAGAAAAAAAAATCAGTAGCCTAAGATTCTATATATAATGTTCTAAACTACACAAATGGTTTCTCGACAAAACACATATAGATATAACTCTAGATATACTAAGCTATACTATGAAAATGAAATATGACAAACTAGATATGCAAATATATATATGCATACAGCCAAACGTTAGGGCCCACTAAATATTTGATTATAGGTAGTTAGTGAGAAGATTAGAGAGAGCTAACACCTATAACACAAAATTACTTGCAAAAGACCCAAAGTTGTTTACTGGGCCTTATTATAAGATACAGAACCAACCTGTACTGTAAAGTAAAACTGCAAATAAATATAAAATAAAGTTTTCTAAATATAGACTGTATCTTTTTTATAATATCTAATCATTTAAAACAAATCTTAATCGTCTTCGTAATGACTCACTATTAATATATTAATAGCCGAATAAATAAAAATACAAAATATAAATAGCCACTCAAACACACAAATTAAAGTAATTAATCAACACCAAAAAACATTAATTGCCCGATGAAAGAAAATTATTCGCTCGACTGAATTAATTTAAAAAAAAAAACTGCAACACTTTATTTAATTTTTTAGTTTTAATTTTAACAACAAAATATACCTTTTTGTTCGTCCACTAAATTATCAATATTATCCATTACACAGAAATTGATTTTGTTTTATTTTTGAAAATCACAAAATAAAAAAATTGTTAAAGGTCCGAACTGCCCTAGAAATAGAAAACAAAATTTAACTTTAGTTAAATTACTGTAAACACAGAGAAAATTACAAGCGGCCATTTTAAAAATTTTAATAAATAAAATCGCGGATAATAAAATGTCAAAATTATTGAAGAGCAGTTGATTGAATAATTTATAGTAGTGTTTTCTGTCTACACCTTAATGAGATGATATCTAATCATAGGTAAAAGTGCGCTCTGGCTCTGGTCGGGCTTAGACCACTATTTATAAGTAACGAGTAGTGAACCGCTTTAATTATATTGAAAAACAATGCAGTTGATAGTTAAATTGGTTTTGTTTTTATTCATTAGAAATTACTGTTTATATTTATATAAAAATTACTGCCGACATCCCTCGTAGAGATGATATTGGTTGGTCTTTGAAAGCCTATTTTTTTTCTATATTCTTCTTAGGGGAACTACTGACAACGACATGTAATATCACGTGATTGCGAGTGGTATTGAGATTTCAAGGATTACACCGTGTTGCGTTACCGTACTGCAAATTTTCATGATCTGATATATGTGACCGAGATCATGAATATCGTGTCCTGGAATGATTATGGAGGCTGGCTCGTGTTGATGAAGCAATAGCAACTGCTCCTCTAACTAAACTGGCGTGAGTATTGAGGGGTGCAATACCCCATAATGCGCATCGTAAACTAAGTAAAGTAGGCACGGTTGTGTATTCTGTAGGTTGTTTAATACCAGACTTAATTTGAAAACGGTAAGTAATGCCGAGCGAACCATATATATGTTCGATACTCCTGGATCTGCTCCACTTCTTGTCGTATAGTTGGTTCTTCCTCTTTATTAACGTGTTTATTGATGTAGCAGTGAATTTCGTGTTGTGTTTCACAATCTTGACCATATTGTCAATGATAGTTTAATTTTTTATTAGCGACAATAGTTTGTGCTCGTTTATTGAGACTCTCAAACCGAGCCTCATATTCACTGGCTTCACGTTGAGTAAAAATCCCAAACATGTCTCCCAGTATGATGCCTATTGAATCTCCAAAACCCAATTTCACGCGTTGTTTATCCTTGTCGCTATCTAGTAGTAACTCACTATCAGCAACAAGGTTGCGGAATTGTCATTGCATAGCTGTTCTAGAATATTTCAGTTTAATCCAGATAACAGTTTACTCATTGTAATCCACCTTATAGTTTTTGATATCTTTCCAGTAGCTGCACATGTTATGCTGGATTACGAGAGTTCACTTCATAGCGACAATTTCTAACTTGCTTAGCTGCTCGAAATATATGTGAGTAGGGTAGTTGAATCACTCTTATCACTCTCAAGATGAAATTTTATTCCTGCTTCCCATAGTCTGCCAAAGTGCGGGGTACGAGGCGGCATAAAGTGCCACATTGTTTCATCGCTGACCAACATGGCTATACTATGTCGTCAGATAGTGTGGTCATAGCTGCATGTTACTTGTTTTTTATTACATCAATTGCTCCAACAAAATAAATTCCGTTGTCTGAGAATACATCCGTGCATAGTCCTCGTCTAAAAACAAAACTTTTATAGGCTGCTATATGAATGCTTTTGTTGTTAGGCTGCTAAGCATCTTGATTTAAATGGCTGTTATCGTTATGCATACCAATAGGGCGATGTATCCCTTGTACGATTCGTTGCCTCGACTCTCAGTAATTTTTAGTTGAATAGGCCTAGAACGGTCTTCCTGGCCTCACTCTTGATGATGGTAAACTATACCCTGTACATCGTCAACATTATCTTTTCTTCCAAATTTGCTTTTAAGTTTAATGGTAAATCCGGAAAAGATTCTTTAGTATCCCATTGTAGAGGCATATTTCTTAGAAAGATTAGTCCATGCCACCATAAGTTTGTTGTAGATAATTATGTTGAGTTATGCCACATGGTGCCATCTTGTTGTTGGTAATATTTTTTGACGAACTGATATCGACATTAGTTAAATTTCAAGCCCTAATTTCTGAATACAACGAAATCGAAAGAACTAGATCCGTACTGGATTTTAAATAAGAATCGAACTAATCTTGGTCCTTATTTGTAAATACGTTACCTATACATGAGAGCACAAGATTAATACTGAAATCATATCAGATTTGAATTAGATTGGTTGATTCTTCCAGTACAAATCTTGTACTTTCGTTTACATAAAGTATTCCCAAATAGAGGACCACGATTAAATTGACCTACAAATCTTCTATTCCCAATATCGTTTCTTATCAGAAATACGACTACTGAAATTAAATAATCACCGCAACGTATAAATGTATGAATAACAGTCTAAATGGCCAATAAACAATCGCTGAACCTTCAAAGCATTTCTCAATAAGAGAATAACCAAATTTTGCATTAAGACAAATTCAACATCAAAGTATGAATAGCTGGAACAATTTACCTATAGCAGACTTGACAAAATTCCAACTATATTAGCGTATAAAACATATCTGAAAACTTTAAAATAATTTACCACGTTTCAGACAGATCAGCATCAAATATTCGAAGCAACTAAATTTGTCAAGACCACATAACGTTCTACTGCATTTTACAAATTCGTCGATTCATTTAAAGAAAAGGTCTCTGGCCAGTACCATAGGTTCCATTGCCTTCAAAACCAATCCAGCTCACTAAAAGAAAAGTAAGTCCTTTTACAATGTGAATGATATTGAGAATTATCAACAAATACCTGATTTTGTAAATTCCAGTATTGTTATATTTGGCGCCATATATCATGCACATCTTGAGACCCTTTTTGATATTGTTCCTTTAGTGTGAAATTGTTTACCTTGTATATTATAAACTAAAATTTGAAATCTAAGCACGTGGCGGTTCCACAAAGTAGAAGCAAAGTATTGGCTAACGTGATATAATTCAGTTTAAATCATTGCACCAAGGAGAAAATTAAGATACAGACTTTCGATGTCATTTTTTTAAATTAACCAATAAGTAAGCAAAATTTAAAAATGTCATTATCAGTATCGAATTCTAGATATCGTTTATGTAAAATACAGGAATTCTATAAATTAAGAAACTATATACGTCCTGTACAGTAAAATGTAGCTTAAAACACCGAGAAATCCGTGTAATGTTTCATACGACGGCGTTTGGATTGGCAAGTAATGGTTTTGAATCCCATCCATTATAACATTTTCATAAAAGGGATTTCATTTTTTCCGCGATTATAGTGCATCATTTAATTATGACCAATGGTGACGTTGAGGATCTTCTATAAATAAAAAACGTAACATTCGGTGACATCGATGGGATTATTAAATACAACAAAATCAAACTCTACAAGTTAAAACATCTAGTGATTCACCTTTACGTAAAGTAATGGAAGTTTCTCGAATTACCAACGGTAAATTTCACAGTAGTTAAAGACAAAGACGTTATAGTAGAAACACAACAATACGAGCATGATCACAATTAAAGGCATAATTTGTCGAGTTTCTCGTTGTCGTAAAATCTAACGGAGCCACATCACAAGAGAAGCAGGTTGAGCTAAACAGATAGTTTCGCAGAAGAATAATGCCATGTATAAAGGATTCAATCGCATCAAAAAAAATATGTTGCGTTAGTCGATTTAAGTGGGTTTTACCTGGGACCAATAAACATCATATTTGGAGAAGATCTAGATTTACTAGGAGATTTAAAGTTTGAAGTAGATTCAATCAATAACTAGTAAGTGATTTAATTTTGGCATCATTTAAACGCTTTACATATAAGTTTACTACAGGGACAAAAGTACCAATTTTTTAGAGCACTATAACTTGCAAAGCTGATGAATAAACAGCCAACAAAGGAACAAAATGACATGTGTGAAAGCTTGTGTTAAATCCGCAAAACACGACCTAAAAAGATCTTATTTCTATCTCAAGTAAAAATGCTTAAACTATACACCGATTCTTGCAATGTTAAATGATTCAGAGGATTATGCAACTCTGATACCTAGTCGCTTTCTAATTAGCTGACCGTTGCTCTCTCACCCAGAATCAGACTTAACAATTTGCGGAATGTGCAGTCGCCTAAAAACAGGCGTGTTTTACGGCACTGTATATCAGCCATGAAAGAGTATCGTTTGGAACTAGTTGTGACCCAAGCCGCTTTATAGTGAAGTTGACCCGGCAATCTTAGCGTTGAATTTCTTCCAAGGGTCCAGGTGAGCAAGATTGGATTTTAAATAGTGCCTAGCCAACCTATCAATCATTTGAATTCACATTAACCATTTTAATCATGATCTAATGGGATCCGTACCACAGAACGGTTTCAGAATAGTGATTGGTGACATGGACCAGCGTCCATGTCACCAAAAAATAGGGGAAATTTCTAAGGAATGGTCTCAGGTCATCCAAGATGTAAGATCATATCGGTTGGCTGTGAAGTTTGTAGACATTTATCAGCAATTTGGCTCTTCCAAGTCATGAACCTAGTGAAGAAATGTATAGATGGAAAAATCGGTAAGCTATACATGGGATTTTTGCAATTGTGATTTTTGAATTGAGACTCACGCCTAGTCTCTCCCAATCCAAGTTTTAACCACATTGCTCAGTTTAATTGTATATACCATGCATTACTTCCGTCTAATATTAGTACGAGTATTTGCCATACATTTTCTACGAATGTTGAGAAAACATATTCTATTGCAATCGAATGATTCATTTTTAGTACTTCCCACATTTTTAGTATCCACTACCAAAATAATTAATTTTGATGGTGTCACCGAGTTATATTTTTAGTTTCATGGATCTTAAACGAATTCTGTAACACTTTGATCAGAACTTAAACTAAAACTTACTTAAAATTCAAACCACAAAAACCACGGTTTGTTTTGATAATAAGTACCCCATTCAGCCAAGTAGGTACATCGAGTATAGTATTTTAACGGACTTTTATTCGATTTTAATTAATGTAATTACGATTTACGATTATTATTTTAACACTTGTTTATTTTACGATTATTTATTGTTTATAACAAAATTTCACATTCGAATTTCACTTAAATGAAAAGTCATTAACACTTTTTCTAACTTTTTTTATTTCATTTGAAAAATAAAAAAAATAATTCTATATAATTTCACTGTCACGATTTACGTTTAGAAATTTATTTTCCCACTTTTCATAAATATTTATTAAAACATTGTAAAAACTGTTTACGTGAAAATTTTGAGTTGGAAAAATTAACACAAAAAAAAAAACACTAAAATTTGCG
This sequence comes from Tipula confusa, assembly GCA_963556175.1. NCBI lineage: Eukaryota > Metazoa > Arthropoda > Insecta > Diptera > Tipulidae > Tipula > Tipula confusa. The sequence continues at coordinate 26,199,885 of OY744477.1, read as the reverse complement.
TTCCAAATTTTCTATTTTTTGCGCAAATCAAAAAAAAATGTATAACAATTTTTTCAGGCTCGGAGAAACGGAGTGTGATCGTTATAATATAGAATGGCCAACAGTCGAATTTTTCGGATTTTTAGTAACGCGACTGTTTTATATATGTCTCTACTGATAAAGGCGAGTATTTAGTATTGGTTAACTTAAAATATGATACACTTTACTGTACGTAATGTATGAATTTTTTTTTTCGACGTGAATTACCGAAATTACCGATACCAAAATACAAAACAATTTTCCACTTCTTCTATTCTTCTTTTATTTTTCTCGTTGGGTTCGTTTTCATGTGGAAAATTAAGAAAATTTTATGTTATGAAAAGTTTCGACAAACCGATTCTATAATTATCAAGAAAAGTAGAATTATAATTTTGAATTACTACGAGTACTTCGGTTTTTTTTTTATTTTTTGTTGATCGGTTCCGAATTTATTTTGGCAAAAATCGGTACTCGGTATGGGGTGTTGATATTGAATTGAGTTCTTCTCACTAAATCGTTCGATTCGATATTAATGTATATTTGTGTTGATATTTGTCACAATTTGTGTATTGATGTGCCTGAAGGTCTGCCAAATTAAAAAAAATACAAGTTGGAAATGAGTTATTTTTATTTTTCGTTGATTTAACGAAATATTGGTCCAGAAATCAGAAATACTGAAGTAGAATATCGATCCTAAGAGAATTAGAATAAAGTATAGATAAGAAAGAAATGGTTACCAAAAAATGTGATGCACATTTGCAGACTAAATTATTGTTGGAATGCATATTGTGACTTAGTCCAAAGTCCATAGTTCCTTTAATTTGATAATTTTTCCTTTGGTTTTTAAGGCCAATTTCCAATGGAATTTCTCAGTACTTGACTTCGATAAAAAATTATATCGGTAGTCTTTGCATTGCATTTTTCTAGCGCCTTAGGTATAAAAGCCTGTATCGGTTTCAAAAGCATTCGATAACCGTAGAGTATGAGATTCATACCGGAGCTCGACATCAGATGTGCAATTGGTGATGGTGCCCTGTTAATGCTATGTAGGTGGCAAAAATCAGACCTACTGGTATACAAATATAGGCATGTACTCCCGACACAAACTAGGAACCGATAATTGGGGGAAAAATGTTGTTTACTTGGCGATTTTCAGAACCACTTTTTTAATTTTGTTGAATAACCGAGCAATTGGCGCAGTGGTTAAAGTTGCGGTGTTTGGGACGGGAGGTAACGGGTTCGAATCCCAACGGGGGAGGGTTGCAAAAGGAATTTTTCATCACCGGATTACGATCGGTGATGACGATGAACACAACTATGACACCCTGTTGGAGTGCAGATTCGATGGGCCGAACCATCGTTCATGCCAGTACAGGCTGGCTGGAGCAATGCAATGTGCAGATGGATAAATAAAAATCGCGAACTTGTATTCGCGCGTTCTCGATTTGGCTAGTAATGGCGTAAAGTAGGACGTTAAGTTAACCGCGAAAGAGTTGGGAGAGCTTCGGCCCCAAAAACAGATTGCATGGAATAAAAACAAAACAAAAAAAATAAAAATTTTGTTGAATATGTTTTTATTCTCTAAGACCCTAGATGGTCCTTTGGATCTTCTGAAGACTGTTCCTGCCTTCAATCTTGCTGTATTTCATTCATTAACGCGTTACCTTTCATAACCATTCGCACAGTTTCACGCATGGTAATCTACTCGCTTTTATAATTGAGAGGTGAATTACACATTTCAGACCTTTCATACCAATACTAGATCATTCTGTTCCACCACCCATTCACTTTTCTTTCCATTGTGCCTACTTGCGTAGAACATTCACTCTCCCTCTATTTCTCGTTCAAGTTGATTTACATCATTCGTTTGATTTTCTATGAGAATCTCATACATTAATCTGACCCATTTCCTACCATGCATGACAACCTTTGCTTGGTTAACAAAATTTATTCCACCTACCTATATATGATGATTCGATCATATAATGATCACCTCCCATATTTTCATCAGTTACATTCCAAGAGACTTGGCCGGTCGGTACGCTAGACATTACAGTGGCTCTGAACCTAACATTCCTCATTCTTGCTGACCTTCCATCATTCAGGATTACAAGATCGGAATCCAGAACGAGGTCAGCCAGCAAGATTCCACATGTATCATTACTTTCACACATTGTTGGTGCATTTATATCACCCCTACAATCATACATACTAACGATTAGCAAGTTTCTATCCAGATTCCGAGTTTTGGAAGCGTTGACCTCAAAATATTCAAAGCGGGGAATCGCAACTGGTGTTAACACCAGGCGTTCATGGATTATAATTGCAACACCACCGAAGCCATTGTCCCTCGGGCTGGATAGAAAATTGTTTACTTTCATTCTAAACGTCTTGGTTTCTTGCTCCCATGTCTCACTTACAAGTACGAATCACATTCATGAAGTTTTTGACTAAATACAATTGCAGCTCAGCTGGACTTAGGAAGCGGTAACTTCCTGCTGTTCTTCTTACTTCTTTGGTTGTTGGCATCGGTTCTAACAACCTTTTTTTTTATATATAAGTTTATTTTAAGGCACTAGCTCCAAGGAAGGAGCCATCTGGCCTGATTCATTATAAACATTCCTTTCCTTTTTTCATGATTCAACCTCACTCGTTCTATAATTCGTACCATTTTAGTGTCTCCCTTGATTTCCTTAAAAAAGGGTGTTTTCAAGGGAGCACTACACAATTCAAAGTACTTCTTTCCTTTCACTTGAGATTTTTGCATAAATTCATTCTCCCATTTGCTCCACAGATTCACTTGAAACAAACGAAGTACATCTCTTGCATCCATATATTCATATTCTTGTACAAACTCATTCAAACAACCCCTTTTTGCAAGCATATCGGCTCTTTCATTACCCTTGATCTGCAGGTGTGAAGGTATCCACTGAAGAACAACCTCACTCCCACATAATCTTAGGTACTCAAACAACATATCTACATACGCATTGCCCTGAGAGCCCCCGCCCCTGGTAATTAATTGAAGTGCTCTCAAAGAGTCGGAAAGTAACCATACTTTCCTTCTCCCATCACTCATGGCCAACTTGATGCCTTCCATAATCCCAATTAGCTCTGCATTCATTATACAGATGCTGTCATTTATTCGTATCATTTTCTCTTTTTTCATTGCAGGAATGAAAATTCCTACCCCCACTCTGTCACCATTTATACTAGCGTCTGTATACACTTCTACATGTGCAAAATATTCTACATTCATTCTATTAAATTCACTCTTAACCGATAATTCATTCATACTCGCCTTTGTTGTATCACCAAATTTCAATTTTACTGTGAGATTGTCAGGAGGGCGGCTGAAACTGGCTATTATGATTTTGGAAAATAAGTTAATATCTTCAAAAATCAATCCAGATCTCTGTGTTTTTTTATATTCCGTACCCGCTTGCAATCTCTCCATCATTTCATTCACCAAAACATTACCTTTTGATATCATTCTCACTGTTTCACGCACGGTGATCCAGTCTCTCTTGTAATTGAGAGGTGAATCACCCATTTCAGACCATAGAGTATGTACTGAGGTTGAATTGATCACACCCAATACCAATCTAGCACAAGCATTCTCTACTTTCATCAACCTTTCAAAACCTACTTTTAATCCATCTCTATACACACTCATTCCATACATAATGTTGGATGATACTAGCGCCTTTCTAACAACCTGTATACTGTAGTATAGTAATTTGTGTTATCCAATTAACTCTTAAATATAAATACTAAGAAAAACTTAAGTATTCTAACTTCCCATGTTGTCTAGTGGTTAGGATACCCGGCTCTCACCCGGGAGGCCCGGGTTCGATTCCCGGCATGGGAATATTTTTTAATGATTTATTAATCAAAAGTATTAATATTTTCGAGACAATTTATAACATTCAATCGCAGTTTTAACGGATAGCAGAATCGAATTGTTGTTGCTCTTAGAGTAAAATTTTATTTGATATGCTTTAGATAAAAAGTTATGGAATTTATTTAAAAACAACTTAAATGTACAATCTTAAAAATCTAACAAATATATAAACATTGAATTAATAGAAGCATCGCTGTATATTTAATTTAAAATTAAATGTGAATGGCTTTTAACAATGTTCATAGATTGTATCGCAGGAAAGAGCCGACACTAGAGAATAATCTGGCTTAAATTCAAAGAATGCTGCTATATAATGCTTAAATTTAATTTATGGAGAATTAAACAAACTATCACTATAATCCACTTTTTCTCTTGTATCTTTAACATTTCCTTTTGGTGAATTACTTGTCGCCATACTCGTCCAATACGGTGATGCTGAAGCATTATTAATACGGTCGATTTTTGGTTGCCTTCTGGCTAATTGTACTTGCAATGAAATTGCTTCAATTGTTTTACCATTCATAGCTCCAATAGCTTTTTCAGATGAATCAGGTTCCAAATATGTAATAAATCCTCGGCCCTTCTCAATTTCCATTGTCGAATTTATGACCGAACCAAATTTATTAAAATGTCGTTTCAAAAAATCGTCCGTTAAATTTTGACCTGATATACAAATCGTATTTTTTGGACGATTTTTATCTGGTTCACGTATATTGTTAGATAATGCAGCCGTTAGTAAGTCCAACGATGGCTTTTTATCGGGAAAATCACGTTCTTCACGATCATGATTTTTAAATTGTTGGTACAGATCGTGAATTCGGGTACTAGATGTTTCTCGCTCGGCCGGCGTGTCCTCTGGTTGTGAACTAAACGGATGATATAGTGTTGTATTAGTTTCAGTCGATGGTCGTTTACGTTCCTGGCCTTTGGGCCGTTTAAAAGAAGTTTGGTCTTGTTTTGTTTGTGGTTTAAGTATTGGCTGGATTGATCCACTTTTTAGTAATTTTCGGGCAACTTCACGCGCATCTCGAGCGTCGGCCGGACGTTTCGAAATCAACGGCTTTTCAGAATCATTTTTTGGTGTTTTTAACGCTTGTATGGCTTTTTTCTATAGAATAACATGAAATTTAAAACCTTTCAGGAAATCGGTTAAATATGACATTCCCTCACCTTTTTCTTTAGTTTTTGATATTTTGTTTGCAACATTAATTCTTCTTCAGTTAAATTCGATGAGAAATGTATATACACCATTTTGCGATTGATTTTATTTTAAATAATTTAATAAAGTTTATTCCAGTTTTAGCAAATGGCGATAGCCAAAATCCAATAACAAAATAAATGTCAAACTTAATTTTTTTTTTTTTTCGACATACAGAGACATCTATTAAAATAAAACTTAATTAATTAAGGTAGGTTTACATTTAATTGGTAACGTTGCTAGAAACGTTATCAATTAAATGTGTTTTAATTTAAATACACTACTTTTTATTTTTGTATTGTCAACAACAATATATAGCCGTGCGTTTTTTTAGAAATTGTAACAACTTACGGGAAAAACGGATGCAATACGGAATACATGTACATACCTCATTTAATATAAAGTAGTGTATTCGAATTTAAACGCAAGCGTTTTTCCGCACGTCTGTTTCCAGTATTTAGCTACGGTAGTCTATTAAAAAAAAACAAAATAAAAGCCGAACAATAGTATATATAATAAGTTTTAATTGTTGACTAAAATGGCTTTGATACCTGTATCCAATGACCATCTCTGTTACCAGTATCAGCATAAATTTTATTTAGGCCGCTATAAAATTGTAGCTCTAAAAATGTCACCACATTCAATTTTCTGATCGATACTAAAGGCTAATAGCCAAATAGTCAAGTACAAATAATATTAAGTTTAACTAAATGAGTGTTTGGGTAATATACCCCTAAAAAGCGGACTCCTCGTCAGGTTGAAGTGAAATAGAATAAAAAATATGTTAAAACTCCACAAGACATTCAGGACTGGCTTGGAACACTGAACCAGTAACAACCTTCGAGTTGTCAGTCAAGCTAGTCTACATATTCGGCGGCATATTCGGAGCACCAAGTGAAAGAAATCAACAAATACTGATTTCAACGTAAGCTAGTGACAAAATTCCCTACAGCAGCGATTTAATAAACCCAGTATAACATACGCCTTCGATATAGTATGCAAAAATGACAATATGCCTTATGAATATCAAGATTGGAAATAAAATCTATTTTTTTCAATTGCACCACTATTGCGGACTTACTCTTGCTCTCATTCAAAAACAACCTTTTTTAGTGGACCACATTGCTTTTGTTGCAATAGGCACATTGCTTATAGGGATAAATATTTTCATATCATACGCATATAATAACACTGGGCAAACTCAAAGCAATCCATCACATTGGTAATGAACAACACGAATATGATGAGAAGTCCAATGTAACTACCTTGTGGCGTACCTCAAGTAACTCGAAACGACCAGTAACTCTAAATGACGATGAAACTTCGATTTTAACATACTTCCAGCTATTGGACAAACATCAAATTATTTAGGAATAGCCAAATTAAGGTCCGGTAATTGCTGACGCCACACATTTTTCCACATTTGAACATTGGTTTAATGACGGATATTTTCTATGGCTTCTAAAGAAGCCGGTACCTAAATTCTCAATAAATATAAATGTAAGGAAACGAGTTTGGATTCTTACACGTATTTTAATAAGAATTGATAAAATCATATAATGCCCAGCACCTTATCTTATGACGTGTCATCATCTGAAAAGCGTAATATATTAAACTATAAAGAATCATTGTTAGACTAGGAGTGTATGGAAGTGAGAAGACACACTGCAGAGAACCCTAATAGTTAAGATATTAGACATTTGTAAGGGAAACCGTTAATTTTCCTTTTTTAATTAATAATTTTATTTTAAAAATTGGAGACGAATTCCTTTTGTAGCAGATAAAACCTCCTCCAAACCGCATTGAAACCCAAATAGAACCAATCTTCGCATATCCTATATAAAGAATAGAGTTTGTTGCGACGATTTTCTAAAGTTTTTCACTTACACGGATAAAAACGAGTCGCGCACTGATCATTCAAATCTACTAATGAACGGTTGCAAACTAGGATCCGCGAACAATGTTTTTCTCCAGTGTAATTGGGTGGAGCGTAAACAATTTTATTCGTAAGCGTGCTTTAATGATTTGATTGGTTGATGTACGTGTACGTACATTAAACATAAGGCTTACGTAAAGTTAACAAATAAACATATTGAGACTGCCGCACCTTACAGAATATTTTCAAACTAATTAACTAGTTGACATTTTTTTATTGATTATTTTTACTAACAGCGTCCATCATCACGATATATTTGTCAAACAAAACCAGCCAGCCAAACAATTCGTTTTTAACTAAACATTAAAATTTTAATATACGATTGTGCGCGATTTCATTAATTGAGCTTTTATTCAACAGTTCTGTGTAATTAAAACTTTATTTTTAAAAACAACTGTGTGACCAAGAAACACGTACTCACCTCATTTAGCAAATTTCAATAAAGCTAAAAATGGCAAGCAATCGTCAAAAATTAAGAAGAAGCAATAATAATTCTAAACGTGGACAGAAACGCGGATTAGGATCCAGACGTAATATTGGTCAATACCGCAATCGTAATCCACCCGATAATAAAGTAAGTCAACTTTATTTAAATAATTTACATGAATCCGATGTCGGCGTTTCTGAATATATCAGCAAAACCGAAGGACTAAGCGCTACGATAAATTCGAGATATTCCGATTTTCATGTAAACGAAATTGATTTAGAAGGAAATGTCATTAAAATCAAACAACTTACTGTGCCATATGATCTAAAAATTGAAGATACGGAACAAAAAGAAGCTGATGCTAAACTTAATGCAGAACTAGAAGCAAAACTGACAACAGAAAATGGTGTATCAAGCGAACAAATGGAGGCTATTAAAAATTTAGCAGAGGTTGGCGAAGTACAGGCCACTTTTAAAATGGATGTATCCAAATTATCGAAAGAACAAAGGATTGCTATTTCTAAAATAATTCAAGAGATGTTTAAAGGCGTTATTTCTACTACAACGCAGTCGAAAGGCGACGATCATTTCTTAACGTACACCAAAATTAAAGCTAAGCGTAAGAATCATGATATAAAATTTAATTCTTTTTCATTTTAATAAAACGATTTCCCATTATAGAAAAATACGAGAGTAGTAAGAAATGGCTATGGCCCGGCGAATTTACTTATTTCGTTTTGTACAAAGAAAATATTGCTACAATGAAAGCTGTGACCTTGTTGGCATCAACGCTACGGTGTCCCGAATCGATGATCGTGTATGCGGGCACTAAGGACAAAGGAGCTAAAACTACTCAGCTCTGTTGCATGCACAAGCGTAATCCAAATGAAATTTTAAATGCTGCAAAACGTTTTCCAATGCTTAAAGTAGGCAATTTTGATTTTAAACCTAACACCTTAAAATTAGGCAATCTTAAAGGGAATCAATTTCGTCTCGCATTACGAAATGTTACCGCAAGTGATGATACAATAAGTAATGCACTTAATAGTCTCAAAATCAACGGTTTCATTAATTATTTCGATTTACTGCGGTTTGGCAATCAGTCTAAAATTCGTACATTTGGTATTGGAAAAGCGTTGATAAAAGGTGATTGGAAAATGGCCTGCGATATAATAATGAAGCCGCGAGAATACGAGATTGAGTCCATCAAGAAGGTAAAGACGAAATGGTGGGAGAATCGTGACGCTGTAGCTGCATTGGGTATGCTGTCCCGTCGCTCTCAAATTATGGAAGCCAAAATACTAAAGGGTTTTGTGTTATTTGGAAATGATGATTATTTCGCAGCATTGGATGGGTTGTCCCGTAACATGCGTTTACTATACATCCATTCGTATCAAAGTTTAGTGTGGAACAAAATTGTGTCACGTCGCATCAAAGAATGGGGTAACGAATTGCGCGAAGGTGATCTTGTTGTTGTCGACAAGACTAAACCAAATTTATATCGTTATGCCAATAATATAGTAGTGCAGGAAGCGAATGAATCAGAACTAATCGATGAAGAGGAATTGGGGGAGAGCAAAGAGGTTGAGGAGAATCATGAAAATGATATTGAAGAAATACCAAATTATAAAAATTTGGCGAAACCACTTACTAAAGCAGATATATCTTCGAAAAAATATACAATTCATAATTTGGTTCTACCATTGCCCGGTTATGATATTTTGTATCCGAACAATGACACCAAAAAATGGTATGAGGAATTGTTATCCGAAGATGGCCTAACATTTGAGTCTTTCAAAGCGGCAGATAAATTGTACTCGTTACCTGGCGAGTACCGGCTCGTGGTAGTTAAACCAGAATCATTTAAATGGCGGTCGGTTAATTATAAATCACCAATTGAAACATTAATTTTATCAGACTTCGAAGAATTGTGTGGTAAAACATTAGAAGAGTTAAATGAACCAAAACCACCTAAAAACGATCCCGCCAAACCAACCGAATCCACTGAAAAAACAGCAAAAGTAATCGAAAAATCAGTTGAAGTAAAAGCAGCCAGTGACGAACCGATACAAAGTGGTAAGGCAATAATACTTGAATTTGATTTACCATCTTCGTGTTACTCTACAATGTTGTTGCGTGAAATTCTAAAAATTGACACGTCTGATGCAAATCAGGTTAAACCTAATAATCAGCTCGATGGTACGAAAAGGAAGTTAAGTACAAGTGCTGAAGACGCCAAAAAATTAAAGTCGGAATAAAGTATTTTTTAGATAAATTTGAATTATAATCACTTAATGGCTAAATAAAATTTATAAAATGCGATAAATCCTTTTTATCTATAGTTGTCTCTGATTCTATATTTTCCTTCCTAAGTTTAAGAAGCTACAGTGCCACTGTGCTAAGATCACGGACAAGGTCGTTCTTCTTTGTCGTACGAAACTTTTGCGGACAAGTTGATGACTGGTCGACAAGTGAGTGAAGTACATGAAGTGCGGCGTAAAAAATCATCGGATATATAAATTAGTCTTGATGTACGAGAACTCGCAATATTATGATTTAAATATGGAAAATGTCTCCGAATTATCCGCATAACATCTATGCTTAACAAAACCTCGAAAGCTGTCTAAACCAAAGGTCTTCCACATTTATAGCGTCAATTTGATACCATAAAAAGTTGGTTATTAGCATGCCTCTGTGACGGTAACGGCGTTTCCTGAAGCGTTTTCGAAAAAAAATTGGCCCGTTATTACGTGTAGCTGTTATAAACCTTAAATCCGGCAGTTCTGCTAGTTTACGTAGCTCCCGAGATGGAAATGCGCTTCGTTTGAAAAGATGATCTTTCGAGCATAATCGATGTCATTATTTTTCTGATCTATGGACCAAGCAAAGAACTGATATCGAAGCGAATGGTCAATTGCTTATAACGCCTGAGTCATCTGAACCTTGTAGGCGAATAATCCGAGATCTTGGTGCAATTTTCTCCTATTATCAAATAGCAAGCCTTTCTCACAAACTTTCTTCACCAATTTCAATACAGTAATTTTGCTTGGCGCTCTTTCACGACCCAAATTCTTTTCAAAATTCGCACGGTTTCGGCTACACAACGCCATAGGTGGCCATGGTAAACGTATTGCCAAATACCATAGCCTATGATTAAAAAACAAACCAGGGGTGGGATGGCCCACCCTTATTATTCTTATTAATTACCAACATAACAAGCATTTGCATCTTTTCTAAGTTCTGTTATGTTGGTAAATAACAGCCGCGAATATAAAAAACCTTTCATTTCAATGGACCAACATAACCAATTGACAAATTTAAATCGCGTTTATGTTGTTTTCATGTAGAGTTAAAACAAGACCGAGTTCGAGTTATGAACCAGCGACTTTGTTACAACTCTAAGTAAGAATACAATAGATCAATTCCGCATATTACTGACCCAGTAGTCTTTAAGAACTGAAGCTGCGTGTTCTAGCCAAATAACTTATATTACTATAAGGGAAATCGCGTCGATTTTATGTGCCAACATGATATTAGTTGGGATAAAAATAGTAGATGGCACTAGAGTAGTTGAACGAAATGTTTACATTTTTTTATCTACAGTTTTTTATATTGAACGAATTATTAACGAAACAAAAATTTTAAATCTAAAAAAAAAATTTTAAATTTTATAATCGGGATTGGAGTACATGGGCTTATATTTATATACAATAATAAATAAATAAAACCAAATTTTATTTTTTTTTAATTATTTCATTTCATTAAAATGAATTAACTTCGTTAATTTTTTTCTTACACCAATTTTTTTTAAATTCTCTTGTTTTGCAAAATGAAAAAATCTTATTTTATAATATATATTTATGATAGTTTTAATTAACACGTAAAAATGATTTTCTATATCATTAATATTAAATCTAGAGTATAAGTGATTGCTATTATCTATAAAAATTAAATCGATTAAACTAATATTTTGTATTGATCAGCTGTTCCTATTGTACATAACAGCTGTTATGAAATTTTATGAAAAAATAAAAAATAAAAAAATTGGTTGACGTGCCATCTATTGTTCTCGTTAAAAACGTTTGGTATGCCATCTAGAATTTTTATCCGAAACAAAATTGAACGAAATCATGTTGTCGTTAGCATTTACTATGGAAATGTTCACGATTTCCCTTATAGTAATATAAGTTATTTGGTTCTAGCATGATTTTCCGGTGAAAAATGTTCACCATGAAGTTAGTCATATGAGTTGAAATATGCGCTTAATTCAACTCGATAAAAAATATGACAAGCTTAACAAAACAAAACTTTAATTTTATATAGGTTTTTTCGTGGTGAAAATCTCTGAACCAGAAATATAAACCAGGCTTGAACGCAGCTTGATCGAACATATTTCGTTTCAATGAATAGCAAATTAACAGTTAAATTGCGACTCTAAATCTTTAGATTTTCTTAAATATGTACATATTTTTGTTGTTGTAACTCGACTCGAAACTGCAAATAACTTATATTACTATAAGGGAAATCGTGAACATTTCCATAGTAAATGCTAACGACAACATGATTTCGTTCAATTTTGTTTCGGATAAAAATTCTAGATGGCATACCAAACGTTTTTAACGAGAACAATAGATGGCACGTCAACCAATTTTTTTATTTTTTATTTTTTCATAAAATTTCATAACAGCTGTCATTAATGGTACTATTGTTGTTATTTCAAAGTGTAGCGTCTCACGTCTGTGAAGTGAATAATAATAATTTGTTTTGTGAATTAAAAGTGTTGTATATTTTGTTTTATAAAAACCTTTCATAAATTATAAAATAACATAAATAAATAAGTTATTTTAAAATAACATAAATATAAAGTGCTTGTTTTATCAAAATGCCGCTGAAGTGTTTTAATTGTTCAGCGAAGATTGGTTTGCATTCGTAAGTAGTAATTGATGCGAAAGATAGCTAAAACATAATTATTCATCACTTTAGATGCTAATTAACACAATATAAATATGTTGTTTGTTTTAAATTTATTAAAATGTAAAGTTTAACCTATAAAAAAGTGATTTTATACCACCAAGCAATTGGACTATTCGAATTAGTAGCTAATTTTAGATAAATTTTGCATATATTTTCGGTTAAAGGTTTTATTTTTACAATTTATATTGCCTCAAGCGTATACTGAATAAAAGAGCTGATTGTACCCTTTAATTTATAGCGCACCATCATCTGAAGATTACAGGAAAATTTGGCGAGATATTGTTCCAAATGTCAAAGCTAATGAATTGGATTATCCTTCATTTAAACTTTGTTCCAAACATTTCGAGGAAAAATATTTAACCACTGGTAATCATCTTACAAGAAATGCGGTACCTTCGAAATTTGTTTTGGACAATGACATGTGGTAAGTTAAACCAACATTTCTTTTTAATGTAATTATGTTAAAGCTTGTAATAATAAAATTGTTATATTTGCGCCTAGGTATACTATTGAATATGATGAGGATGCGACATTAAATGTTCCTACTGAAATAATTAACTATAAAAAGCCAGAATGTAATAAAATTTCATGTAATGATAACACAACAAACTTAGAAAACGAACCACCAAATTACCCTTCAACGTCAGCCATGAATACGCCACCGAATTATCCTTCAACGTCAATCACGACGTCACCACCAATCAAAAAAGCAAAAAGTGGAAATATTCTACCAACAACACCGCAATCAAGTGATGCCATTAGCCGTCAGTTCAGATATACTGGAGACATTGATGCATCTTACAATTACACACCACGTACTTCAAAGCGAGCTATATCCAAATTGAAAGAGGAAATTGGGAAAACTCGAAAATTAAACAAGGCTCTTGTCACAAAATGTAATCGTTATCAAAAAAAGGTACAAGATTTCGAAAATTTCATGAAGAGGTTAGAGAAAGAAGGGATTATTAGTGGAGGATCGCGTGATACATTAAATGTAAGAAAATTATTTTAATTAAGCGCTTTACCCACAGGAAATCAAAAAGAAAAATTGGATGAAAAATACTTAATACGGTTTTAATTTTTAGTTTTCTTACGGGCAAAGCACTTTAAAATCAAACATTTATTTATTTGATATATTATTGTATATATTTATATACATATATACAATATATTGTATATATTCAAGTATATTAAATATATATTTGATTGTATATACCTTATGTTATTTGCTATATTAATTGTCAATACTAAAATATTTATAATTATTTTTTTAATTTATTAGGACATAAGCCAAGAACAATCATTTATTTATGAATTAAAATCCGGTGTAAAATTTGGCAAATATACACCGAAGTTGCGTCAGTTTGCGATGACCATGTCATTTTTTTCAACTGCTGGTTATGAGCATCTTCGGCAATTTTTTATTAAAAGTATCAAACTACCACATATAAGGACCATAAGACAATGGTACCAGAACTCAACAGGCAGTCCTGGTATTACAATACAAGCCGTGGAACATTTGCGGCAAAAAATCCAAACAGAGAATAAAGATATCTATTTCTCCATAATGATGGACGAAATGTCAATCAAAAAATGTATTGATTGGGACAATAAAAATAAGGAGTTTGTGGGGTTTGTTAATTATGGCGCAGGGTGTTTGGATGATAATGTAGATGATGAACAAACACAGGCATCTAATGTGTTAGTGTTCTTCATTTGTGCTATAAATTTAAAATTTAAAATACCTATTGCATATTTTTTTATTAATTCCTTAAATGCAGCAGACCGAGCACATATAATAAAATTTGTCATATCCCACTTACGCGAGGAGTGTAATGCGAACATTATAACGTTAACATTTGACGGGCTTAAGGCAAATTTTAGTATGGTCAAATTGTTAGGAGCCGAATTACCACAAAAGCCTTATTTTTATGTCGAACCTAGTGATCAAAAAATTTTTATTTATTTGGATAATTGTCACATGATTAAACTTATACGTAATCATTTCAAATTAAAACGTACATTTTATACAAAAAATGACGATAAAATTGAATGGCATTACATTGAAAAACTAAATAATATTCAAACTGAAAGCGGACTTGCACTTGCACCAAGAATTAATGCCACACATATAAAGTTTGAAAATTCTATAATGCGGGTAAAATATGCAGTGCAAGTGTTTAGTCGCAGTGTAGCAAACGCATTAGAATATTTAAGCCAAACCGATCCAATATTTAAGGATTGTATGCCTACTGTTAAATTTTTACTAATTATTAATGATTGTTTTGATATTTTTAATAGTAATAGTTTAATGGCAAAATATTATTTTAAACGACCTCTCTCTAAATCGACACACGAAACTTTTTTTAAAAATTTAGAATATTTAAAACAAACTATCAATGAATTAAAATATGTTAACAAATATCATCAAAAATTAAATGTAATACAAAGTAATTTCAATACAGGATTTTTAGGTTTTTTAATAAATTCCGAAAGTCTAAAAATTATGTACAATGAATTAATTGTAAATGATAAATTAGATTATTTGTTAACATATAAGTTTAGCCAGGATCACTTAGAGTTGTTTTTTGGGTTGATTCGTTATCGAACTGGCCGAAACGACAATCCAACATGCAAACAATTTATAGCATCCTATAAACGGCTAGTTGTTAATAAATCTATAAAAGCGCAAGGTACGGGTAATGTTTCCTTGCCAGAAATATTAACTATTTCATCCAGCCGAAAGACAAATCAATTAAATTTAAATGATGATGTTGTATTAGATTTAATTGAAGTCGAGCTGGATGAATACTCGTGTGATATAATAACGTATTTAGCTGGGTATATTGAAGCCAAACAATTGCCTAAATTTTTAAAATGTAAGGAATGTCTCCAAATTTTAAATAAAAGTGCACGGTTGGAGCTAAATCTAGGTTTATTTAATTTAAAAAAATGGGGTAAATTAATGACCCCATCATTAAATACATACAAAATTTTAGTCGAATGTGAGAAAATTTTTAAAAGTAGTGTTAATATTAATGTAAAATTAGAATATAGTAAGTTAGTTTTACGATCAATACAAAATATTAGTTTAATCGATTTAATTTTTATAGATAATAGCAATCACTTATACTCTAGATTTAATATTAATGATATAGAAAATCATTTTTACGTGTTAATTAAAACTATCATAAATATATATTATAAAATAAGATTTTTTCATTTTGCAAAACAAGAGAATTTAAAAAAAATTGGTGTAAGAAAAAAATTAACGAAGTTAATTCATTTTAATGAAATGAAATAATTAAAAAAAAATAAAATTTGGTTTTATTTATTTATTATTGTATATAAATATAAGCCCATGTACTCCAATCCCGATTATAAAATTTAAAATTTTTTTTTTAGATTTAAAATTTTTGTTTCGTTAATAATTCGTTCAATATAAAAAACTGTAGATAAAAAAATGTAAACATTTCGTTCAACTACTCTAGTGCCATCTACTATTTTTATCCCAACTAATATCATGTTGGCACATAAAATCGACGCGATTTCCCTTATAGTAATATAAGTTATTTGCCTATAAAAAAGTGATTTTATACCACCAAGCAATTGGACTATTCGAATTAGTAGCTAATTTTAGATAAATTTTGCATATATTTTCGGTTAAAGGTTTTATTTTTACAATTTATATTGCCTCAAGCGTATACTGAATAAAAGAGCTGATTGTACCCTTTAATTTATAGCGCACCATCATCTGAAGATTACAGGAAAATTTGGCGAGATATTGTTCCAAATGTCAAAGCTAATGAATTGGATTATCCTTCATTTAAACTTTGTTCCAAACATTTCGAGGAAAAATATTTAACCACTGGTAATCATCTTACAAGAAATGCGGTACCTTCGAAATTTGTTTTGGACAATGACATGTGGTAAGTTAAACCAACATTTCTTTTTAATGTAATTATGTTAAAGCTTGTAATAATAAAATTGTTATATTTGCGCCTAGGTATACTATTGAATATGATGAGGATGCGACATTAAATGTTCCTACTGAAATAATTAACTATAAAAAGCCAGAATGTAATAAAATTTCATGTAATGATAACACAACAAACTTAGAAAACGAACCACCAAATTACCCTTCAACGTCAGCCATGAATACGCCACCGAATTATCCTTCAACGTCAATCACGACGTCACCACCAATCAAAAAAGCAAAAAGTGGAAATATTCTACCAACAACACCGCAATCAAGTGATGCCATTAGCCGTCAGTTCAGATATACTGGAGACATTGATGCATCTTACAATTACACACCACGTACTTCAAAGCGAGCTATATCCAAATTGAAAGAGGAAATTGGGAAAACTCGAAAATTAAACAAGGCTCTTGTCACAAAATGTAATCGTTATCAAAAAAAGGTACAAGATTTCGAAAATTTCATGAAGAGGTTAGAGAAAGAAGGGATTATTAGTGGAGGATCGCGTGATACATTAAATGTAAGAAAATTATTTTAATTAAGCGCTTTACCCACAGGAAATCAAAAAGAAAAATTGGATGAAAAATACTTAATACGGTTTTAATTTTTAGTTTTCTTACGGGCAAAGCACTTTAAAATCAAACATTTATTTATTTGATATATTATTGTATATATTTATATACATATATACAATATATTGTATATATTCAAGTATATTAAATATATATTTGATTGTATATACCTTATGTTATTTGCTATATTAATTGTCAATACTAAAATATTTATAATTATTTTTTTAATTTATTAGGACATAAGCCAAGAACAATCATTTATTTATGAATTAAAATCCGGTGTAAAATTTGGCAAATATACACCGAAGTTGCGTCAGTTTGCGATGACCATGTCATTTTTTTCAACTGCTGGTTATGAGCATCTTCGGCAATTTTTTATTAAAAGTATCAAACTACCACATATAAGGACCATAAGACAATGGTACCAGAACTCAACAGGCAGTCCTGGTATTACAATACAAGCCGTGGAACATTTGCGGCAAAAAATCCAAACAGAGAATAAAGATATCTATTTCTCCATAATGATGGACGAAATGTCAATCAAAAAATGTATTGATTGGGACAATAAAAATAAGGAGTTTGTGGGGTTTGTTAATTATGGCGCAGGGTGTTTGGATGATAATGTAGATGATGAACAAACACAGGCATCTAATGTGTTAGTGTTCTTCATTTGTGCTATAAATTTAAAATTTAAAATACCTATTGCATATTTTTTTATTAATTCCTTAAATGCAGCAGACCGAGCACATATAATAAAATTTGTCATATCCCACTTACGCGAGGAGTGTAATGCGAACATTATAACGTTAACATTTGACGGGCTTAAGGCAAATTTTAGTATGGTCAAATTGTTAGGAGCCGAATTACCACAAAAGCCTTATTTTTATGTCGAACCTAGTGATCAAAAAATTTTTATTTATTTGGATAATTGTCACATGATTAAACTTATACGTAATCATTTCAAATTAAAACGTACATTTTATACAAAAAATGACGATAAAATTGAATGGCATTACATTGAAAAACTAAATAATATTCAAACTGAAAGCGGACTTGCACTTGCACCAAGAATTAATGCCACACATATAAAGTTTGAAAATTCTATAATGCGGGTAAAATATGCAGTGCAAGTGTTTAGTCGCAGTGTAGCAAACGCATTAGAATATTTAAGCCAAACCGATCCAATATTTAAGGATTGTATGCCTACTGTTAAATTTTTACTAATTATTAATGATTGTTTTGATATTTTTAATAGTAATAGTTTAATGGCAAAATATTATTTTAAACGACCTCTCTCTAAATCGACACACGAAACTTTTTTTAAAAATTTAGAATATTTAAAACAAACTATCAATGAATTAAAATATGTTAACAAATATCATCAAAAATTAAATGTAATACAAAGTAATTTCAATACAGGATTTTTAGGTTTTTTAATAAATTCCGAAAGTCTAAAAATTATGTACAATGAATTAATTGTAAATGATAAATTAGATTATTTGTTAACATATAAGTTTAGCCAGGATCACTTAGAGTTGTTTTTTGGGTTGATTCGTTATCGAACTGGCCGAAACGACAATCCAACATGCAAACAATTTATAGCATCCTATAAACGGCTAGTTGTTAATAAATCTATAAAAGCGCAAGGTACGGGTAATGTTTCCTTGCCAGAAATATTAACTATTTCATCCAGCCGAAAGACAAATCAATTAAATTTAAATGATGATGTTGTATTAGATTTAATTGAAGTCGAGCTGGATGAATACTCGTGTGATATAATAACGTATTTAGCTGGGTATATTGAAGCCAAACAATTGCCTAAATTTTTAAAATGTAAGGAATGTCTCCAAATTTTAAATAAAAGTGCACGGTTGGAGCTAAATCTAGGTTTATTTAATTTAAAAAAATGGGGTAAATTAATGACCCCATCATTAAATACATACAAAATTTTAGTCGAATGTGAGAAAATTTTTAAAAGTAGTGTTAATATTAATGTAAAATTAGAATATAGTAAGTTAGTTTTACGATCAATACAAAATATTAGTTTAATCGATTTAATTTTTATAGATAATAGCAATCACTTATACTCTAGATTTAATATTAATGATATAGAAAATCATTTTTACGTGTTAATTAAAACTATCATAAATATATATTATAAAATAAGATTTTTTCATTTTGCAAAACAAGAGAATTTAAAAAAAATTGGTGTAAGAAAAAAATTAACGAAGTTAATTCATTTTAATGAAATGAAATAATTAAAAAAAAATAAAATTTGGTTTTATTTATTTATTATTGTATATAAATATAAGCCCATGTACTCCAATCCCGATTATAAAATTTAAAATTTTTTTTTTAGATTTAAAATTTTTGTTTCGTTAATAATTCGTTCAATATAAAAAACTGTAGATAAAAAAATGTAAACATTTCGTTCAACTACTCTAGTGCCATCTACTATTTTTATCCCAACTAATATCATGTTGGCACATAAAATCGACGCGATTTCCCTTATAGTAATATAAGTTATTTGGTGCCAACATGATATTAGTTGGGATAAAAATAGTAGATGGCACTAGAGTAGTTGAACGAAATGTTTACATTTTTTTATCTACAGTTTTTTATATTGAACGAATTATTAACGAAACAAAAATTTTAAATCTAAAAAAAAAATTTTAAATTTTATAATCGGGATTGGAGTACATGGGCTTATATTTATATACAATAATAAATAAATAAAACCAAATTTTATTTTTTTTTAATTATTTCATTTCATTAAAATGAATTAACTTCGTTAATTTTTTTCTTACACCAATTTTTTTTAAATTCTCTTGTTTTGCAAAATGAAAAAATCTTATTTTATAATATATATTTATGATAGTTTTAATTAACACGTAAAAATGATTTTCTATATCATTAATATTAAATCTAGAGTATAAGTGATTGCTATTATCTATAAAAATTAAATCGATTAAACTAATATTTTGTATTGATCGTAAAACTAACTTACTATATTCTAATTTTACATTAATATTAACACTACTTTTAAAAATTTTCTCACATTCGACTAAAATTTTGTATGTATTTAATGATGGGGTCATTAATTTACCCCATTTTTTTAAATTAAATAAACCTAGATTTAGCTCCAACCGTGCACTTTTATTTAAAATTTGGAGACATTCCTTACATTTTAAAAATTTAGGCAATTGTTTGGCTTCAATATACCCAGCTAAATACGTTATTATATCACACGAGTATTCATCCAGCTCGACTTCAATTAAATCTAATACAACATCATCATTTAAATTTAATTGATTTGTCTTTCGGCTGGATGAAATAGTTAATATTTCTGGCAAGGAAACATTACCCGTACCTTGCGCTTTTATAGATTTATTAACAACTAGCCGTTTATAGGATGCTATAAATTGTTTGCATGTTGGATTGTCGTTTCGGCCAGTTCGATAACGAATCAACCCAAAAAACAACTCTAAGTGATCCTGGCTAAACTTATATGTTAACAAATAATCTAATTTATCATTTACAATTAATTCATTGTACATAATTTTTAGACTTTCGGAATTTATTAAAAAACCTAAAAATCCTGTATTGAAATTACTTTGTATTACATTTAATTTTTGATGATATTTGTTAACATATTTTAATTCATTGATAGTTTGTTTTAAATATTCTAAATTTTTAAAAAAAGTTTCGTGTGTCGATTTAGAGAGAGGTCGTTTAAAATAATATTTTGCCATTAAACTATTACTATTAAAAATATCAAAACAATCATTAATAATTAGTAAAAATTTAACAGTAGGCATACAATCCTTAAATATTGGATCGGTTTGGCTTAAATATTCTAATGCGTTTGCTACACTGCGACTAAACACTTGCACTGCATATTTTACCCGCATTATAGAATTTTCAAACTTTATATGTGTGGCATTAATTCTTGGTGCAAGTGCAAGTCCGCTTTCAGTTTGAATATTATTTAGTTTTTCAATGTAATGCCATTCAATTTTATCGTCATTTTTTGTATAAAATGTACGTTTTAATTTGAAATGATTACGTATAAGTTTAATCATGTGACAATTATCCAAATAAATAAAAATTTTTTGATCACTAGGTTCGACATAAAAATAAGGCTTTTGTGGTAATTCGGCTCCTAACAATTTGACCATACTAAAATTTGCCTTAAGCCCGTCAAATGTTAACGTTATAATGTTCGCATTACACTCCTCGCGTAAGTGGGATATGACAAATTTTATTATATGTGCTCGGTCTGCTGCATTTAAGGAATTAATAAAAAAATATGCAATAGGTATTTTAAATTTTAAATTTATAGCACAAATGAAGAACACTAACACATTAGATGCCTGTGTTTGTTCATCATCTACATTATCATCCAAACACCCTGCGCCATAATTAACAAACCCCACAAACTCCTTATTTTTATTGTCCCAATCAATACATTTTTTGATTGACATTTCGTCCATCATTATGGAGAAATAGATATCTTTATTCTCTGTTTGGATTTTTTGCCGCAAATGTTCCACGGCTTGTATTGTAATACCAGGACTGCCTGTTGAGTTCTGGTACCATTGTCTTATGGTCCTTATATGTGGTAGTTTGATACTTTTAATAAAAAATTGCCGAAGATGCTCATAACCAGCAGTTGAAAAAAATGACATGGTCATCGCAAACTGACGCAACTTCGGTGTATATTTGCCAAATTTTACACCGGATTTTAATTCATAAATAAATGATTGTTCTTGGCTTATGTCCTAATAAATTAAAAAAATAATTATAAATATTTTAGTATTGACAATTAATATAGCAAATAACATAAGGTATATACAATCAAATATATATTTAATATACTTGAATATATACAATATATTGTATATATGTATATAAATATATACAATAATATATCAAATAAATAAATGTTTGATTTTAAAGTGCTTTGCCCGTAAGAAAACTAAAAATTAAAACCGTATTAAGTATTTTTCATCCAATTTTTCTTTTTGATTTCCTGTGGGTAAAGCGCTTAATTAAAATAATTTTCTTACATTTAATGTATCACGCGATCCTCCACTAATAATCCCTTCTTTCTCTAACCTCTTCATGAAATTTTCGAAATCTTGTACCTTTTTTTGATAACGATTACATTTTGTGACAAGAGCCTTGTTTAATTTTCGAGTTTTCCCAATTTCCTCTTTCAATTTGGATATAGCTCGCTTTGAAGTACGTGGTGTGTAATTGTAAGATGCATCAATGTCTCCAGTATATCTGAACTGACGGCTAATGGCATCACTTGATTGCGGTGTTGTTGGTAGAATATTTCCACTTTTTGCTTTTTTGATTGGTGGTGACGTCGTGATTGACGTTGAAGGATAATTCGGTGGCGTATTCATGGCTGACGTTGAAGGGTAATTTGGTGGTTCGTTTTCTAAGTTTGTTGTGTTATCATTACATGAAATTTTATTACATTCTGGCTTTTTATAGTTAATTATTTCAGTAGGAACATTTAATGTCGCATCCTCATCATATTCAATAGTATACCTAGGCGCAAATATAACAATTTTATTATTACAAGCTTTAACATAATTACATTAAAAAGAAATGTTGGTTTAACTTACCACATGTCATTGTCCAAAACAAATTTCGAAGGTACCGCATTTCTTGTAAGATGATTACCAGTGGTTAAATATTTTTCCTCGAAATGTTTGGAACAAAGTTTAAATGAAGGATAATCCAATTCATTAGCTTTGACATTTGGAACAATATCTCGCCAAATTTTCCTGTAATCTTCAGATGATGGTGCGCTATAAATTAAAGGGTACAATCAGCTCTTTTATTCAGTATACGCTTGAGGCAATATAAATTGTAAAAATAAAACCTTTAACCGAAAATATATGCAAAATTTATCTAAAATTAGCTACTAATTCGAATAGTCCAATTGCTTGGTGGTATAAAATCACTTTTTTATAGGTTAAACTTTACATTTTAATAAATTTAAAACAAACAACATATTTATATTGTGTTAATTAGCATCTAAAGTGATGAATAATTATGTTTTAGCTATCTTTCGCATCAATTACTACTTACGAATGCAAACCAATCTTCGCTGAACAATTAAAACACTTCAGCGGCATTTTGATAAAACAAGCACTTTATATTTATGTTATTTTAAAATAACTTATTTATTTATGTTATTTTATAATTTATGAAAGGTTTTTATAAAACAAAATATACAACACTTTTAATTCACAAAACAAATTATTATTATTCACTTCACAGACGTGAGACGCTACACTTTGAAATAACAACAATAGTACCATTAATGACAGCTGTTATGAAATTTTATGAAAAAATAAAAAATAAAAAAATTGGTTGACGTGCCATCTATTGTTCTCGTTAAAAACGTTTGGTATGCCATCTAGAATTTTTATCCGAAACAAAATTGAACGAAATCATGTTGTCGTTAGCATTTACTATGGAAATGTTCACGATTTCCCTTATAGTAATATAAGTTATTTGGTTGGCACATAAAATCGACGCGATTTCCCTTATAGTAATATAAGTTATTTGCGAAACTGTCTCTGTAAGATAACTCGACTCTACAAATTTGTTAGGTCGAATCGAGATAAATACAAGTTAACTCGACTCTGTATATATGTATAGTGAAAGATAACCTGGATTCAACCTCGGTTGAGGCTCAACTATATATGTACGTTGTAACATATACGTAGTATATAACTCGAACCTGTTTTAACTGTACATGTAAACAACATGTTTAGTTGTCTCGTTCATTTCTGAAGTGTTGTAGAGGGTGCTTGTATTTTACTGCTTTTAGTAATAGTAATTAAAGTATAAATCAACATTTTTAAACATTTATCATAAAAATGGTTAAAAATCGTAGTAAAAATCATGCCAGAAAGCACATTAGACCAAGATTTCAAAAACGTGGTCCAAATGAAACACGAAATTTTAATAATCGGCCAAACCGTGACAAAATGGATGTAAATAATTTTTTGAGTAATTTACGTGAAACTGACATCGGCGTTACCGAATATATAACCAAAACGGAGGGATTT
Organism: Tipula confusa; assembly: GCA_963556175.1. Lineage (NCBI taxonomy): Eukaryota > Metazoa > Arthropoda > Insecta > Diptera > Tipulidae > Tipula > Tipula confusa. The sequence continues at coordinate 26,175,780 of OY744477.1, read as the reverse complement.
AATGCTTCGATAAAATCGCGTTTTTCTGATTTTCATGTAAACGAAATCGATTTAGATGGGAATGTAATTAAATTGACCGATATTTCGATACCAAATGATCTTAAAATCAAAGATGACATTAAACAAGACAATAAAGATAAAACAAACGAAGAACTTGAGATCAAAATAATAGAAAATGGTGTGCCAAGCGAACAAATGGAGCAAATCAAAACAATTTTTGAAACTGGTGATTTACTGTCGGCAGTGGAAATTAATGTAACAAAATTATCAAAAGAACAACGCACCATCATACATAAATTAATTAGTCAAATGTTTAAAGGAGCAATTATAACCTCGACGCACTTGAAAGATGCCGATCGATTCATTAAATGTACTAAGCTTAATAAAAGTGGTAAGATGCTTTAAATTATTTTTTGTGTGAAATAAATTAAAAACTTTAATATCGTTTTTACAGTAAAATATGATAAGCGACAGACATGGCCGTGGCCGGCCGATTTTACGTACTTTGTTTTGCACAAAGAAAATATCGATACAATGAATGCTACGTCTGTATTAGCAAAAGTTTTGCGGTGCCATCAATCTCATGTCGTGTATGCTGGCACAAAAGATAAGCGAGCTAAAACGTCTCAGCTGTGTTGCATCCGCAAGTGTAATCCAAATGACATTTTGGCGGCAGCCAAACGTAATCCAATGTTTCATGTGGGTAATTTTCAATTTAAATCCGATACAATAAATTTGGGACAACTCAAAGGAAATCGATTTCGTATCGCACTAAGAAATGTTACGGCAACCGATGATTTGGTTAATAAAGCTCTCGATAATCTTAAAACCAAAGGTTTCATTAATTATTATGGCTTGCAGCGGTTTGGTAATTCGGCCCAAGTGCCTACATACGATATTGGGAAGGCAATGATTAAAGCTGATTGGAAATTAGCGTGCGAATTAATTATGAAACCAAGAGAACACGAGAATGAAGCTATACAAAAGATGAGGACGTATTGGTGGGAAACGCGTGATGCGGCGGGTGCGTTGGAAATGCTTCACTGCAACAGCGGATTTAATGAAGCTAAAATCCTCGAAGGATTGGTTTTATTTGGTAAAAATGATTATTTTACAGCATTGGGCGGTTTATCTCGAAACATGCGACTACTCTACATTCATTCGTACCAAAGTCTAGTGTGGAATAAGGTTGTGTCACGTCGCATCAAAGAATGGGGCTTAGAATTACGCGAAGGTGATCTTGTTTTTGTTGACAAGAACCAAATGCATTTAAATCGTCATGGGAGTAACACGGTGGTACAAGATGTCGATATATCTGAAATAAACGAAGAAGATGAGTCGGAAGATGATAGACTTGAGAATGGTGATGACCCCAAAAAGAAAATTGATAAAGAAAACAACGCTGAAGAAATGTCTAAATATAAGGCTTTGGCGAAACCGCTCACTAAAGAAGATATAGCTTCGGGCAAATATACAATTCATGATTTGGTGCTACCGTTACCCGGTTTTGATATTTTGTATCCGAGTAACGAAATCGAAAAATGGTATGTTGAAATATTGGCCGAAGATGGACTAACGATTGATTCGTTCAAACAGAAAGTTAAATTGTACTCGCTACCTGGGGACTATAGACCCGTGGTTATTAAACCAGAATCAGTTAAATGGCGTTTGGTTAATTATAAATCACCAACTGAAACTCTTATTTTATCGGATATAGAAGAATTGGCGGGTGAAACATTGGAAACGGTAAATAAGAAAAAGGAGCGAGATTCGAAATTGGTTGATGCTAAACCAAATGAAGAGGAACCTCCACAGCAAGATAGTAGAGCAATTATACTTGAATTTGATTTACCATCATCGTGCTATGCCACAATGGCATTGCGCGAAGTTTTAAAAATTGACACGTCTGCAGCAAGTCAGATTAAACTAACCAAGGAAGCTGAGAGTACTAAACGAAAACTTGATGAAACGGTTGACGTTGAAGAACCCAAGAAATTAAAGAAAGAATAAAGTAAAGTTTAGATATATAAATATACATACATACATACTTAATACAAAAATTGTATTTTAATTATAAGATGACATCATTTTATAATAAATTTTTAGTCTTTTAAATTTTAAAAATATTTTTTATAGTTTCAACAAAATCATTTAAATTTTAACAACTCGATGGTTTAAAAAATAAAAATCATAAGCTTGAATTGAATGTAGTGTGCCCTGTAATCATTTATGATTCTCGAATAAAATTTATTACAATTCAGTTTGTATAAAACAATTGTTTCGGTTATATATTTTTCTAAATTTTTTTTGGCCTAAATTATTTTCTAAATTAAATTATTCTACATAATAAAAATATTTAATTATTATTAAAATGTCGAATTGCGAGACAACTAATCAACTAGTGAATTCATTTGCAGTCTTTAAACCACACCAATTAGGTTTAACACAGGAACAATATGACAAACTTAAAGGAGCATTACTAAATCATCCAGCTGATAAAATAGTAAAAAAAATTAATGAGTACAAAGAGGCCAATATAGAAAAGCAGCAAGATGCAGATATAGCGGCAGCGGGCATAGATCCCAAGAATATGCTGCTTCAATTAGAAGAGGATAGGAATCGAAAAGCAGAACTAGTTTATGCAGATGATAATCCTTGCAATAAAAAGAGTATACTTGCTAAAAAAGGACAAATCAAAAAAACTAGTCACAGAAGAATAAATATTCACGCACCAAAAGAAAGACGTTTCTATGTACCAAAAAGTCAGATGAGAACTGATCCTGGACGTGTTCAACCATATCAAATACAAATAGTAAAACCACAGACGCCTGGTAGTCCAGGCTCCGATCAATATGCACCCCCTGCGGGCACGGTTTGTCGGACTCCACCCGAAAAAAGGAAAATTCCAATTAAGCCGAGATATGGGAAGTATGTGAATCGTAAACCAAAACCAGAAACTGAGGCAGATACTACTCGTGACGAACAAATTCTCAGTCAGTATTTACAAAGAGGACCTATTCAATTACCACCAAGTACTCCAATTGGAATATTGAGAAGCCTCCCACCCGGTAGTGTAATTGAAATTCTTAATGAGCAATCCTAAGGCTCCTTTATTGTGGTTATATTCGAATGTAACAGCTCGTTCAAGACCCGCTCGATATGTAAAGCCTAAGTGCACGGTTTGTCAGAGTCCACCTGATAAAAGGACAATACCAATTAAGCCGAGATAACGAATTCTCGGTAATTTTTTACAAAAAGCACCTATTAAACTACCACCAAGTATGTACTTCAATTGGAATATTAAGTAACCTCCCAGGCGACAGTGTAATTGAAATACGTGATGATTAATGCTGGGCTTCCTTATTGTGGTCATAATCGAATTTATACAAATAAAATGGAGACTTAGATGTGCGACCAACCGTATATTTATCTAAGTTTACCTTAAATCTAAATACATATGTAAAATAAATATTTTTTGCAGATTAATTTTGACATTTTATTGGAAAAAAAGATTTTTTTATCTAGATTTTTTGGTAAGATTTGCTCAACATCAACAATAAATATCAATTATGGTAATTCGGGTTAGATTTGAATTTGGCATTCGTAAATTTTGTCTTGTATGGTATCAATACCTTCTATAATGTTATATATATGTATATATATATATATATATACATATATATATATATATATATATATATATATATATATATATATATATATATATAAAATTTCCTCGTTTTTTTATTAAAGACACCGCGCCATTTATCAAACTATTAATTGTGATTTTTTTACATAAGGCAAAGCCAAATTAATTAAAGCCTGTATATGAGTATTGCGACGATAAAGAAGAAATTGAACTTAATTTGGACTTGCACAAATCTGTCCTAAGTTTATTTAACAATCGAAATTATTTTATTTGTTTTTTCGAGGGTTAAAAAAAATATTTTAATATAAATTGTCAGGTTTTCTTATCAAAGTTTTAAGTTCCGTTTTTGAGATGGCACTAGTAAAACATTTTGACACTCGTTTTGTTTTTGTCTCGTTCACTGTACATCTTGTAATTGTTTTCTATGCGATTTTACGTGTTTGATTTTGCTGAAGTTTGGAATTTATTTTCATTTGGGTTTTAATTTTGTGTTAAATAAAAATAAAAATATTAATTTATAATGCTACAAATAAAATATAAACATTACGAATAGTTAATTAAACTTTATTAAACTTTGTTCTGTGTACATTTATTTATAACTATATCAAAAGCGTATTTCGTAAAAAAAAAATGGCACCGCAACCATTGGAAGGTGTACAAGCTCCTGTGGCAACTTTTATGCCATCGGGACAAGAAACTGCTTCTCGCGGCGGCTCGATATCGTTGGCAGTTTTAATCGATTTTATAATACAGAGAACTTATCATGATTTAACTGTTTTAGCAGAATTGTAATAAAATAAAGGATTCCGCTGTTTACAAAAGAGTGCTCACCTTTTTTTTTTTTTTTTGGTTACAGGTTGCCCCGTAAAACTGATATGGAAAGAAAAATAGAAATATATAATTTTTCTGCTCGAACGAGGCAACTATTTATCAGATTACTGGCTCTAGTAAAATGGGCAAATTCAGCTTCAAAAGTTGACAAAAGTGCTGTAAGTTTGTGCGGTTCCATAAGTTTATTTTAATATCAAAATTAACCTACACATTTATTATCGTTTTAGCATATAATGAGCTTTTTAGATAAGCAATCGATGCTTTTTGTCGACACTGCTGATATGCTTGCTCGAATGGCACGTGAAACATTAGTACACGCTCGATTACCAAATTTTCATATACCAGCTGCTGTCGAAATACTTACAACGGGCACATATTCAAGGCTTCCCGCCTGTATACGTGAACGTATCGTACCGCCGGATCCAATAACTGTAAGTGAAAAACGTCAAACACTGTTACGTTTAAATCAGGTGATTCAGCATCGTTTGGTGACGGGAAGTTTAATTCCACAAATGCGTAAATTTAAAATTGATTCGGGACGTGTAACATTTCATGTAGAACATGAATTTGAAGTGTCGTTAACTGTAATGGGCGACGCACCAAATGTTCCTTGGCGTCTACTTGATATTGAAATATTAGTCGAAGATAAAGAGACGGGCGATGGAAAAGCTTTGGTACATACACTTCAAGTAAATTACATACACCAACTGCTACAAACAAGGTTAGTCGAAAATCCAAACGCATTGACCGAAGTTTATAATTTGCTTCATTATTTTTGCCAATCGCTTCAATTGGAAGTACTTTACACTCAAACATTGCGTTTGATGCGTGACCGTTTGGACGAGAATGTTCACGTCGATGACTATGCGCCTGGGCAAAAATTAACCGTGTCATACTGGCGTGAATTAACGAGCAAAGATCCAAAATCGGAATTGGGTTATCGACTTACAGTACAAACAGATCCAAATGATGCAGCCAAACCATTGGCAGTATTTCACTTACCATCGATCGGAAGTAAGGAATCAAACGAGGTTGCCGATCGAGCGGTTCGTTCTGATTTACTTTCGATGGAACGGCTTTTGGTGCACACCGTATATATAAGGAGCTTAGCCCGTTTAAACGACATTAAAAATGAGTTTCAAGTATTTCTTAAAGATGCCGACTACAATATTCACGGTACTCCTGCAATTTTAACAATTCCTATATTAACACCATGTCTACGAGCCGAACAAATTCATATAACAGTCGATACGCATACGGGAATGTTACATTGTCATGTGCCCAAACACTTAAATTGTCCGTACATACATGAGTTACAGAATTCCCTCAATAATGAACCACTTAAATTACCAAATTTGGTTTCTGAGCTCCGATTTTGGATTACACAACGTCGTTGCGAGAAAACACTACAACATCTTCCGGCAACGGCACACGAGCGTCTGCCGCTTTTACATAGTCCTGATCATCCACTAGCAAAAATTGGAAAGCATAAAGTGTTCGTTAAATTGAATCGGTATCCAAATGTTATCCTGATTGTGGAGTTAAAAGAACGTAAACAATGTCCCAACGAAATGGAATATTCATTTTATTTGGCTATCGTAAAAATGTCTTCGATCGAAGTTGAATCGACCGATAGCGATCATATCGAAACGGAAGTAACCAAAATGTATTTAAAAGTATCGACCTTAATTGAATTCGATACGTTTGTGGCGACACACGGTCCCGGAACTTATGTTGATGATGGCACATCGAGTAAAAGACGAGCAACCTCTTGTGATTTGGGACCACCAAGTAAACAACAGAAGACTATATATCCAGCGTATTTTATACCAGAATTAGCTCATGTTGTGGCGATGTGCGATGAAAAATTACCATTTGTTTCGTTGTCGCAAGAGTTATCGAAAAGGAAAATACCGCATGGTGGTTTACAGATTGAAGCCAATGCAACGTCTCTAGTGCTTAAATTATTGCAATTACCGCAACCATCGACATATCAAACTACTACTCATCACGACAATAAGGTAATTCGAACTCCAGCCATAGATAAAGCCATATGGACTGCACTGATGAAACGGCTTTTGTCGATCGCGATCCGTGCGAGTAAACATAATTATTCTCGTATGTGGACCGTCGAATTGGTGTTTTTTGGCACTCCACTTCAGAGTTCGCATCACAAGGAACAAGGTTTAAGACGACCCGTGTATCTGCAATACGAAATGCTTTCGGAAGATTTGTGTAATCGAACGATAGATAATCTGTTAAACGATTGGTGTAAAATCGTCTATCTCTACTCGTTGGTGCACGATTTTTCTGAGGAGTACAAGAACGACAAGTACAACTTACAAAGTATGGTAACAATTAAATCGTATACGTACACAAATTTATTGCTTAGCTATGGTCCGAATAAAGAGGTGAATTTGGCTGTTTCTTGGGATAATGACAATAAAGAGTTTAAAATGGTGTTTACTGGTGGTAATTCGGCCATAAACGCGCATTCCATGATGCGCGAACAGTTACAGTCGCATTTGAATCGGCATCACAGTTTGTCACAAATCATTTTTATACTACACGAAACGTATCAGCCGCTTAGTTCAATTGCTAAATTACCTATAATCCCACAATTGGGTATGCCAAAACCACAAGTACCTGTATTGTCATTTTGTATATTGGCACAATCTCCTACATTGCTCCGAATCTCGTATCATGGTGTTTATTGTCTTGAAATACGATTACGCGGTGGCGGTTTAGTATCGATCCGAGATGGTGCATACAGTAGATTCGATCGTAGTAATGTGGTGGAAGAATTTACACCTACTCAAGGACTTAAAGGATTTTTGTCTAAGTATGTCGATGAAACAGCGGTATATCGAAGGCGATCACAATCTGAAGATGATAATCCACCGTCCCCGATTGCAATGGAGGAGAATCAAGGTGGGCCAATGTCCGTCGGTGGATCATCACCATTTCTATCAGGTACTGGTACAACTGGCGGAGGTAGTGGGTCATGTAATAGTGGTGGAATTGGAATGCGTGGGCCACAAAGTCCTCGAGATGCTGGGTTACGCTTTGCCCCACCAATTACACCACCATCTGTTTCAAATCCACACACTCCAGCAAGTCCACATCCTATAACACAAAATCATCCCAATTTTAATATGACTTCACCACCAGGACCACATATGCCGCATCCATCACCCAGTGGAGGGTTAATGCCGTCGAGTCCATTAAACCCACAACCCAGTCCAATGGCTCATTCACCTGGACCAAATAGTATTTCGTACATGCAAAGTCATACCGATAGTAGCCCATTCGCTGCCCTATCGCCGGCTGTTTCAAATTGGCCGGGTTCTCCTATTATGCCACGGCCGTCGCCTCGGCCTGGCCAAAGTCCTGATCACAAATCGAATGCAGGTCCAACTACTCCACATTTGTCACGGGTACTACCCGCTCGACCATGGGCCGGTGCTGTGCCAACATTATTAACACATGAAGCAATGGATACATTGTGTCGTCCGTGTCCTCATCCACAAAAAGAAATCGTTGGTCCAGAATTAAGTCCGTTGGAACGATTTTTAGGATGTGTCTATATGCGACGCAATTTCCAGAGGTTTATTCAAGCAGATGAAAATGTAAGTAGTTTATAAATATCCTTAGGTCTTCCAAATAATTGTATAATTTTTTTAAATTTTTTAAAGCTGGTTGCCCTACCGCAATCCGAACCGGGAGTTGTAATATTTAAGGCCGACACGTTACAATGCCAAGTTTATCTGAATCCAATTCATATGCAATCTTTGTATATAAAAATCACTCAGGGCCCTCAAAATAACCCATCGCCGGATGGAAAACCGCCGTATCAGTGGAATCCAGAAGATTTACAAATATTGGAACAATTCTTTGAGTTACGAGTATGCGCCCCACCATATCGACCACAAGCTCTGTGCGCCTTTGGTAAATTACTTAATGTACCGCCACATGTGCTAAAAGATTTTATTCAAATAATGAAACTTGAATTGATTCCGGAATTGGCACAAGGACTCAAATGGAATGTCCAACTATGTATGCGTGTACCTCCATCAGCCGCACTAATTGTGGCACCAATTGGAAATTCAGCGTTCTTCTTGATTAATCGACATAAATTTTTATTTTTTGTTAGTATTTTACATAACTCTCGCCCCCGTCACTGCTTAACTTCGAAAACTAAATATATATTATTCGTTTCAGTTGCAAATAACAAGAGTTCCATATATGCCTGGTATGGATTGGAAAGATGTACCATCATTTGCACTACCCTTTATATACGACATGCCATCAAATAATACAAATTTGGCCGAAAAACGTGAACCAACTTCATTTACAACAAGTGCGGTAATGGTGCATTTACGTAGGTTCACCGAATTTAATGCAATGCATAATAATGAGTGTTCGTTATTCCCGGCAATACGAGATCTTCTTACCAATTTGGTGTTGCCGAATGAGGCACAAGCACCACCGCCTAGTAATGCGCTTCAAAATCAATTGGTACAATCACCGGTCGGACCAGTTGGCTCATCGCCATCGCCAATGATGCATTCACCAATGACTCAGATGGGACAAGGTCCACCTCAGCAAGCAGGTTATGGTGTAGGACCGGCACCAGGTGGACCCAACTGATGATAATTTAAATTTTATCAATTATATTATTAATTTTTTTTATTAGTTTTATTGTGTAAATTAAATATATCTCATTTAAATACTAAAAGTCGTTTACTTAGTTTAACAACATAAGTCCTTACTTGTGCCTATAGAACGAAATGGAAAACAACGATGGCCGAGGTTACGTCCACTGTAAAGCAATGTTATATACTCTTACATTGTCAATTATCACTTTTTGACTAAATAGTGAGTCTCTTGAAGAGAAACTTATTGGTTTGAATCGGGGATGGTTTTTTAGCGTCTTGATGTTTCGTGTGTTGGTCGCAAAATATCGAGTCCATTGTAAGGTTGCGGTTCGTTAGAATAGAACATTGGACCGGTTAAGTCTGATGGAGTAACCGAATAGTAATTGAGATTTTCATAATTTTGTGGGCTAACCCCTTGCCTGATTTTTGGGCTCCAAAATAATTTATGAAAATATATGCATATTTCAATGCAGTATTTATGCTGACACCGAGAGCTTTAAATTAAAGTGCCATCCATCAAAATCGGATCACTATTACGACTTTTTTTGCAAAATTATTGGATTTTCGTAATTTTGTGGGCTAACCCCTTGCCTGATTTTTGGGCTCCAAAATAATTTATGAAAATATATGCATATTTCAATGCAGTATTTATGCTGATACCAAGAGCTTTAAATTGAAGTGCCATCCATCAAAATCGGATCACTATTGCGAGTTTTATTGCATAATTTATGGAGTTTCATAATTTTGGGGGCTAACCCCTTGCCTGATTTTTGGGCTCCAAAATAATTTATGAAAATATATGCATATTCAATGCAGTATTTATGCTGATACCGAGAGCTTTAAATTAAAGTGCCACTCATCAAATCTACAACGATCCTCCATTGTTTTTTCCCAAATTCTTTGGGACAGATAACATTGTCGAATTGAAAGTGCTAGTGCTGCGGCAGATTGTTTCACAGTAATAGAGTGTTCCAACCCGGGAATGCATTTTATTTGCTAATTTTTTAAGTGGAAAAGGTCAGTATACTTGGCACACACTTCGAGAATGGTGCCTCGTTCTTCCAAGTTAAAATTGCAATCTAGGTTTTACTCATTTGTATCCAGTATCTCCTGTTGTCTGTTTCCCTTCACTTGTGTGCTCGGCAGTATTTTCCGCAATGCGTATATATTGTAGTTCTGTGCTGCGGTCAATTGTTGGTAGAAAAGTATGCACTTTAACTTCGTGGTCATTTAAGGATATTGATGGCTGAGAATGTCTGAATGAAAGTCTCGGTTCTACGCGGAACGACAATTTTATTCGTGCGACTTTCTAATTTCATACTTGCTTAATCTGCATCTTTGCATGGTCTAACTGTACAGGATGTCGTCTTTCAGATTGTTCATCATGTCTTTGCCTATGATACCTTCTTGGTTAATGGGAAGTCATTCTGAACAACATGACATTTTTGAATCCATTTTTAAATTCGATTTCGATGTCGTATGAGCCTAACGTTAAGGTTTTATTAGTATACTTATGCCGTCCAGGTAGATTCGATCTGCTTTGTTAAAGTGTGAGTGAGATTTTGAAGTTTTCATTTCGACCGTGTTGGTTATTGAGCAGAATTTTATAGCTAGCGTTTTGTGGTTGGTTAATTCGTGTCTGATGTGTGTTGTTTTCTGAGGTGCTACGATCAAACTTTGAATTTCAAGGGTATGATTTTTTGACTTTATTTGTGTTTGATATTTTGCTTAAATGTTTAGTTGTATGCAATAGTCTGTTTCTTATAAAAGGATGGTTACTGGCCGATTAAACACCTATACTCGTCTAAGGGAATCTGTAAAGTGGTCAACTGCAAATTGTTGGTTGTTTCTTTATTTTGTGAGGACTATTGGATCCTGTCATTAAATAGAATTTTGTGGTATTGGGGTGTAAAAATTGGGAAAGGTGGTTGGGAAACATTTGTGTGTTGGGAAAACTGTTGTGAATTACGGTTACCATGGGATTCGCTTTGAGTAAACGACTACCATATACATTTTTCTTGAATCTCAGCTCTTTGACAGCTGCCACTATGCACGATTTGTGTGATTATTTTTTTATTGAATCCACACAAAACTCCTTATTTGGTTGGAAAGCCTCATGATAAATCTCGGACTAGCTTTTTCTTCGAAACTGGTTGCGCTTTGGCTTCCTTTCATTCAATGGTTAAAAATGAAGGTACGCCTTTTTACTTTCAATAGCTTCGAATGTGTCTTCTTTCTGGTAGAAGCTTGACAATGGCACTATATTTGTCCATGTGCTAGGTTTGACACTAACATTTAGGTTATACACATGACTTTCTAATCTAAATAAGAAGTGGTCGAAGAGTAGAGATCTTTCGTCTGTATCAGTACACGATGCGTGTGCTCTGTCGGTTCATGAGATGTATTTAACGAGTCGGCTTATTTTCTCGACTTTGTTGTATTTATTCATTATGATTATCGTCGATAACAGATTAGTTTACAGAGGGCCCTCAGGATTGATACCCAAGAAAATAGTGAATTTTATGTTTTTTAAATGGTTGCATTTACGATGAATTTGAATTTTATGATAGAAGGTTTTGGTATTAGGTATCGAAATGATAATTTCCCTAGGGAAGTTATTGTTATTTTGATTAGTGTATTTCGTACACCTGACTCAAAATAAACTGATTTAATGGGCTTGTTGTTTTAGCAAAAAATGTCCATAGTAATCGACCGTAATAATTTGGGTGTGTTCGACATTATCAAATAAATGTCAAATATTTGTAATCACAAATATTTATCATGAGTTTCGGACTCAGCCTTAATAATAAAAATAAAACTTTAGATAATTTGTTATTTATTTATTTATTCATTATAATATAATTATATTTAAATTGTATCTATATAGCTCATAATATTATCATATAATTTTAATTTTTTTTTGTAAATATAAATATTTATTTATTTAAATTAAGTATAGCAATTAATTAATTAATTAATTTAATAATAATTATATAGGGTTCATATTTAATAATTTATTCAATTTTTTTTTTGTTTTGTTATATATTTTGTTTATTGTGCATGGCACATACACCTTTAAATTTTGTTTTGTTGCATTTTAACATTTTATTTATTTTTTATTTATTATAAATACATATAACTATTTGATAATAATTACTATTATTATTAATATTAAATATTTAAAAGATTAAAAAACATAAAATTATATTATATATATATATATATATATATATATATATATATATATATATATATATATATATATATATATATATATATATATATATATATATATATATATATATATTTGTCATTTTAAAGTTTTCTTATATTTTTTTTATCAAAGTTGCATTCACGACAGCTGAAAAACTTATAAAAAAAAATGATCAATCCAACTTCAATTGCGTACACTCTTATGATGGTGACTTGAATATCAGTCCGAAGATTATTAGGCCGTGAATCCAGCTTCGAGGTTTTATTTTTATATCAATATGACACATTTGCAATTATATTGTACACGTAAAATAAAATGGAGAACGAAGCAAACCGTAGTGAAGTTAGGAACTTATGTATTGCACATTAAAGTTTGTTTTGTAATTTTCTATTCAAATAATATAGTTAATATCTAGAACTAGAAATTAAATAAAATTTTTAATAAATAAACATAAAAAAAGAAGCTGTTAATGGATTATTAATTTTAAATATTTAAATGAATTGTAATATGACAAGCGATGGAAACTGAATTTAAAGAGAACATAGATGTTCTTCAAATTGGGAAGATTTAATACTGCTGATTGCTGAATGTGAGTTGTCCTTCTAACTCAACACATTTCATTACACTTTATTGGTAAAATACATCAGTGTCAGCGATAACCATTTCATTTGATGTGAATCACAGCAAGCCATTTTTTAGATTTGAAAGCAAGTTAAAATCCCACGAACTATATTTGGACATTGTCACATATAGACAGTAGTATACAAAGGAAATAAAGTGTAAATGTGGCAACCCTAATAGAGATATAAAAAAGAGCATTCAAGGTGGCTGGTCGCATAAAGGTCATACATAAAAGATGTTAAATAAATTGGATAAATTAAATAAAGAATATATAAGAAATATGCAGACCAATTGAGTTATTATAATAATAATAATATAGAAAACATATAAATATAACAGACATTATGGTAGATGTGGAGCAATTTCGTAGCATAATTCATTCATTTTCGCGTCAGCCAAACATGTTTTGTGTGATGCGTTGTTTTGATGAAAACAACTTTTCATTATTAAAGGTAGTCTTCAACATCCATCACCAAAATAATAGAATGCCGGCTCCACGTCCAACAGAGCAAAAACCACCAACACCGATGTTAGTCGATCCGCCTATTCATACAAGACAAATAATCTAATTATTAGTTATTGAGAATTCGGTCATAAGCAATCAGGAGGACGAGCAAGAGGTAAAATTCTTAGTTAAATTTTATGATGGGCGCCTCTAGCAAACCATAATGCTCAAGAATGGGATTACCCTTAAATTTTTAACAGACACGGGGCCAACAAAAATTTTATTAAATCCGTATATTGGTGAGAAAAAGCATTCCTCACCAATATACAATTTAGAATCAAATCAGCCGGGGGATATATTAAGATCAATAAAAACTATCTCGACAATTAGACTTTTTTGTGTTACCTGGTCAAAAGGCATTCGACGGAATAATTGGAGATGATGCTCTGAAAGAACTTGGAGCAATCATCAACCGAGGAAACAATATTTTAACTATAAACTCAAATATCAAAATTATATAATTCGATTATAAAAAATATCGTCATAGATTTTAAAAGACTTAGCGCGATCATAACGTTAGCCTCAAATCTTAGAAAATTAAAAAATTTTTACAACCATCTACCTCACCTGCTAGGTCTATAAAATCATAACAAATCAAGGAAATAAACCCAGAAAATCTAAAGCAACTGAAATTATTTCTTGGGTTAACATCAAGAGACTTCCTAAAAATTGCCGAGCCCCTTACGAACGTGTCGAGAGGTGATAACGCCCTAATCAAAGCTATACCCAGTTAAAAAAGATCAAAATCGACATGAGAGAAAAGGAACTAGCGTTTCGTCAAATTAAAGACGTTTTATCATCAACTCGAGAGGTGATAACGCCCTAATCAAAGCTATACCCAGTTAAAAAAGATCAAAATCGACATGAGAGAAAAGGAACTAGCGTTTCGTCAAATTAAAGACGTTTTATCATCAACGTTTTATCATCAACTGAACTACTTAATTTTCCCGAGTTCGACTTTGTGTTGACCACGGACGCTTCGGACTTCGCAATTGGACCCTCATTGTCACAAGATATTTTTAGGAAAGCTACCTTGTGGTGAAAATAGTGCGATTTTTATATTTTTGTGTAAGGTAATTTTGTGACAATGTTGTTGTTTATATGCATTTCCATATGTAATCTTCGTTTGTGGTTTGTTGGGTTTGGGTAACTTAGGTAATGAAAACCTATTAATGAAATAATAAAAGTATTCAGTTAATCAGTTCATCGTGTGCTTTCATAGTTGAAACTAATCTATTGTATTTAACCTTTCTGCATTGTGCATTTATAGGTTATGTGTTTTTTGGTTATGCTTAATAACTTATACAGTTATAGCCTTATATATTGAAAAATATTAGTAGAAAGTTTTGAAGGGCTGTAACTCTATTCATATTGGGTATAGAGAAGAACTTAAGGATGTTTAGTATAGCTTAAGTGTCCATTGGATGACCAAAATTATGTTAAAAAATTTAACATGTATCAAAAACACGTTTAAAACAAAAAAATAAAATTTTTGCTAATATTGACTACCAATAAAAAGGGTAAACAGTCGTGAAAATTATACATGCGGTTGATTTAGATGACGAAAAGGATAGAAAACACGGAACAAATTGAAATTGTATATTGATCCAGTGTGTTATTCCTACATTGAAGATACTAATTCTACGGCTGAAATATGGGAGAATCTCGCAATATCATTACATGTTACCCGAATTTGATGGTATAACCAAGCTCGAAGGAGCTGTAAAACCTTATAATTTTAGCTGTCGATGGAAGTTCTGATAAGTCTTAAGTCTTTTCAATACAAAATGGTTATATCTACAGCAATTCATCATTTTTGCAATAACGATCTAGATTCAATTGTGCGACGAACGCACCGCAGGACGTTGTGAATTCGATCGTGTTGAACGTAGAATGGCTCCATTAAGCAAATAGTTATCGGGACTTTTAGAATATAACCATGGTTTAAAGATATATAACATTTCCCAGAAAAACTGGCGTTCATTACCTTTCAAGATAAAGTGATTTTGATAAGTGTAACGATATTGTAAGGTATTCTTATCCTATGGTTCATAGGGCACATACGTGAATAAAGGTATACATATCGAGAACCAACATAAGCGTATCATTACATGGTGTCAGAAACGGGATTAAATCTAAAATTATTAATTTAAATCAACTAAAAATAAATAAAACAGTGAGAAAATTAAAATAAGCAATAAATAATGGGAAGTAACCGAGTTTATATTAGTAGTAAAAAGATATATAAAAAAAAACAAAATGGCGGACGTGAAGCCACCAAAAAATTTTATCATCATGAATGGTGACGTATCAGGTTCGTGGAAACTATGGTTTGAAGTCGCTACAGAATTAGCAAAAAAATCACCTGAAGTACAATGTACAACATTCATGATGAGTTTAGGTTCCGATGTTATTACAATTTATAATAATTTTGGACTAAAAGACGCTGAAAAAAACGATCTCAAGGTGATTAAGAAAATGTTCAACGATTATTTTGTTCCAAAGACTAATTTAACTTTCGAATGCTTCAAATTTAATAATATGCACCAATAAATAGGCGAAACATTAGACTAGTTCTAATTCGACTAGTTCTAAAAAATTCATGGTGCTAAATTTTTCACCAAATTAGATTGCAACAAAGGCTTCTGGCAAATAAAAGTCAGTCAGCGATCAGAAAAATACCTAACATTTGCCACTCCATGGGGTCGGTACCGTTGCACAAGACTCCCATTTGGATTGTTTTCTGCTCCAGAGATCTTCCAAGAAATGATGTCATCGTTATTGAATGGTATAAATAATGCTGAATGTTCGATGGACGATGTATATGCCGATACGGAAGAGAAAATTGACAAAATTACAACGATTGTACTGGAAAAATTGCACTCTGTAGGACTAGTACTAAACAAAGAAAAGGGCGAGTTCAACCAAACATCGGTCAAATTTTTAGGCCATATTCTAACAGCTGAAGGTATGA
This sequence comes from Tipula confusa, assembly GCA_963556175.1. NCBI lineage: Eukaryota > Metazoa > Arthropoda > Insecta > Diptera > Tipulidae > Tipula > Tipula confusa. The sequence continues at coordinate 26,159,328 of OY744477.1, read as the reverse complement.
AAGCAGATCCTGAAAAAATTAGCGCAATAAATAAATTGGAAATTCCATCCAATAAAGAGGAACTTCAAAGAATTTTAGGCATGGTAAATTACCTGCATAAATTCATTCCAAACCTCTCATCGATAACAGATCCGCTTAGAACTTTATTGTCGAAAGATGTTGCGTGGACTTGGGAAGACAATCATGAAAAATCGTTCGAAAAAAGCAATTGGAGCAGTTTTAACCAGTTCAAAAGCAATTGGAGCAGTTTTAACACAAAATGGCGTCCGGTCGCATATGCCACGAAAGCCTTAACTACATCGCAACAACTGTATCCTCAAATCGAAAAAGAGGCTCTTGCTATCAAAACAGGATGCAATAAATTCCACGAGTACGTTTATGGTAAACGACTAATTGTTGAAACGGATCATAAGCCGTTGGAAACAATCTTCAAAAAATCAATTCATAACGCGCCTCCTCGACTACAAAGAATCCTACTCGATGTTCTACAATACAATCCGCAGGTAGTTTATAAAAAAGGTTCCGAATTATTCATAGCCGACATGTTGAGTAGAAATTGCGGTAAGGATGAAGAAAGCTCAAAACATACTGAAACCGAGGAACGCGAAATTGAAGTCCAGGTCATCCTACCAATGACTGGAAGCTGTTATACTGATTTGATCGAAGCTACTTTGCAAGACGAAGAAATGCAAAGTTTCTAGGAGATAATAAATTTTGGTTGGCCATCCAACGATGATAAAAAAAAATCCTACCAGTTAACACTCAAAACCCAAAAGGTCTAATATAACTCACAAATAAACCGACTGCTACATTGTATTCATATTAGGACAAGGGAAAAATTTGACTTGAAAACCACGTGTGAACTTAAGAACAAAAACCACACAAAAAATGAGCGCTACAGGGTTTTCAATTGAACCATTTGAAAAGACAAAACCTAAATTGGCGAGATAGATAGAGCGTATCGAGAGAGCCTTGGAAATTGTCGAAATTACAAAAATCGATAAGGAAAAAGGGGTACCTACTGCATTATATGTGACAAGAGACATACGCTTTATCATATCGCATTGCTCCTGAAAAACCGTCCGAGATGGACTACGATAAGATTGTTGCAACGTTGGGCGAACATTTGGAGTGTTCTGTTTTTCAGTTATATATTTGAATTCAAATATTATTTTTTTCTTTTAATAATAGATGGCATTGTTATAATTTATGTAAATATAGTTTTAGTAATCATCACGAATAAATGAAGACCAAGCGCTGTAGATGTATTATAGAAATAGAAATAATATAATGGCGTGAGTAGAAAATCGATTAACATGGTTTTAATAATCAGAGGAAAAAAAGAATGGCCTTATGAGTACGACACATTTTAACCCAAAACCATTGGAAGTCCACCAGTGTAACTGGTGGGTCCATCCAGTGTAACTTTGGAGATTATTTGGATACATCACTACGTAACTGTTGGATAACCTAGATTAAATTCAATTTAATTAACAATTAGTATTATTGTCAATAGATGGCGACAAAGTTAATTTAAATTATACCGATAACTATTTTGACTTTTCAGTGATATGTAACTTAATTTTGAATTTTTACTTCACTTCCTCCTTGTCAATAAAAATTTGTGTAACGCCTTATGTTAACTGAATAAGTTATTTTGTTTATCAAATATTTATTTTATTCATCGAACTTTTTATTTTTTATTATCTAACAGTAGCCTATTAATGTTTTTGGGTAAAGTATACCTTAATTTAAAGCAGATTACTAGAGACAAAAGATTTGGATATAAAGATATTAAAAAAGCGATTGAAATTGCTACAGCTATGGAATTTTCACATAATAGAGGTGGTCCGAATCTTCATTGTAAAAGAGTATGATCTTTTGCCAATTACAACATGAAAATATGAAGACCTAATTTTTTAAAAAGATATAATATAAACTTTAAAAATATAAGGAAAAAAGATAAAAAGTGTTGCACTAAAAAATGTCGACTTTCAATCCAATTCCCAAGCATATTGTCATATCAATTCAATTTATTGTATAATTATAAAATTTTGTTCTAAATTGTCTAGGGACTAGGTTAGAGATGAAGTAATAGTAGTAGTAGTAGTTTATTGAGATTCACTATTTTTTCATTTGTTTCTTTTAATTATGATTTGTATAAATACTGAGTGAGATTTGACGATTAATATTTTTTGTTTCACTATTTTCTATTATAATATTATTATAAATATTGTTTATTTTATATTTAGTTTATGTTTTTTTTTTATTTTCAAATCAATATTTGAAATTTTATTTGATTTTGAATGTGTAATATTTTTTTAATCGAAAAAAATAAAATTAAAAACTATATTTTTAGAGGTAAAAAACTAAAGATACATTATATATATATATATATATATATATATATATATATATATATATATATATATATATATATATATATATATATATATAAATTAAAATAATTTATCAACATTTGCTACTGCATAATGCATTCTCACCTAAATGATGAATTGGTGATGTTGTTGTTTTACTGAGACTGCAATTTTTTGTGGCGGACGATAATGAAAATAGATTGGTGGTGGTCGTCGAATGTTTTTTACTATCGTTATTTTGATTTATATCACCATCGCTACCTAATAAACGTGTTGCTCCTAAACAATTCCTTAAGATACGTCCCTTGTCCGAAAATAATGCTGAATGTCGTGAATTATTTGAGTTTAATGTTGAACTACCGCCGCCTCCTCCTCCTCCCCCTGTTTTACCGCTTTCAATACCAGCTGTTGAATTACGAGATGCAGTAGGATTTGTGTGTACGATTTTATCGCGTACTATTGAGCCACACGATTGGGCTTTATATAAGCGACCACGTTGAAAGATTCCGGGTATTGGGATACATAATTTTTTGTGGACCTGAAATAAAAAGAAAATTATTATAGCAAAATAGTTGTAGTATTTTATAGTGAGATGAATATATTTTTCTAAATTTAAGGGACATCGAGATTTTTTAATGAATAAATTTATAAAGCTTCAAGTTATATATTTTATATGTGTGTTGTGTACTAGTTTATTTAGAGATAGTCTAATATGCATGTGTTTGGTAAACTTGAAATGATTTTGTGTGGCTTAAAATATTAATACCTTTTATCTATTTTATATAATAATTTACAGGGTGTCTGATTTAACTTGAACCATCCAAATATCTTTAAAGCTCTGCGTTTTATCGAAACATATTCAAAAACAAAGTTATTTGATATTAAATGGACACTTTATTTTGAATGTCCTTGAAATTATCCGTCAAGGTTATTTAAAGATCAACTTAATTTTTTTTAAGCAGCATGTTCTACTGTCTTCAGAACGCCCAAAATTTGTATATCAGCACGTTAAATGAACAACAGAAAAGATATTGTTGTTCAAAGTTAAAAAAAAAAACACAATGACCTTGAGATAACCTTAACCATTTCAAAGTAGTCAATAATGTTGTTGGAAATCCATTTTAATATTCAAAAATTTTGTTGTAATGTTTTTAGCTGCAACGCAAGATTTTGAGATATTTCGATGGGTTCACGGTAAATGAGATATCATATATATATATATATATATACAGGGTTATTGAAAATTAGCAGAACACCTAAATTTTTTAAAGGTATTAAGAATTTTTTTTATATATATGTATTTGTTTATGATTAGTGCGCCTACCGTGGATTGGAGCTAGTCCACTAGTTTATAACAAATTATATTTATTATTGGTCCCTGTGGTTAGGGGATACTACCATGCCTCGTAAGACTTCTAAATATGTTATCCTTAGAATTCCACTACCGCATTCTTGAACAAAAAGAAACATGGATACTGCTAAAATTTAAACCGACATTTTCTTAAAGGGCACAGTTTAGCATCGGAACGTGGAACGTGCAGTTACTAGAGATCATGTGTCCTAAGGCTATTCATTGCTTTACAGAGGTGATGATCTAGGCAATCTTGGGGGTTTTGACTCATTTTACAACAATTTGGATGATCTGATGGGATGCATACCGAAGCACTACGTCAGAATAGGAATTGGTGACTTTAATGCTAGAACTGGCGAAAATCATATTAACTTATGTGAAAACATGGTCCGTATTCCCGACAAAATCTAGCGACCAATAATGTGGAAAATGTTATGTTGGAAACATAGACACACTCTTATAAGACGTCCCAAAGTCAAATTGATCATGTGTTTATTTCAAAGGGAAGGTCTCGAGTTATCCAAGATGTGAGATCCTTTTGGTCGGCTGCCAAATTTGTAGGCAGGGAATATCAATTGGTAACTGCAAAGCTAAGATGGCAGTATTTGTAAAAGTCAGGGATCGCAGAAAAACGTAAGTTACATTCCAGCAGTTCTAAAAAAGAAGCAGGGTTGATTGCATTAATTCCGAGCTCTTGATTTTCGGAGGGGACACTTGGTGGAATTATCTTTTCGACCTTATTCAATTAGTATGGCAAAGTGAAGTTATGCATGATGAATGGAAAGTGGCTGCGTTGTGCCCTATCCTTAAAAAAGGAGATCACTCAAAATGCGAAAACTATCGCGGCACAGCTCTCCTTTGCATAGCTTACAAATTACTGGCTTACATAATATTGGAGAAAATCACTCCCCTGGCGGAGGAAATTGTAGATGACTACAATTTGAAAACCAAATAAATGATCACTGGCTTTAGAGGCCAAGATGCAATGGATTTTAGTAGTGAGACCATACATTTGAAATAGTGACAAGCTTCCGATACCACGGGAACTTTTGTCACTCATGATAGCTGTCATGTCACTCATGATAGCTGTCATAGCTGGGAGGGGACATTAAAGTTTTGTATGCCTTTCGTACACAGCTAAAGTCAAAATACCTTGCAAATGCCAATAAGCTGAAGGTATACAGGGTGTTGATCAGACCCGTTGTCATGTATGGGTGTGAGAGTTGGACCCTGACGAATGATTATGAGAGATGGCTAATGACATTCGAAAGAAAAATAATGAGCATGATATATGGCCCCAAACGCGACGATGACGACACTTTTATTCAACCACGAGATCAGGAATTTAATGAAAATTCATGATTTTGTTCATAAAATAAGCGGACAGCGAGTACGCTGGCTCGGTCACATTTTGCAAGCCGATCCTAAACGAATGGTGACTAGGACGCGACATTTGCATTTCAACATTGTGTTCCAGATGCATTGGTAAAATTTATAGTAGCCGAACCAACAGAAAAGCACGGGAGCTCTTTACAATGAATAACACAACATCAGAAGAACGTCGGGATACTTCGTACTTATAACGATTTTCCGTATAACTATGTCCCGAAATCTTTTTACTAACCCTTTATACACATATACACCTTAACTTAATGAAACGATCAAAATTTGTCGTTGACATTTATTTTTAACTGAGTATCTTGTTTTTATTTCAAACCACTTATACTGCTGCAAAAAAAAAACACATATCTTAATCCTGTAACTATTTTTTGTGTTGCTGCATTTCGACTAGAATTTTACAAAATCTACACAATCATTCCAAATTTAACGCGCGATTATTAACAAACATTTACATATGAATCAAAATTTACATATGAATTTGATGTGTGAATGGATTATTTTCAGTTTTTTTTTTAATTCAAATTTTATTATTTTAACGACTATGTACTAAGAATAACGTTTGAGTTAAGGTGAACCTCAAAAATGGAAAAATGACTAAACGTAAAATGTTGTCTAAATTATCAAAATTATTTGATCCTTTTGAGTGGCTATCACCAACCTTAATACAAGCCAAAATCTTAATGCAAACCCTTTGGATTTCTGGCGTGGCCTAGAACCAAAATCTGCCAGAAGACATCGATAACAAATGTCAACACAATTATATCGCTCTGCCCAAATTAGAAGATTCCAAATGATTGTCTCATATCCGCACCATAGATACTAGATCATACACGGTCGAATCTAACACGACATTTTATATCAAGATGCATAAGGTGTGATCGGTTTAGTTCTAGTTCTAAAACACAGCTCGTGAAAAATTTACCAGAGGGTACGCAACACGCCTGGCAGACCATTTTTGAAAAATCCAGCATTTTTTGCCACATAACTTCTGATTCGTACAAAAAAGGAAGGAGATCACAAGGTACACAAAGGATATTTAGACATCATCGTTTGTATGACAACTAAGGTCACACACACAAAATTAGCTAGTGGTCTAACCACCGAAGATTTCATGACAACCTATAAAAGGTTCACTTCATATAAAGGATTGTATAGCGATAACGGTTCTAATTTTTACGGTGCTAAACTGACTTCATGGCATTTCATACCACTAGTCTCCCTCCATTTTGGAGAATCTTGGGAGGCGGAAATAAAGAAAATGAAAAAACATGTAGTAAAGTTCATTGGAGAAGCAACCTTGACTTTCGAAGAACTATCAACCGTCACCTCGCAAGTAGAAGCTGGCTGACCTCTGGTACCAATGACATCCGATCCCACAGATATCACCTTTTTAACTCCATGGCGGTCCTTAATCGATGCCCCAATACGATCAATTCCACAAGATGTTATAGAAGAACTAACCATTCACGGCATATCAAGATGGAAACTGGTAGAAAAAATAAAAAGTGATTTCTGGATAAGATGGAGCTGCGAATACTTAAATCAACTACAACATAGAAGAAAATGGTCGTTTAAGCAACTATATATGAAAGTAGGTGACCTTGTGCTCATCTCACCAACCACGATAAACCTCTTTGGCAACGAATGGATGACAAAATGAAGTTTTGAGACGGACAACCATCAGCTTACTCCCACAATTTCACCGCAATCAACGCCAAGCACTCTTCAACACGAGATGTTGAAAATATCTGCTCTTTCCCGAAATTTTAGGCCGTTACAATCAGATAAAGGCGTCGCTGACATTGAATCCAGTTACAAACCCGATCTTCAAGAATTGCCGAATCGTATCACAGCTGACTCCTCCACAGGTCTCAATGTCGCACTTGAGCCAAACAAATACTCGCTTCCAATGCAAGAGGGAATTTTGGCTAAGCTCACCGGCAATACAGTCTTCACTGTTATTGATATATCTGACGCGATCCTGATGGCGGCACTGCATGACACTTTCAAAAATGTAATGTCGATTACCATGCACGGCAATCTGTTCCAGGTCAACCATTTGCAACCAGGCGTGGAAACGACTCCGAGGATTCCAACAATTGTTGGACACTATGACAGGCGATGTAGAAGGTGCATTTCCATGGATTGTAGATATTATCATCGGAGGCAACGACAAAAAGGAGATCCGCCAGCGTCTTTTCAACGTACTGAGCCGAATGCAGGAATACGAAGGATGCGGCATGGTTCGAAAAATCAAGTAAAATACAGCAATCGAGAAGGCTGTACGCCAATGCCACAACTGTACTGTGAACTCAATTACTTCAACTAATGGCACACTGCAGGCCCGGCCGAGTTCTAGTGCACTATGGTCACGAGTCTCTATTGATTACGCAGGCCCGATCAACGATTTTTACTATCTAGTCAGAGATTTTCAAAATGCGCTGCATCACTTCAAGTAAGATGATCGACAATCTGTGCGAGACGTTTTCACGCCAAGGTATCTGCGAAACGACCAACCCCGACATCGGTTCGCAATTTGTCTTAGCCAAGTTCGATCGTTTCTGTAAGAGAATGATACCGAGCACTTGACGATCGCACTTTACCATCCGAGAGAAGCGAATGTCTGTATCAAAATCATAGCGCTCAAACAGGAGTAAAAATTTGAGTTTCACAAGTTTTGATTCTAGGACCTTAAGGGCTCATTAAAATGTGATGTTGAAAAATGATGAATTTTAATATTAGTTGTAGTATCTGGAATCCTGTAAGCAAAAATATAAATCTTTTATATTTTGGAAATGGTGATGAATGATGATCATTGAAGTTTAATTTATTTTTACAAAATTATAAACATAATAATTACACTTCTGACTGACGACGGTTCGTCATAAATTAAAGAAACAAACATTTTTTGCTAATATTATTTGCTTTAAAGCTTTTAAAAATATAAATCAAAAAAAGAAAAAGAAAAAAGGTTGAATAGTAAAGCTTTTGCTTGAAAGCACTATAAAATAGTATGTGTTTTGTAAATTTTGCGTGTATTTTCATATTTCACAGAGCTTGAGATGATTGATTTTAAAAACTATGAATCTTGTGTATGATCGATAGAAAAACTAAACGCACAAAAGAAAACTAAAAACAACAAAAAAAAATCCATAATACAAACATTAGTTAATTTAGGGATTTTATTTAATGAAAACAATTAGTAAATATGTAAAAAAAAAGTTAATAACAAAATGGAAAACGTACAAAAAAAAAAATCTAAAAACCAAATTACCTTTTCAGCTTTTTGTATTTTGCTTGAGTTTAGAGTTTAAATATGTTGAAAATTTCTTATATATTCTATTTGCTCTTAAATATGTTCTTTTAATATTTTTAAAATACACATACATATAAATAATAGTTTCATTTTAAAATTTTTAATTTATTTCATTTTTATTATTTATAAATTGAAATTAAATTCGATTGTGGACTGCAATTACCTAAATTGTATAAATATTAAATTTTTTTCTATATTCTTAAAACTTAAAGTTTTTTTTTATTTAAAATTGAATTTTTCTTTTTGGTTTCACACATTCATTCACATTTTTTTTTCGAAATTCTAGAATTAAAAAAAAAATACAAAAAAAAAAAAAAAAGAAATAATACAGAAATAAATGTACTTAATAAAAATTTGATCGGTTACACAGTAAGTAAATTTATTTTTATTCTATTTATTTTAATTATAATAATAAATTATAGAGGGAATTTTAAAAAATATAAATTTAATTAGCCAAATAGTTTGGTGTATAGTAAATTTCGTAAAGTTTGTTTTATAATTTAGCAATTAACAATTTTAAAATGTTTGATCCACTGCATTGGTATTTAAAACCGCGAAATTCAAAATTTGATTCTTAAGCTAATTTATTTGGGAAGGTCTACTCTAACTTTCATTTAAATTTTCGTAATCCAAGGAAAAGGTTTAATATTTTACGCTAGACTCTTACTGATCGGTTCACTATTAGTTTCTGTATTTTGGTTTCGGGAATGAACTTATTAATTTTTTTGTAACTCATCGGTTCACTATTACAGTTTCTAAATAGTTTGGTTTCTGGAATTTATTAAATTTTTTGTAAATACGGCAACTAAAATGACAAATAAAACTGAAAGCAGCCTTGCAAGCTGTCTAAAGTCGGTCAGTTTGGCATGAAACAAAAAGATAGAATTACAGTTTTTGTGAATTTTGAAATTTTTAATTTTCCGAATTATTTCACAATTTTGATAAGCTAACCACCAGAAGTTTTTGAAAAATTTGGCAACTTTTTAATTTCCCGAATTATTTCGAAGTTTTTAGGGTTTTTTGTGAATATAAGAAATTTTTGAATTTTCCTAATTTTTTTAAAGTTTCGAAAGGTTATCATAAGTTTTTGAGAATTTTGGAAATATTTTAATTTCCCGAAGTATTTTAAAATTTTGATAGACTAACCAACATAGGTTTTTGTGAAATTATAAAGGTTTTTAATTTTCCTAGTTAAAGCACAATTTTGATGGGCATCATGAGAAAATTTTTTAATTTCCATAATTATTTCAAAGTTTTGATACTGCCCTCATAAGTTTTTGTGAATTTTAGAAATTTTTTAATTTTCTAAATTACTTTAAAATGTTGATAAGCTGAGATGAGTTTTTGAGAATTTTAAAAACTTGTTAATTTTCCGAATTATTTCAATATTTTGATCGGCCAATCATCATGAGTTTTTGAGAATTTGGAAACTTTGAGTTTCCTAATTTTTACTCAATTTTAATAGGCTAACCATAATGAGTTTTTGAAAATTTTGGAATTTTTTTAATCTTCCGAATTATTTCGAATTTTTCAGAGACTAACCATCATTAGTTTTTGTGAAATTTGGAAGCTTTTTAATTTTCCTAATTAAAGCACAATTTTGATAGGCTAACCATAGTGAATTTTGGGAACATTTGAATTTTCCTAATTATTTCACAATTTTGATAGGCTGACTGACCATGAATTTTGAAATTTTAAATTTTCCAAATTATTTCACAGTTCCGATAGGCTAACCATCATGAGATTTTAAAAATTTTGGAAACATTTTAAGTTTTTTTTTTATTTCTAAGTTTCCATAAGCTAACCATCATGAGTTTTTGTGAATTTTGAAATTTTTAATTTTCCATTATTTTAAAATTTTGATAGACTAACCATCAGAAGTTTTTGAAAATTTTGGAAACTTTTAAATTTTCCTAATTATTTCGAAGTTTTTATCATGAGTTTTTGAGAATTTGAAAACATTAATTTTCTTAATTTTTACCCAATTTTGATAGGCTAACCATAGAGAATTTTGGAATCTTTCTAATTTTCCTAATTAAAGATCGGCCAAACATAAGAAGTTTTTGAAAATTTTGGAAACTTTTTAATTTTCTGAATTATTTCGAAGTTTTCATCATGAGTTTTTGAGAATTTAGAAACCATAGAGAATTTTAGCGTATTTTAGAAACTTTCTAATTTTTCTAATTAAAGCATAATTTTAATAGGCTGACCATCAGAAGTTTTTGCATATTTTTTAAGATTTTTTTTTATTTTGAAGTTTCTATAGGCTAACAACCATCATGAGTTTTTGTGAATTTTGAAATTTTTAATTTTCTATTATTTCAAAATTTTGATAGGCTAACAACCATCAGAAGTTTTTGAACATTTTGAAAACTTTAATTTTCCGAATTATTTCGAAGATTTCATAGGCTAACCATCGTGTATTTTTGAGAATTTGGAAACTTTAATTTTCCTAATTATTTCACAATTTTGATAGGCTAACCATGATGAGTTATTGTGAATTTTGAAATTTTCCTGAATATTTCAAAATTTGTATAAGCTAACCATCAGAAGTTTTTCTAAATTTTGGAAACTTTTTAATTTTCCGAATTATTTCGAGGATTTCATAGGCTAACCATCGTGAGTTTTTGAGAATTTTGAAACTTTAATTTTCCGAATTATTTCACAATTTTGATAGGCTAACCATGTTGAGTTATTGTGAATTTTAAAATTTTAAATTTTCCGAATTATTTCACAATTTTGATAGGCTAACCATGATGAGTTTTTGTGAATTTTGAAATTTTAAATTTTCCGAATTATTTCACAGTTCCGATAGGCTGATCATCATGAGATTTTAAAAATTTTGGAAACTTTTTAAGTTTCTTTTTTATTTCGAAGTTTCCATAACCATCATGAGTTTTTGTGAATTTTGAAATTTTTAATTTTCCGAATTATTTCCCAATTTTTATAAATATTAACCATATAATATTAACCAAATATTAGCCATCAGAAGTTTTTGAAAATTTTGAAAACTTTTTAATTTTCCGAATTATTTCGAAGATTTCATAGGCTAACCATCATAAGTTTTTGAAAATGTTGCAAACTTTTTAATTTTCCGAATAATTTCGAAAATTTTATAGGATAACCATAGTGAATTTTGGGAACATTTGAATTTTCCTAATTATTTCACAATTTTGACAAGTTGACCATCGTGAGTTTTTGAGAATTTGGAAACTTCAATTTTCCTAATTAAAGCACAATTTTGATAGGCTAACCATGATGAGTTTTTGTGAATTTTGGCAACTTTGTAATTTACCTAATTATTTTAAAATTTTGATAGGGTAACCATCAGAAGTTTTTTTAAATTTTAGAAACCTTTTAATCTTCCGAATTATTCCGAAGTTTTCATATGCTTACCATCATGAGTTGTGAGAATTTGGAAATTTTTTAATTTTCCTAATTATTTCAAAACTTTGATAGGCTAACCATCACGAGTTTTTAAAATTTTAAGAAACTCTTTAATTTTCCGAATTAAAGCACCATTTTGTGAATTGTGAATTTTGGAAATTTTTTAATTTCCATAATTTTGAAGTTTTGATAGACTACCCTCATGAGTTCAATCATAAGTTTTTGAGAATTTTGGAAATTTTTTAATTTTCTTAATTACTTTAAAATTTTGACAGGCTGATAGACCATCATGAGTTTTTGAGAATTTTTTAATTTTCCGAATTATTTCAAAATTTTGATAGACTAACCATCAGAAGTTTTTGAAAATTTTGGAAACTTTTTAATCTTCCGAATTATTTCGAATTTTTCAGAGGCTAACCATCATACGTTTTTGTGAAATTTGGAAGCTTTTTAGTTTTCCTAATTAAAGCACAATTTTGATAGGCTAACTCATAAGTTTTTGTGAAATTTTGGAAGCTTTTTAATTTTTCTAATTTTTTCGAAGTTTTCATAGGCAAACCATCAGAAGTTTTTGAGAATTTTGAAACTTTTTAATTTTTGGAATTTAGATAGTTATACATATGAGATGACTGATACTTTTATCAAAAGCTCTTACACTTTAAAGAAGTTTAACATTTACTTAAACTTTATATGTGCCTTTAAAAATATGATTTAAATTTGAAAAGATTACGAAATTTTAAATTTTCAAATTTTGAATTTCATAAAATCGAATCGTTTTACCTTGTACTTACAGTAATAGAATTAAATACTTGGGTAGATCTTATATTAAATAATTAAAATATATATGTCTTTAGTAATTTCGAAAAAAAAGTTTTGTTTCGATCATAAAATTTCAGAACAAAATACATTCGATAAACAAACAAAAAAAAAAAGAGGAAAAAATTAAGAAAATTATAGAAAATCAAAATAAAACACGATTCTCACTTACTTGAAAATATTTTCCTAAAATTTTTAATTTTTTTGTAGTCGAATTACTTGTTGTATTTTTGGTTTCGGACACCCGCAACGCTTTGGCCAATTCTGTACTCAATACCATTTCAACGTCATCATCGGGCGGTTCATTTTGCAAAGGTATACGTGTTTTATTATCATTAACACTAATATTTGTATTACTATTGTTATTATTATTATTTTGTTGATTGTTGTTGTTGTTATTATGATGGTGAATACTTTGATTATGTACTTGTGTTGTACTATGATGATTTGATGATATTGTTGTTGTTGTAGTGACTGTGTGTGTATGTTCTGTTTTACGAAATCCATGAAATAAACGGGCACTAAATCCTTTTGGTTTTGGTATAGCGGGTGGTACAAAAACAGCTGTGGTCGATGGCTGTATTGTGACCGGTTGCACAAGTTGTGTTATCGAAATTTCCGATTCTTGTACCTCGGTGATACGATTTAGCGATTGACTTTCACGTAATCGTGTTTCACCGGCACGTCGTCGTCCGGCTCGATGTCGCCGAAATGCACCTCCACCACCCGATTGTCGACTTGCTGAAGTTTGCGTTGATTCTTGGTGGGCAGATGATGATTGGGACGTTGATGTTGTTGTTGTGGTAGTAGACGTAGATGACGATGATGTTATATGAATGATATGAGTTTGGGTATTATTACTACCTGTTGCCGTCGTATTACCTGGATCTTGTGAATCGCTCGAATCATCGTGCGAATCACGCCGATGTTGAATTGGTGGTTTAGCCACATCGACTATTTTATGGGCACGTTTTTTACGATTCTCCGAATCATCATCACTTGCGTCCGAACTACTACACGACGTGGTACGTGTCTTATGAAATTTCGACCGACGACTTGACGACGATGTTGATGTTGTCGTTGTTGACATTGAACCTTGACTCTGCGTCCGATTATTTATAAAATGATTTTGTCTAGTAATTGGACGTGGTGTTGTTGTCGCACTATCGGAAGATCCGACATCGGTTCCCTCTTCGAATATTTCGTTTAAACAATTCGCCCCTGTAAGTATTGTATTTGGTCTAGTGGGTGATGGCATTGTCTTATATTTTGGTACGTTTGATGTTATTTGGTTTGTTTGATTTGTATTTGAACTTATTGGTATCGTAATGGTGGATGAATCACATAAAATTTTTGTATTTACTATATCCGAATTTTTAATACTTTTTAAACCTTTGTCGACCGAACCAGAACGATCCGATGGATTTTCACTTAATCTACCTAATTTAAATGCTTTGTTTAATTGTTCGGCGGTACGCGGACGAAAGTCCCCTAATTGTCGTGTTACATTGTTACTATTACCTCGTCCCGATGCACCCAAACGTTCTTTCGTATTATTACTATCGCTTGTGATTAGAGTAACGCCTGAAATTCCATCAACTATTTTCGACACCGGAATTGGTACATCCTTTTTCAGACGTTCCGATTCAGCTATACGATCTTGAATCGCAATATTTATTCGACCCTCGGATCGAGAGCCACGCCGATTTAACGGTGTCGATAATTCTTCACGGCCAGAACACGATGATAATTCTTCTTCGTCATCTTCCTCTTGAACTATACTACACTTTCGACTGCGCGGTGTCTATTTAAGGACGAAAATATATTAAAAAATTTGAAATTAAGTTAACAATAATTTTATGTTACATACCTGGCCAGTTTCAATTCCCGGTGTTCTTGGTATATTTAAATGTATAGATGATGGTACTAAAAGCGTATTTGTTATGTCACTATCGCCATTGGCGGTGGTTGCATCTTTTGGTGGTTGTTTTGTTGGTGGTTTGGTAACAATAATGTTTCTTGAACGTGGAGAAATTCTATATATTTGTTTTTTGTATTTTAACAAAACAAATTTTTTTTTTGTATTGAGGGAAAACATAAAACAAATCATAATCAAGTAATAAATAAACAAAAAATAAAATAAAACAATAATTTATTTTAATAAATAAAATTTGTATTTTTTTTTAGCAATTATATTACTACAAAATGCAATGTGCAAATAAAAATAATACTAAGTAATAATTCAGTAAATAAATACTACAAAATAAGCATAAACCTTAAAACCATACTAAAATATAATTTGTAACCGCCAACCGGATGCCTAAAGATTCTAATTGGCTAAATATTTAAAAAAAATTTTTTTCGTGTAATTTTTAAATGCAGCCTTAAAAACATAACTGAATCAAATGTGGCGTTCAACATTGGAGGCCTACACATTTTCCTTCACCTTGTAGTGTTCTAAATACCGACAAGAAATTTAACTTTTGACAGATCAAAATCGATATCAGTCGTTTAAATGATTTATTCGTTTAAAGATGGGTAAATGTGAATTTTGATCGCAAAAGTGGATCAGATTTCATCTGCAAAAACAAGTGGATGCTATATTTATGTTTCCCTCTTAGGCATATGATAAAAAATTTCCAGAAGCTGTTCGACAGCTCTTGGTAAAAAGGATTAAAATTGACTCCAATTCAAAACACAAATTCAAAATTTGTTTTAGGGGTGGCAAATCAGTTAATTAACTGTTAACTATTTTTAGAGGTGAAAGTGCTAGAAAAACGGTTAACCTCTACAAACCGTTACGAAAAAAAAATTTAAAATTAAATGTCAAATAAATTGAATAGTGGAGTGCCTAAAACCATTATTTTTTTAAATTGTTTGGACTAAGTAATTAACCTTTAAAAGTTTTCCTCGTCTAAACATTAAAATAAAACTTGTCTTATAATGTTTCAAGGTACTTATAGCGTAGTTTGTAACATCCTTGAGAAATGTTTCATTATTTTCATAATTAGTGTATGTGTGTGTATTTATTTGTATGACCAACTATTCTAGAAAAAAATATTCTAAAAATTAGCGGTGACGATAATTATTCCAACAACACTTTAAACTTGAAACTACTTTTTACAATGTTTTCAGGTTAATCTCATCATATTATAATAAATAATTATGTACAGTTAATAGTTTTTTAGACGATGTGATAATTTTAGTTTTTGGTCACGAAATGTATGCATTAAGAAAGATAATTAACTAATAATTTGAATGAAATTGTGCGTCGTGACCAGACAGTTTTGGTGCAAGTTGTTACGTAACAGTTGAGCATCACGTTATATACTGAGAATATTTTGGTATAGAAAGTAGGGTTTCATGTCATTGGTTAACCTACTAAAATAATGACTTTTACATGTTTCCTGAAAATATCACGAAATTATTTAGAATAATTTTAAAACATAAGAAACTCCAAGTTTGCAATTTTACTAAAAAGGAAGCCGCATCTAAGAGTCTTACAATTTCATTGTAGAAAAGCTCTCAATTTTTCACATAATTTATATCGTTTAATAATAATATCTCTAGATTTTCTACACTTTTATCATATGCTCCGTTATTACTGTCATAAGCATTGGTTGAATATCATCAACAGTAAATTTTTCTTTTCTTTACATCTGTTTAAATGCAAATTTTGCCAGCCATAATTGTTTCTATAAAATATTACTGACGATTTTATATCATTTTCTAAAGCGAATTTAATATTGGCGTATTTTGTCAGTATAACAGTTATTTCATTTGGTTTTAGTGTTAAATGATTTTTTTTTTTTTGAATATGTAATTTGTATAAATTTTAGAGTTTTGTGTGAATTCGTTAAAGAATATATCAATTAGATTTTCTTGTACAAGAAAATTACAAAGACGTGTTTTATTAGTTTAATAGTTATTTAATTTCATTTTCGTGCTTAATATTTCCTGAATCTTTAGTTAATATTCATTTTAAAATTTGACGTGTATTGAGTTTTGTGACTTGTTTTGAGTGTTGATGGACTATTTTACAGTTATTTTTTTAAACTTTCAGGTGATAACTAAATTTTATTTATTACGGCTTACGGCTTGGAGATATTAATGAGACACATTGGAGTTTGATTGCACTAATTATTACTTTGATCAGATCTATATTGTATATTATATGTATTCACATAATTTCATTTCAGGTTAGAGAAGAATAAAGTAAGGAATGTTAAACGAGGTCATCGTAATAAAATTTTAGGAATACCAGTAATTAATCCAATAATAATTGAACGTGATCACGTGGCAAAAAAGCAACCCATTTTTAATGCTGTTAAAGCAATGAAAATACCACATAGCCGTAACCTAATTATGACTGATCTGGAGTTCTCACTTGATCTATTTACTAAGGCTTAACAATTAAAACAAGGTAAGTTGCTGGAATTTTGTGTGGATTTAAAATAATGATGTGCTAACTAAGAAAGTGGCCAACTCAAAAATAGTTAAAATATCTTCGGAAGAAAAAGAAATTACAAGGTTGCTCTAGTTATTTTCATCACATTATATTATTCACAGGATGGAGAGAGAGACACTTTGAGTTGTTTCCGAACAAAGTCGACGGATGGTTGTCTGATTGCCGTTAAGTACGAACATAGAAGGTGCATTCTGAAGAAACTTGGATCTGTATTGAACCTAAGAATAACAGCCAATAAATTAATGTTCCATATATTTATCCAGAAGCATCTCAAGATAACTACAATTATTTCGACCATTTAAACAGGATCATTAATATTGAGAAGCCGTCATCTCAATTTTAAATCTCATTCACTCGATTATTGAAAGAAAGAGCAAAACAACAACAATGAAAATTCACCATTCAAGAGATTGGTACGATTTTGTTCGCGGCGTCAATGACCCAAGAAAATTTTTTCAATTTCTCCGAATTTTCGAAAACTCTGGCTCAAATGGAATATTGTTTAACTTTTCAAAAGGACATAAAATGGAATTTTTTTTAATTTTGCAGCTACAAAATAAAAATTGGCCAATACTCAGATAACAATATATTTGTATCTGGAGTAAGTACCGAGCTCTTTGGAATAAATAAAATATAGTGTTTCTTTTTTCCACAAAGCTATTAAAAGTATCAAATAAGTCTCATGAAAAAATCGATATTACGACTTTGTCCCTTTGATTTATGACCACAAATATATAGAACCAGCGGCGGCGATGGTTATATGCATTCAGGCGGCTACAAGCATTGGTTAGCCATTGTTAAAATGTGTAAATTAATAGTGGTTGGTTTTTACAATTCTCAGATTTTAATACTTGGAAAATGGTAAGCTAATTAACAGACGAATCGGGTATATTTCTCAAAACTGGAAGAGAGCAAAGCTGAAACTATTAATAGATTAATGTCAAATTTGCCTGGATCATCAATTTGGGTTCCGAAATCTACATGGAGTCATCGTTGAACTAGTAAACAGAACTGTAAATGCAAACTTTGAGGACAAGCAAAATTGCTCTACGGTTTTCATGGTTATCACTTGCTTAAATGACAGTATCGCAGAATACTACAAGGCAGCGTCATTAAACCAACTTTGTACTTGTTATGCACAGCTGACTTACTCGTACATCAATATTTGCGGATGATACAGCCATCGTAAAGTCACACAAAAATCCTCAAACTTCGTCAAGGGAATTGCAAAATAATTTGAGTAAAACCGATTGGCTAAAGACATGACGAGCAAATGGGGATCCACTAGAGTATCAAAAAGAGAGCTACTGCAAAGAAAACCGACGAAAATATTTCGCATGATATAACCTTGGCATTAAAACAGTCAAAGTTTTTGTAAATTGAGTGACAATCTGAGGGTTTTACCCATTGGAATTGATATCGGTGAAATTGTACTAGTTCCAAATATTAACATTGAAATAATTGATAGTTTAGAAATATTGCAATACACATTAAAACAAAATATAGAATGTAGTCGTCTTAATCAATTATAACCAATAATTCCGAATTTGGTGCCTACGGATGATGGAAATGGAATTCCAACAATCAATACTCCTTTACAATACTGTGTGAAATTTTTACTGGATCCGATTTTTCAACAATATGGTAGTCGGATATAGACATAAAACAAAATGGAAATAAAAAAACTTTTTGGACTTCACAAATAGCTAAGGGATATTTTAAATTGCTGCGAATGCATTTGTACTTTGATAGAACGTATCTACATACAGCGCAAATCTAAGAAGCGTTTGTAAGCGTTTGTAATGGATGGATTCGAAGCCAATTTATACAGCATCAAATTTTGTGTACGCAAATTTTAATGGGTATTGGAAATGAAGATGAAGTCAGAAGATGGGACTAACACACTAAGTCGTATGTTGCTGTAAAGCGCCGGGAACTAATAAAATTGTGTATGAATGGAATAGGAGGAGTAGATCTAATAAATACTACAGAACGTTTATTTCTTCCAAAAAAAAATGACAGTAACAACTTTTTTGCTTGAGTACAGAAACGACTGCATTTTGAATAACATTAACAAAAAAAAGAAGGGTTTTCGAACAACGGCTAGAAAAAAAGACCGGTTATATGGGTTTGATCACATACAACAGCAGGATAAAAAACAGAAACCTATTCGCTGCAAAAATATTAATTACAGTGAACGGTCACATTTGTTTTAAAAAATGTTTTATCCATTTGTGTCTGAACAAAGATAGAAATTGTTTTGCACAATTTTAAAGGGAAAAATAAATTTTCTTTATTGCTTAATTTAACCAAAACTTGAATTACACAATGAAACCTATTTGTTGGTTTCTTCTGTAGAAAGATTCAAGAAAATAAAGCCATTGGCAGTATGTAGTATGTACAATAAAAAAGAAAACTAAGACAATCTTTATATATACTTGCCAGAACTATTTGAATATTAAAAAAACAAACCAATAATATGTGAAACTCTTAAATCTAATATTCTACAATTTGTTCAGAAAAACTAAATGACCAACTGAACCAAAGTCTTTACAGATATCAAGAAAAACTACTCTGACTGGTTCAGTACTACGATTCCTCCTGAGGCCAAATTGATAACCACTTAAAAAGTTATATACGCTTTTCCAACATTTTTGAAACAGTCAGAAGTTACTATGTGATATCCCAATATTTTCAAAATTTTGGAACTGATTCCGTCCGGGACTGTGGATTTTTTATTTTTTACAGATAAAATCAAAATTATTCTTTTTTTAAATTTATAAAAACGGAATATGGAACCTTGTTCTAATAAAAAAAATCAATATTTCTTGTTTAAAAATAAAAACTATTTTAAAGACTATACTTTATTTTTTGTGATAATAAAAAATTTTAAATTTATAGTTATCAAAATTTTATGTAAAAAAGGAAAAAAAAAAAATTCAAAAATATATATAATTTAATCTTTTTTTGTTTTTAAAAGGCTTACATTTTTTAACAACTGGAGCGTACTCCAAGATATATTTGAAGAGTAAACAAATCTGAAAGTACCAATTAAAACACCGGAAAATTTGGAAGACAAGCTTGAGGTACTAAACAGTAATATTCAGCTAGCAGCAAAACTATCCTCTTGAAATCAAGGATTAGCTCAAGAAGCGGAAAGTTCGAAAAATCTGGTAAAGGACAAACGCTCCAGACAACACAATCCTCATACATACATTTGCCTCATACAGATTACAGAAGACACAAGTGTACCAGAAAAATATTTGCAGAACCTGGCAACAGGAAAAGGTGTATCAGAAGCAACAACCAAACTCCAAAAAGCCATAAAAGCTTTGTTGGACAAATAAATGGCGCCTGAACGACGAAACATCGGTCGCCAGTCCCATATACTGCTAAATATCTCGGCATGACTTTGGATTGCAAGCTTAGATGTAAAGATCACATTAAAAAAAAAAAAAAGAAGAATATCAAATATTGAAAAATGTATTGGTTTTAAAGTCCGAGCCTCCATTATTCTTTGTGCTTTGTGCAGTTTTAAAAAAGGTTTTGATTTTTTTCATGTAATTTAAACTAAGGGACGAAACGACCACATTAAAAAAATAAAAATTTGCGGGCTTTATTATTGCATTTTTGTAAAATATTTAGCCAATTTTCTCGCGTTATTTGCAACCTTTGACTTAAAACCATTTTACATAATTAAAATATTTTTCAACACTAAAAATATTATTGCATGCATGTTAATTCACAACAATTAATTAGACAGTTTAAAATTATTTAAATTTTAAATAATAAATAAATGATAATTATAAATAAAATAAAAATTAATAAACTTATATATTTACTTTTTGCTTCACATTCTAAGCGTGTTATGATTATTTGATTTTTTTTTGTTTAAATATAAGAAAAAAATAATTATAAAAGTTAATAAATAATTAAAATAAATTTTTAATATTTAAAATATAAATTTATTAAATAAAAAAAAATTTAGAATAAAATCCCATAACCTGCTTTGCTGTAAAATAAAAATTACTACAGCCATGCAATTTAAAGAATTTTTTTTTTGTTTTGTTATTAATTAATAGAAAAAAAATAAAAAACCAAAAACTAATTTTTAAAAACAACCAAATTATTTAAAAAAAAGTGCAAATTAAGAATTATAAATAAATATATATTTGTAGCATATGTGGGATGTGCGGGCTTACCTGGAAGCTCCGGAAACCGGTAAATTAAGATCTGGCCGTTTTCTTTGCGCTTGCTCTTGTCGATGAGCACGTAATTTTCGTTCGACCAACAAAAAATATGTGGCTGTTATATGATTGTACTCGTTACGATCGAGTGCCCTGCAAAATACATCATTTTTGACGTTTATTATAAAATGCACACTAAAATATTCTATTTGCGGTGTAACTCACTCTAAAATTTCATCGTTCGTTGCTATATTACCGTTCACCATTTTTTGTATGATCAAATTGTGATCGTCATCACTAACTTGTTCGCGACTAACTAACGGTAAAAATTCTGGACCATGATCTTGTGCCCCTTCCAGCAGCCACTCATTCTGTGCAATTTGTTGTAACGTAGATCTTTTTTCTGGTTCTCTCACCAACATTGTACTAATCAGTCGTCGACATCCCGCCGATACATGGGCGGGCATATCATATTTACAATCCATAATCATCGTCAGTGTTTCTGAATCGTTTGCCTCTTGAAATGGGGGTTGCCCGCACACGAGCATATACAGTATTACACCCAGTGACCAAACATCAACAGCCGGTGCATCGTATGAATCACCGAGTAAAATTTCTGGTGCTGAATACGCTAAGCTGCCGCATGATGTTTCTAATTTTTGTCCAGGACAAAATTTATTACTGAATCCGAAATCGGTTAGTTTTACCACACCTAATTTCTCGAAAAATACAACATTTTCGGGTTTTAAATCCCTGCAAAAAAATAAAAATTATAGATATATAAATATATACATATATCATAATTCGTCGAATTTATTTCCGTTTTGCCACCTAATTGGGTATCGTGAATGATATTAAAAATAAAACAAAGTGTATGACGTTTTTGGCGTCGGTTAAAAAAAAATTTGGAAGCGTTACAAACAACGTCATCGAGTAAAAAAAAAAAAAAGATTTATTTTTTCGATTTATTTAACGTAACTTACGCGTAGGTGATCCCAAAAACCAAATGTGGGGGTTTATCATTCATTCTTAATTTTTATGTATAACTAAAATAAGATTACAATAAAATTAAATAATCTTACCTGTGTACCACATGTAACTGATGACAGTACGAAATTGCTCTAACAATTTGACGAAAATACTCTTTAGCTAAACTTTCGGATAAGCCACCCTCATGTTTCATGATATAATCATATAAATCACCTCCATCGCCTAATTCTAATATTAAATATAATTTTGTTTGTGTATCGATAACTTCGTATAATCGTACAACATGTGGGTGCTGAACAAGTTTCATACATCTGACAAAAAAAAAAAAATTAAAAATAAATTAAGTTATGATTTATTAATTAAGAATTAATTTACTGCATTTATGTTGTGGTACGCTGTAATTATTTTCGACCTACCTTACTTCTTGGAATAAATGTGCCTTAGATACTTCATCTAATTTTGTCTTATCGATAACTTTTACCGCCACTTTTTCACCCGTGAATACATGACGAGCTAATTTTACCACAGCAAAATGACCGGAACCAAGGGTTTCTTCTAAATCATATAATCCAGCTATTTTACCATCATATACACCTTGACGATTATTTCCCATGCCTCCTTGCATTTTCGATCGTCTGTCAATTTTTTATCGTAATGTTCTATTTTGATTTTTGTTATACGACGTCTAAAATCTAGCAGACAATCCAATATTGTGATCTGAAAAGGCTGATCGTCTGAAAATAAAAAATAAAATCTAATTTTAAAACCGTTTATAGATAAAGTGGCGACTGGCAAATATAATCAAATATAATATAAAACAATAGAGTTGGCCCCAGTGTCCCAAATTGCATGTAAAATTTTGAAGATTTAACTTCATTAAGTGTGAAAAGAAATCAAGTTGTTCAGCACAAAATATCGAAGCAGTCCAGGAAAATCAATTCGGCAAATCAAGCAAATGCGTGACGAAATATTAATAAATGTAACTCCAGAGGACAAAACAACGATGCTCTACTTCTAGAAATCACCGAGTGACCCAGTACGAGCAGTTAGCTGGGACATTATTAGCCACAACAATGGTTCAAGTTCAAATTGGACACCAAAAATCGAAGCTCCTACGAATGCTAACTGATCCGGGTTCACAAATTTCGTTTATCAACGAAGAAGAATCGAAACAAGTCAGACAATCAATGAAGAAAGCTTTTGTTGAAATTGGGGGAAAAAATGAAAGCGAAATCAAAACTGCCAAAAAATTAGTTAAATTCCAACTACAAACACGATTTTCTGTCGAATTTTACGATGAGAATGGAAGCTCTAGTGTAAAACCGTTTTATGACCAATATGTCATGTAATCGCCGAAAATCTAATTTACGGGAACCGCTCAGAACTGGACATTTTAAAACTGGATATTTCAAAATAGGATTTGACAAAACGAGATAAGGTACAAAACTGGATATTTCAAAATAGGATATTTCAATACGAGATAAGGTACAAAACGAGATATGGTACAACACTGGATATTCCAAAACAGGATATTTCGACATGTGATTTAAACTTAAAATGATTTTTTTAGGAAAGTTCTGGAATATGGCCAATTAGGAAGGAACTCGGCGAGTTCTTAACCGATTATGGTGAAATCCGATATGGTGGATGAAAATGGGGTTTTAAAATGATTTGTTCGGAAAGTTCTAGAATAAGGCCAGAAAGTATCAAGTTCAAGTATTCCATACTTGAATATTTCTAAGGAGAGCAATAGAATTTTCCTTCATTTAATGTTTTTTCTTTAATTGTATTAAAGAAAGATTTTTTGGGAAAACCTCTGGAATATGGCCAGTAAGGTTACATACTTGAATAATTTTAAGCAGAGAGATAAAATTTTCCTTCACTTAATGGTTTTTAATTGCAGCTTTTCTCATCTTATTAAAATAATCATTGACTTGAAAAAATCATTTTAAAATCACATTTTCATCCTACGTATCGAATTTTATCATAATCGGTTAAGAACTCGCCGAGTTCCTTCCTAATTGGCCATATTCCAGAACTTTCCTAAAAAATCATTTTAAGTTTAAATCACATTTTGAGATATCCTGTTTTAAAATATCCAGTTTTGTACTATATCTCGTTTTGTACCTTATCTCGTTTTGAATTATCCAATTTTGAAATATCCAGTTTTGTACCATATCTCGTTTTGTACCTTATCTCGTTTTAAAATATCCAGTTTTCAATTATCCTGTTTCGTCAAATCCAGTTGTTAAATATCCAGTTTCGACCGGTACCCTTAATTTATATACCACATTTTACTGCGTGCCGCTTATTATCCAAATATTTTAATAAACCAGGTAATCAAAGGAATCCAAGGAGAACCAATCGCTCAACAGACAGAGCGTGGTTTATTTTTGGTTATACCATAGAATAATACATCAAACAAAAAACAATCCTGGATCGAGGCAATATTTACATTGAAAGATACCGAAAAGAAATTAAAGATATTCTGGGAAACAGATGAAATTCAACTCAAGATGCGACAGAAGAAGAAACTATGTGTGAAGTACATTACAGCAGAACTACTGCCGAGATACTGAAGGCCGTTATATAGTACGAATTCTATTTAACTAACAATTACCATCTCTCGGGTCATCCAAACTGTAATAGCCATATTCATTTAACTTGAATGACGTTTGTCAATAGCAAATTTATTTTCCAGAGTATCAGGATACGTCAACCAGGGCCACTTCAAGGGACAACAAGGGATACTTCAACCAGGCCCACTACATCGAGAGTAATATTATCTCTCCCAACTACTATGAGTATTATATTTCTCATTACGCCTGAATACCATAAAAACGATTATGGATAAGATTTACCATAAATTGCGAGTGGAGGAGACCGTCAAGCAAGAAACTCTCACGACAGAAGAAATAAGAAAGTCTATTCAAGTTTTGATTTAACTCGCACATTCCAGCTCATTGGAACTTTACCAGCAGAAACGTATCACGCCTTGAAGACCATTTTTAAGTACCGGAGTTGACTATGGTGGACAATTAATGATTCGAACAACAAAGAGAAGAGGCCACAAGGCACCCAAGGGGTATTTAGCATTTTTTGTTTACATGACAATTAAGGTCATACACATTGAGTGATCTGAACGCCAAAGCACTCTTTGCAGTTTACAAAACATTTACTGCACTTACCAATTTTACCAATTTTGTCAGTGCTAAAATCCAACTTGCACGTGAAGTGGCTGTACTAGTTCGTAAATTCTCAAAAGAATTTGGCATTTTATACCTTTTATCTGGGAAGCGGCAGTAATATCAGTAAAGAAACATTTAATTAAAGTTATTGGAGAAGTAACACTGACTT
Organism: Tipula confusa; assembly: GCA_963556175.1. Taxonomy (NCBI): domain Eukaryota; kingdom Metazoa; phylum Arthropoda; class Insecta; order Diptera; family Tipulidae; genus Tipula; species Tipula confusa. The sequence goes on along the minus strand of OY744477.1, from coordinate 26,133,677 downwards.
TCGAAGAACTCTATCATCGATCACGTCAAAAACCGAAGCTTGTTTGAATTCTAGACCTTAGACACCAATGACAACGATCCCACAGATATCAATGTGTTAACTCCTGGGACCTTGTTATTTGGTGCTCCATTGCGATAAAATAAGATACTATGGCAGAGCCAAACAGTCACGGTATATCACGATGGAGGCTGGTAGAAAAAATTTAACAAGATTTCTGAAGATGACATTCCGGGTATTTAAATCAATTACAGCATAGAAGAAAATGGTCATAGACAAGAACAACCATCTCTGAAGATAGGTGACGCAGCACCCATCAAGGAGGAAAATGTTCCTTCATTAAAATGGTTAACTAGACATGTAATGGAAGTACATCCTGGATTAGATCAGACAATTAGAGTGCTCTCACTTGGAGGCCCGGGAGGGATCGTTAAAAAAAAGCCGATTGATAAACTATCGCCATTACTCATAAAATATGAAAACGAGATGGTAACCAAGGCCCTCCACATAGAAGTTTTCAGCGACCTATCAACTGAAGTGTTCATCGCGGATTTGAAAAGATTAGTTTCGAGACGAGGACACCAGTCCAGATGTACAGCGACAAAAATTCCATCTTTTTGGAAAAAATTTAGCCTGGAATACCTCTATAATCTTCAACAAAAATCTGCAAGCTACTAGAGCAGAAGGATGGGTAACGGGTAAAATATTTAAAACGTTCGATAAGGAAGCAAATATTTCATAAGTAGCTTTTCCGACATTGATAATAACTCGATTCGACTATGTATATAAATCGTAGACTTTAGTAAGTCTTCTTAGTAGAAGGTTTTTGTTATTTAGCCTAACATTTGTTAATGCCTTCCAACAGAAGGACACAGTCAAAAGCCCATATCAGGTTTTATGGATTTTGAAAAAGTTCGGATTCGACAATTTGCTTTTATGGGAGAACCATTTAAAAAAAAATGTAAAGCATCACAAACTTTACCACGATTTCCTTGATTATTTCTCGGAAAAATACAAATAATATTGATATACAATACTCCATCCCTGACCTAAGTAACCATATTTTCATGAAAATTCATACATTAAAATTCAATTAAATATTTTTTATTCGTATAATCTAAACAAACAAACACACGGATACGGTTAAAAATGAAAATGATTCATTAATTCATTCATTGAATTTTCTTTTTAAAATACATACGTCCACGCACACACACACACATACACACCGACTGAATAGACTAAAAATACAGAGAAAATTTTTTAATTTTTTATACTATCCACACAATTTAATAGTTTTTACCCGCACAAGGCGTGTAAACTAAATATTTATTTTAGACAATAATAAATTGGCCTTGGCACCAACGGTCTGGTTACATGTTTCTCTTTATATATGCATCTAAAATAAATGATATTTACAAACAAAATTTCCAGACAAGTCTTATAACTTATTTAAAAGCTAATCTAGATAAATACATTTAACAAATATTTCATTTACGAAAAAAAATATTTACGGTTGATATTATAACATTACGTCAGGGAAAAAATAGTTTTCTTAAAATTTTCTGTGTTTTCCCAGAAATATTGATTTATTTTTATTAATTTGTGAATCATTGGAATTCAATTTTCGTGTGAAAACTATAAACATATCACCACCGCCAAACAAAACAAAAATAATAATATTTCATTGGATTATTTTACAAATCGATTTTTTGTGAATGAATATTAAAATTATTCATATATAAAAAATTTGATTCATTTCAAATTATTTTCTACAAAATTGTTGAAATTAATTAAAATTTTCTTAAAATCTGTCACGACTATAAAAAGTGTAGGGCTCTACACAAAAGTGTACGAGTTCTATGAAATTTATTAAAAATAGTTTCAAATAATTTTCAAAGTTTAATCAATAGTTTTGTTTGTTTGATTCTGTTTAAACCAACCAAACTAACGATGAATTTCAAGCGGTTTCTGCCTGGATCACACTTTGAGTTTAACGATTCATTTCAAAGTTGGTTCAAATTTTATTTTTAATTTAGATAATTGATTTGATCCAAATGCGTTACTCGCGAACTAAAATTTGTATTAATTTTAAAGTTTTGTGTCAAATAAAGTGGATATAAATAGGATTTTCATGCAAGTACTTTGTGTATTTGGCATAAAACGGTGAATTAGATCGTATTTGAACGTTTATTTATTTAAGACAATTTTATTTATAATAATTTTGGTGATTTTGTATAGTTAAGTGAATATAAATAGGAATTTCATGCAAGTATTTTGTGTATTTGGCATAAAACGGTGAATTCGATCGAATTTGAACGTTTAATTATGTTAGACAGTTTTATTTATAATAATTTTGGTGATTTGGTGTCGAGTAAAGTGAATATAAATAGGATTTTCATGCAAGTACTTTGTGTATTTGGCATTAAACGGTGAATTCGATCGAATTTGAACGTTTAATTATTTAATAAAATTTTACTTATAATAATTTTGGGGGTTTTGTGTCGAGTAAAGTGAATATAAATAGGATTTTCATGCAAGTACTTTGTGTATTTAGCATAAAACGGTGAATACGATCGAATTTAAACGTTTAATTATTTAAGACAATTTTATTTATAATAATTTTGGGGGTTTTGTGCCGAGTAAAGTGAATATAAATAGGGTTTTCATGCAAGTACTTTGTGTATTTGGCATAAAACGGTGAATACGATCAAATTTAAACGTTTAATTATTTAAGACAATTTTATTTATAATAATTTTGGTGATTTTGTGTCGAGTAAAGTGAATATAAATAGGATTTTCATGCAAGTATTTTATGTATTTGGCATAAAACGGTGAATTAGATCGAATTTGAACGTTTAATTATTTAAGACAATTTTATTTATAATATTTTCGGTGAATATAAGATATTTAAGTAAATATAAATATGAATTTCATGCCAGTACTTTATGTATGCGGCATAAAACGGTGAATTCAATCGAATTTGAACGTTTAATTATTCTAATAAAATTTCATTTATAACAATTTCGGTGATTTTGTGTCGAGTAGAGTGAATATAAATAAGATTTTCATGCAAGTACTTTGTGTATTTGGCATAAAACGGTGAATTAGATCGAATTTGAACGTTTAATTATTTAAGACAATTTTATTTCTAATAATTTTAGTAATTTTGTGTCGAGTAAAGTGAATATAAATAGGATTTTCATGCAAGTGCTTTGATTATTTGGCATAAAACGGTGAATTCGATCAAATTTGAACGTTTAATTATTTAAGACAATTTTATTTATAGTAATTTTGGTGATTTTGTGTCGAGTTAAGTGAATACAAATAGGAGTTTCATGCAAGTACTTTGTTTATTTGACATAAAACGGTGAATTCGATCGAATTTGAACGTTTAATTATTTAAGACAATTTTATTTATAACAATTTCGGTGATTTTATGTCGAGTAAAGTTAATATAAATAAGAATTTAATGCAAGTATATTGTGTATTTGGCATAAAACGGTGAATTCGATCGAATTTGAACGTTTAATTATTTAAGACAATTTTATTTATAATAAGTTTGGTGATTTTATGTCGAGTAAAGTGAATATAAATAGGATTTTCATGCAAGTATTTTATGTATTTGGCATAAAACGGTGAATTAGATCCAATTTGAACTTTTAATTATTCTAATAAAATTTCATTTATAACAATTTCGGTGATTTTGTGTCGAGTAAAGTGAATATAAATAAGATTTTCATGCAAGTATTTTGTGTATTTGGCATAAAACGGTGAATTAGGTCGAATTTGAACGTTTAATTATTTAATAAAATTTTATTTATAATATTTTCGGTGAATATAAGATAAGTGAATATAAATAGGAATTTCATGCCAGTACTTTATGTATTTGGCAAAACGGTGAATTCAATCGAATTTGAACGTTTAATTATTTTAATAAAATTTTATTTATAATATTTTCGTGTTTTTGTGTCGATAAAAGTGAATAAAAATAGCATTTTCATATCAGTACTTTGTGTATTTGGCATAAAATCCGAAATCAGAATTGTGTATTCGCATTCACCGATCGTATTTAAAGTTTAATTATTTAATACAACTTTATTTATAATAATTTTGGTGATTTTGTGTCGAGTAAAGTGAATATAAATAGGAATTTCATGCAAGTATTTGCCATAAAACGGTGAATTAGATCGAATTTGAACGTTTAATTATTTAAGACAATTGAATTTATAATAATTTTGGTGATTTTGTGTTGAGTAGAGTGAATATAAATAGGAATTTCATGCAAGTACTTTTTGTATTTGGCATAAAACGGTGAATTCGATCGTTTAATTATTTAATAAAAATTTATTTATAATAATTTCGGTAATTTTGTATCGAGTAAAGTAAAAATAAATAGGATTTTCATGCAAGTATTTTGTGTATTTGGCATAAAACGGTGAATTCGATCGAATTTGAACGTTTAATTATGTTAGACAGTTTTATTTATAATAATTTTGGTGATTTGGTGTCGAGTAAAGTGAATATAAATAGGATTTTCATGCAAGTACCTTGTGTATTTGACATAAAACGGTGAATTCGATCGAATTTTAAGATTTAATTATTTGACAGAGGTGACAGAATACAGAAAACCGAATGCAGAGCAGTTCAATAAAATTGTGATTGTTTTATGCTAACAGTAGTTTGAATATTGGCTAATGATATGATGTCCCAAGTGGGTTACTACGCACATATTGGCAATTATAAAGGAATTTAATCTATTTGTAACAGCTGGAAAGTTAACAGCAATTTGTTGTTGACGCCCACGTAAAGGCAAGTAGGTTGTATTTCATTCGGAACAATCAGCGAAAGGCCACTTATATGAACGATTAAATAATGACAATGTTTCAAAAGAAAAAATTGGAACATCAAATATTCGTCCTTCTTCCTTTACAGGAAGTTCAAGAAATATGCAACAACGTTGCCAAGATGCTAAGGCCCTTGTTAGAAAATTTGGGAAACCAGAACTTTTATTACAATTACCTGCAATCCCAAATGGATTAAAATTGCTAAAAACCTAGATGGTTGTAAACCCGAAAATAGACCACATCTTATTGCTAAAGTTTTCAATTTAAAATTGAAAACATTTTTAGCAAATGTCAGAAAAGAACGTGCAATGGTGTATGTAAATAAATTTTAGTGTGTACATGTTAGCCATTTCATGCAAAAAACAATATCGAAAAGAATTTTAATCGAAAACCAACGCAAACGTCAATGGATACCGTAAATATCAAAGACGTGATTTAACACAGAATTCTGAGTTACAATTAAAAGGGATTAATAATTCTTGGGTTATTTCTTACAATCCATATCTATCACAAATGTGCATTGCATGACATTGAAAGTATTATTTGACAAAACTCTGTACTATAACTAATTGCGATTGCCGCAAACAACATCAATTAACGATATCCTGTCTGCACATACCTACGACATGGTGATGAAAGCCAACGATGATAAGACAGAGCCGAACCGGTTATTCTTTATTGGTGGAACAGGAGGAAGCAAAACTTATCACTCTCAATTTAAAGAACGTACTCTTAAAAAATATGCCTCTGAGTACTCTTAAAAGCCCTTAACGGACACAAACTCATTAAGAATTTGAATGAAATATGCCTCTGAGTTATGATAAGAGCTTCCAATCTAAGATACACAATATAGAGGATGGAATAATACCCGGAATCACATTTGAATTAGGCAATAGGCTTCTTAAGGAAGTTTTCAGTAATGAAAAAATTTAAGATGATTTTAAGCAAATACTACTAGTTATTCAACATGGTAACCGAGTTACCTTAATGGAAGCAACCATAAAAAAGGTTCGCTCTGGCCAACAATTGCCTCGTTTACTACTGTAAAGTTAAAAGTTATAGAGCAATAGTAATATTTGGCATAAAACGGTGAATTCGATCGAATTTGAACGTTTAATTATTTAAGATAATTTTATTTATAGTAATTTCGGTGATTTTGTGTCGAGTAAAGTGAATATAAATAGGATTTTCATGCAAGTACTTTGTGTATTTGGCATAAAACGGTGAATTCAATCAAATTTGAATGTTTATTTATGTAAGACAATTTTATTTATAATTATTTTGGTAATTTTGTGTAGAGTAAAGTGAATATAAATAGAATTTTCATGCAAGTACTTTGTGTATTTGGCATAAAACGGTGAATTAGATCGAATTTGAACGTTTAATTATTTAAGACAATTTTATTTATAATATTTTCGGTGATTTTTTGTCAAGTAGAGTGAATATAAATAGAATTTTCATGCAAGTACTTTATGTATTTAACATAAAACGGTGAATTCGATCGAATTTGAACGTTTAATTATTTAAGACAATTTTATTTATAATAATTTTGGTGATTTTGTATAGTTAAGTGAATATAAATAGGAATTTCTGCAAGTACTTTATGTATTTGGCATAAAACGGTGAATTCGATCGAATTTGAACGTTTAATTATTTAAGACAATTTTATTTATAATTATTTTGGTGATTTTGTGTCGAGTAAAGTGAATATAAATAGGATTTCCATGCAAATACTTTGTGTATTTGACATAAAACGTTGAATTCGATCGAATTTGAATGTTTAATTTTTTAATAAAATTTTATTTATAATATTTTCGTGTTTTTGTGTCGATTAAAGTGAATATAAATAGCATTTTCATATCAGTACTTTGTGTAGTTGACTTAAAACGGTGAATGCGATCGTATTTAACGTTTAATTATTTAATAAAATTTTATTTATAATAATTTCGGTGATTTTGTGTCGAGTAAAGTGAATATAAATGGAATTTTCATGCTAATACTTGACGTGTTTGCTTGTTACTATTGTTATTTTATTATTGTATTGTTATTTTATTGTATTGTTGAATTATTATTTCATTACTATTATATTTTTATATTATTATATTTTTTTATTATTGTGTATTTTATTAGCTAATTGGTCCGACAATAACAATTATGCTGTGCATAATTGTTATTGTCGGACCAATTCTGTCATTACTAATTTACCTTTGCTTTCCCTTCACCACAAAAAATACTAACTATCGACCACATAGTTGTCTGTAACCGAGTCGAGTCTGTCATAACTAACATTCCATCCTCTCCATCGGTTTTGTTATATGAAACACGGGTGTACGGTGGTGCCTGACATTCCGGGAGTTTCTGGTTCGTCTTTGGGCGTACACTTTAATCAATCAATCAATCATTCAGGTAATTGGTTTGATACAAATATGTTAATTCCGAATGAACGTTACTCCTTGAACAATTAAACACTAACATAAAAACACTATGGAACCGTAATGAGCAATCAATATTTTACAGTTTTTGACCGGGAGCGTATAACATATATTGGGATTTAGAGTTTTGAGACTTTTATGATTTGTCATGGGTACACATTCAAGTGCTAAAATTACGAACAATGTCTAAACATTTTTTCAGGTTTTGGTCGAAAAACTCGATTAATAGAAAATAATTTACTTTAACTATATCCTGTTTTACTATTGAAAATAGTAAGCTATTTTAATTTGACAAATAATTAGAAATAAACATATCGTTCTTAAAGACAAAAAAAAAACTATACAATAATTAATCATTAATTAAGCAATAAAATCGTAATTCATAAAATAATACTACCTCTCCATAAATATAAAAACTAAATTTTACAATATATTGTCGAACATATACACAATATATCTATTGTTGTTATCAAATAAAATTTATTACATTTCCACAATCAATTAATCAAAATATAGAAAAATTTATGTAAATAGTCTATTATTCAATATACGATAGTAAAGTAGTTTTTTTTATATATTGTTCAAGGGTTTTGTTATTGTTTTTTGTTGTTTGACTTACATTTATTACACATTAGAAGAAAAAAATTGAAGAAGTATCATTAAATCGAACGACAAAGAATAAAATTATGTTTTATGACGTCAACGTGATTGAATAAAATCATATAATTATAAATAGTTGTCTTAAAACTATATACACACAAAACTAACTATATCATCGAGTTACACACCCATGTCGAACCAATCACGTTATTATTTATAATTTAGTCAACGAATGTATACAACATCTTCATTTAAACTAATAATATTTCTATTTTCAAATTGATTTATGAATATAGGGAAAACTATTAAGTTTTCTTCTATCCATACATGTATGTATGTATATATATATATAAAATTAAAATATTTAAATCATAATACATATGTCAAATGTATAACTTATTATTTATATCATATGTAAATTTTATTAGGTTTTGAAAATACAAAGTAAAAAAAATTAATTTTCAATAATAGTTGGTAATCGATATACGATATTATTGATTCCGTCATGCACGTTAATAAAGCAGCTTATAAAACATGACAAAAAAGTTAAGTATATTGCTGAGTAAAAAATAAATCGCAAAATCTACATGAAATAGTACTCCTCTACCAAAATATCAATCAATTAAGACGTTCGATTGATTAGAGTGTACGACCAAGCATTATGCAGAATTTCCCTAAAAGCCCCACTGTTCACCTGTTTTTACATATACTTGGAAGGATAAGGCAGGACATTAGTAAAATTAATAAGATCGACCCGGTTACATATACCTTGGCGGCCAATAGTAAATTTAATAGTAAAATTGTGATTGTCTTATGCTAACAATAGTTTGAATATAAGCTACCGGGAAACCGGACCAATTCTGTCATTACTGACATACCTTTCCTTCTAAAAATTTAAAATTAATATAAATTAGATTTTAAAAAATTGATTAAACATTACAAATCAATTGAATTAACCGTTTTATGACAAATACGTCATATAATCGCCGAAAATCTAATTTATATACACTTTATTTGACACAAAACTTTAAAATTAAAATATATTAGATTTAAAAAAAAATTTAATAAACATTTCAAATCAATTGAATTAACCGTTTTATATTACAAATACCGTTTTGTGATTCTGTATAACTTCACTGTAAATAAATACTGCCGTCAATCAACTTGATTAGAAAAGACGTGTCTTTCTCTTATTAACATAAAATTCGTATCCATCGGCAAAGCTTCATGGGCCAGGTAACTATTATTAGTGCAAAATCGAACGGTGATAGTTCAAAATACATTTATTTTGTGTTTTTTTTTCTAAAAAACTTGGGTTATTAAAATGTCGGAAATTACGTTTTCATCAAATGAACAATTAAAAGGTCGTGATAATTATGATTTGTGGATGTTCAAGCATATTTTGAGGACCTAGACCTATGGAATTCAGTGATAAGTAGAGACAAAGACGAGAAAATTATTAAAAAAGCATGCGCAAAGTTGATTGACAAAATTGTTTACTCACATTTGCAGAAAAACTGCTATAGAAGCGTGGGATGAATTGGAAACCTTTCCATGGCTGGTTTGACCAGGTGAGTAGGTTCACTCAGGAGTTAAATATCAGGAGTTTAACGAGATTGACTGATTGCAGTTCCGTAGAGGAATACATGAATAAAGTGGTTACATATGCTTATAAGTTGAATGGGGCCGGATTAACCGTGACGGATGAATGGCCTGGAACGTTGCTATTATCGGGTCTACCGGATGAGTACTGATCGATGATTATGGAGATTGGGCTTCCGGTATTAAGATTTCTGCCGATTCAATTAAAAATAAAATAATACAAGATGTCAAGATTGAATATATGACAAATAATGCAGAACTGTCCAGAGAAACGGCATATAAAGCCTCTGAATGATAAAACTTTGTTTGCATCGTTTATAAATAAAACTGCTAAATCATCAGAATGGTATATTTATTTAGGATGACTGCGAATGATTCTCGTCTCACCGTCAGTAGTGTTGGTGACATTCAGATGGAGGCCGGTAATTGTAGTGTTGTTAATGTAAATAGGGTAATGTTTGTTCCAGATTTGTGTGCAAACCGTTTATCTATCAGCCAAATAGTAAAAAGCGGTAAAAAGGTGCATTGATTTGACAACAGTGGGTGTAATGTTTATGATCAATCCATCAAAGTAGTCATCACAGCAAAACATGAAAATAGTATGTTTAGATTTAATCAGCCGAGTGATAGTTTGGCCCCGCAATCCAGTACTGGGGCATCTAATTCAGATGAAATATTATGGCATTGGGACATTTAAATTTCAACAGTTGGATGAAGTTGAGATCAGAACGTGCAGTATCTGTTAATTTTAGTTAAACAAGCCACGACGGTTGCTCAATTTGTTTGAAGAGTAAACAAACCCATCTCCCATTTAAAGAGGTTCGGGCAAATCAAAGACTGGATCTAATCCATTCTGATTTATGCGGCCCAATCGAATGTGCTTCGCTTACTCATACGGACGTCGGGTATTCAGCATCAGTTAACAACATCGTATACATCAGAACAGAACGGAGTTGCAGAACGCGTGAACCGAACTATAGTAGAACGTGCGCGATGCATGACGTTTCATGCGAACTTAGGTAAACAATTTTGGGCAGAAGCAGTGTCTACCGCGGCGTATACAATTAATCGTTCACCGTGTAGAGTCATTAATGGAATGACACCAGAAGAAGCGTGGTTGCGTATGTTGGGTGCATATCCCAAAACAAAACCGAAAAAAAATTTGACGCTAATTTTCGTTGGTTATAGCGAAGTATCGAAGGCCTGCAGGTTGTAGGTCTATAGGGTGTATGACTCTGATACAAAGCGGATTACAATTAGTCGTTATGTAGTTTTTCACGAGAACCAGCGTGTTATAGAACATATATTGTCAGAATCAGTCAGTTCCTCTTATTTATATATTTTCCCGGAAGAATCGATGATTGATAATAATGACATCGGAGATCTGTCACAGACGATACAGTAAAATGGAATGACTATATGACTTACAACGTGCGTTCAATTGAAATGAATGATCCCAGTCACTGTCAGCCAAGCGTTGAATCGTGCCGATAGTGAGAATTGGAAAGAGGCCATGTGTAATGAATATAGTTCGTTGCAAGAAAACAGCTCTTGGAGTTTTGTGTATCTTTCACCGAATCGAAAGCCGATAAATTATAAATGGGTTTTCAAAACCATTAGGGACGCAACTGGAAAGATTATAAGATATAAGGCGACACTGGTAATCAAGGGTTGTTGTCAAGAGAAGGGCATTGATTACGCAGAAATGTATTCGGCGGATACCTCAAGTGTCCAGACCAGATGTGTGTTATGCCATGAATTTAGTTAGTCGATCCAACAATAACCTTGGACTGGCTCTTTAGACAGCTGTTAAACGCACTTTGAGTTGAAATATTGAGAAACTATAAACGAAAAGTATAAACCAAGACGTGCTACGTTTTTTATATGTGCGAATTTAAATTCTTTCGACTTCTCTATTAATAAACTAAATTAAAACTAGAATTGTTGGCCTACACACATCTACCTAACATGTATATTATTGTAGAATATACTTGTTGTTGTAATTCATAATTCTATTGTGCACCCATATGTAATCCACACACGAATAAATTCTACTACCATTTTTACACGATTGTAAATTAGGTCCAATTTCAAGTTTTTTGTGTTTTTTTTTTAGTTTAAAATTTTTTTATTTGAACATACAAATCTCCAAAAATATCTACAAACATGTAGCTAATCCAAAATGTAAAATGCAAAACATTACACGTGCGAAACTATTTTAAAATTTTAGTTTCTATTAATAGAATATCATAAGTAATGTACTCATAGTTATATTATTCAGAACATACCTACATATTATGGGTTAGTTGTAATTTTAATTTTTTTTTATACCTATCGTAAAAACTATCTAGAGATTTGCATATTCTCTGAAATAGTTTTATAATATGTATGAGAAATAATGACCTAAATCTGAATTCTAAATTACTAATTTCATGATAGAACTATTCATGGAATTTTTTAACTGATATTAAATATATATTTAGAAATGATTTGTAACTGTCCGTAATTTTAGTTTGGGCTTGGACTTACCTATTTTATAAAAATAATCGGTCATTGTAACTTAGCAGTATAAAAAAGTGAATTTGCTGACTGGTATGGCGCTAGATAGAGACAGTATAAAATATGACTATTTTATAACATTAGAAATATATATATATATATATATATATATATATATATATATATATATATATCACTCATAGTGTGCAATAAGTCGTTTTATTTATCAAAAAATGCTTTAAAGTTTTAAAGTACAAGGAAAGCTTGTGTACAATTTTTTTTAAAGAGAAATACATGTTCATCATTACTTAGAAAAACCAAGATATAGTTTAAGCTTAATGCACTTGCCTTTAGTAAAGGTGTTTCTAGCTAATCATTAATATCAAGATTGAGTGGTTTTCTTTCCTCCTTGACGTAATTAGTGCGATTGTACTGTTGAAAAAGACAAAAATTGAAGTATAACACGGCTCTTTGAGGTTTGATGCGATTTAGTGAATGGACCATATAAGTTTTATATTTTGAAACAGCAACTATTTTGATTACACTTAAATTTTCCTGCCATGATTTCCTTACAGTGGTAATATTTTTTTGATGAGGAATTGAACATTTTAAAGAAGGATCCTCTTTATGAGAATCTGATGGAATATTAAGTTAAATATCAGTTAGTTGTCAGTTCTGTCGGTTTTAATTTTCACAAGAGCATTATAGTGACTTGACATTTCAAGTGTATTCAAAAGCATTATCAGTTGAAATTTTAAACGCTTCTAGACTCTCTTTCCTTCCGTTGAGATTGTTAAAATTATTTAAAATATTTTTTCACACTTGTGTCGAAATTTACGTTTTAAATATTTTCACAGAAATTTACACCTTCTCCAGAACGTGCTTTTTGTATGTAAACAATAAAACAGCATTTTGAAAGGTTTTCTTTTTAAATTTTGAACTCACCAAAATTGTTGTTTTCATCTAAAACTTTTAATAATGGCTGGACTGCTACTGTATACTTTGTGCAACGTAAAATGGATTGAAAACCTAAAAATTTAACTTGACTAATATTTTGATAAAAGAGAAAAAGAAAATTGTATAAAAGTTGAAAAAATCCACGATAGAGTTTCATCATAACTAACTTGTATAATAGAACATGTTAAAATCGTATATAAAAGGGAAAATACACTTTTTTGCATTTTCACATTTAACCTTGACTTTACTTGATATTTTACAGGTTTTTACTTTTTTCCATTATAAAAGAAGTTAATAAATGAACTAAAAGTTCATAATAACTTTTTTTTTCTTGCCCAAAGGGCCATCACTGCGACCTAAAAGATCTTTTGTGCTCTTGGGATTTATTAGTTCAAAAGCTTCTTCACCTTCCTAATACAGGCGAAAATGCTACTTGCAGAGGCCAATTTACATTTCTCTGGGGTCAAATACCTCTTTTCAAAATAAAGCCACCTCAGTGTACACAGAGCAACACACTCACGTAGTATATGCTCTGCGGTTTCTATCTCTTCCAAACAGAGTCGGCACTCCGCCTCTGTGGACAGATTCCTTTTATTCAAATGATATATCAGGTTACAGACACCTAAAAGAAAGCTCACTAGTTTCCTAATATTTCCCTAACTGAAATTGACTACCAAGTCCTTATGGTGAAATCGTCTGATCAAAGATTTGGCTAGTCTGAGGCCGGAATATAGTTCTAATAGGTCAAGCACTGTATTTCTTCCATTTACTAATTGTGTAGCTGCAGAGGCCCACTATCTACCTTTGTTATGGCAAGAGAAGGATTGTAGCAGTTTATAACAATTTTTAACCAACTTAGAATCCAAGTAGTTAGAAGCTAGTGCTTTCAATGCTGCTTGGCTGTCGGAGAAAATGTGGATGGAGGCGCCTTTAAAACCTTTGTTTATAAAAGTTAAGACGCAAGTTTCGATGGTGTTAATTTCGGCTAAGAAAACACTGAGATAAGTTCCTAGTGATTTCGATATTTTGTGGTTGGGTCCAAAGACACCAATGCCAACTCCACTTTCCATGTTTGCCCGAAAGTAAAGTTCTTTAGGCATAACGTCCAGGAGGATAAAGAACATATCCAAGTCTGAAAGTTCATTCAAAATGTTCAGATGAGCCATATGATCATCATGACTATATTGATTGACTAGCTGTAATTTAGCTGCACAAATAGCTGCTGATTTTTTGACGTAGATATGAAGTGGAGTGCGTCCGATGAGTGCTTCCATAGCCGCCGTAGGACAGGTACGCATATCGCCTGTGATTCCGAGACATGCTAGTCGCTGCAATGAGTTTAGCTGGTTCATAATAAATTTTTGCTGTACTTTGGGTCACCACACTATGGCCCCATAGGTCACAATCGGCCTCACTATCATTTTTGAGCTGAGGGCTCAAGTCCTGCCGAACATGCGCCGACATGGTTCTGACCGCGTGTTCGATAGTTGACTTAATATGACAGTTCCAGTTCAGTTTCTTATCTAGGACAACACCTAGATATTTAACTTCATTGGAGTACCCGATAGTAATATCATTTAGACTAATTGAACCAAGGTTCAATTTATGTCTTTTAGTAAAGGGCACCAGGACTGTTTTGCTAGGGTTTATCGAAATGTCCTCTTTAGTACACCAATTCGAAATAAAAACCAAGGTCTGTTGCATGATGGCAGATATCGTACATTCATGCCCGCCAGAGACTATAATAACCAAATCGCCGCATAACCAATGGCATCGTAACCGAGTAGATGTAGCTCATCAAGTAATTCGTCGATCACGAGTGACCACAGCAAAGGTGACACCGCCTTGCGAGCACTCCCTTACTGCCGTGATCGTGACTGACTCATTACCTAGTTTGGAATTTATCTTCCAACTAACCAACATGGATCTAATCCAGTGGGTAGTCGGATCCTCAATACCTTTACGCCTGACTGCCCTAGCAATTGAGTCGTATCCAGTATAGTCAAAAGCTCCTACAATAACGATAGCTGCATCGCCCCCTTTGTGGATTTGCCTTTTTTGTAGTAGGCAAATTAATTAGAATGCAGAGGTCTGGTTAATTAACCACTATCTGATATGAAGATCTATTAGTCGTTCCGGATATCCAGGAGTAAAAACCCTACCGAATAAACTATTAACCCAATCTACATTTGCACCCATATGTGTACCAAATATGGGGTTAGTAATTGTATTTGTGTCGCAAACAGTGCAGCCCGGAAAGTGCACCTGAAGCAGGGTTTCGAGTGACTCCTTGCGACCCGATGCATAATCACTATCGGATTTCAGAAGAAGCCAAATCTCGTTGGACTTATCTTTAGCTAGAACTTTATGCGGGGTCAAGCAGCTGTAGGTATATCCTCGATATTACCACAGTTATTCTTCCACGTAAGGCGTTTGGAACGCCTTAGTTCTGTGTTGTAATTTGTTAGGGCTTGCCTATATTCATTCCACTCATTAGAATGTATTACCCTATTAAATAATTTCCTAACCTTTTTACGGAGTTTAGCCAGCTGTTTCACCATGGAATATTGTGATTTACCACAACGTTACGGGCCACACAGCGGCTTCCGTAAGAAGATAAGAGCACATCATTTAGCAAACAAGCTGCAGATTCTAGATCACTAATTCAACTCAAGAAAGTTGATAGAATATCCGCTATGACGAATAAAATATCCCTGTATGTCTTTCAGTTTGTAGAACAAGGGATACGACGCTCTGCCGCCTGTATGATCACTCCCGGTATATCGAACCTGATGCGCTTTCTTATCATCTTATATTGTATAAAGGCTAAAACTTCTAAATGTAAATTATGGAACGTACCAAATGTTAGTTTAGAATTTAAGATTATAGAACTTAACAAATGTTAATGTAGAATTAAATTAAGTCAGCAACTTAGTGCAGAGCTGAATAGAGCTCCGTATTCAGAGGTATTTTCTCGAAATTAATAAAATTTGCCAGTGGTATTAACGACAATTACCCAGAACCGGTGAAAGAAATGCGCATTAATGCAAATCTCGCCAAGGAAATATTTGATACATTAAGACGATCCTAAAGACGAATTTAAATTGGATGAAGCAGATTTTATAGTAGAGATAGCTTTCACTAGTCCAAAAGTTTCAATACTTGATGGATCTGCTTAGAGGTGACGCATTTCGCATTTCGCCATTGGAAAGACATTTTAACATTACCGAATCCAAATATATTGAAGCTTATAGAAAGCTCAACCAAAGATACGAAATTCATTATGAATTATATTGAGCAACCTATCATTCATGTAGCTTGTGCCTTCAATATACGAAACATATTGGATTCATCCGACAAATTGATACGAGGTTTGAAGGCATTAGGTGACCAAGCAGAAACCAGAGCCCCTTGACTTAAAGATTTATTGCTGCAAAAATTAGATGACGAGACACGCAGTTTATGGGCCCAAGAAAATATCAGCAATTCATTCTCAACGATTACCGATTTTTTCGAATTTGTAATAAAAAGAACTGATTGAATCAGTGAAAACACATCCGATGCGAACAGTGAGTTCTATCAATCCGAGCAAATCTAAAATCAGCTATACCACTACCACTAATATTAATTGCTGATTGAAGAACGGAGACAGCTAATTAAAAAACACAAAAGATGGTTCAACTGTCTCAACATAGGACATGGAGCATGTTAATGCAGAATGGGAGGTAGATGTCGCCAATGTTCCTACAAACATCATAACTTTTTCGCGTAAGTTTGGAATTGGTGAAGTAAGCGGCGGCATATTCCGTGGAATTTTACAATGGTACAAATGTCATCAAGATTTAACTCCGGCCAGAGAACATCAATAAGCGCACTTATTATACCAAAAATAATATCATTGATCCCACCTTTCGTAATTGATCTCAGCAGTTTGAAAGGTTTATCCAATATCGAGTTAGCGGATCCTATGTTTTACAAAACAGGACCAATCGATATTTTATTTGGAGCAGAAATTGTTTTTGAATTGCTTGAGGATGGCAACATAAAGCTTGGCAAATCAAATTTAAGGGCATATAAAACAAAGTTGGGCTGGATCGTAGAAGGTTCATACAAAACTGGTACCAAAGAAGCCACTCAGTCATTTACTATCACTATTGACATATGGAAGCTACAAAAACCAGTAAGAGCAGAGTTGTCAATCAAGCTTATTCCAAATACTCACTCGATTCAGGCAGCATCCTTACGTGCTGGCTATAGGATGTATTGAAAAGATGAATCGGAAAATTTGTGCACCAGAAGATGATAGAATGCATCAATTGATAATGTGGCGCGGTGAAAATCATGAAATACACCCACCCATACACGTTAAACACTAACTTATGCCATAGCGTCTGCATCTTTAATGGCTATTAGATCTTTAAAGGAGCAGACAGATTTGCATAAGGTTGCTTTCCCAGGACTGTGGAATTCGATACTTACGTAGATGACCTAATGACTGGATCGCCAACGTTAGCTGATTGTTAAGGAGCGGCGGCTTTCATTTAAGGAAAATATCCACAAATAATCCCCAAATGCGAGATCTTTTAAATATAACCCAGCGCAAAGTAATTAAAAAATATTTTCAGAGAACCGGTCAAAGTGTTAAGGTATAGCAAGTAATGCAAATACTGATCAGTTTATTTACAAAGTGTATATGGAACACAAGCAAGTGCACACCAAACGATCATTTTTATTAAAAGCAAGCAAAATTTTCGATCCGCTGAGATTGTTATCTCGTAGCTTGTGGTTGCAAAAAACTGCTTGGGATGATGAATTGCCAACAGAAACACAATCCTCGTAGATAGAACTTTGAAATAACTTTCAGGTGCTTGACCAGCAAGCACCTGAAATTAAGGTTCCCCGATGTATGACTTCAAACAGTATAACGTTACACGGGTTTTGTAATACAAGCAAATGGGCTTATGCAGCCGTGATATACGCATTGATGGAAAGAAACCTTTCTCATATGTCCTAAAACCAAAGTAGCACAACTAAAACAAATTAGTATTCCGAGACTCGAGCTGAAGTCACTGAGATTTTATCTATTAACATATCGTCAGTTTCATTGTGGAGTGATTCGTCCTTGATTGGTTGAACAAAGAAAGAAACAAAATTGGACAAAATCAAGAAGTTGAACAACATTTAAAGCCAGATATTCGAATTGCAGAAATCATAAGCATTTATAAACGAGATCAATAACGTTACATACCATCCGAACAAAATCCAGCCGACTGCTCAACTAGAGATAAATCATTTGTCCAGTTATTGAAAATATTTGGCACAAAAGCCGTGCTTGACAATTTATGACATTTTAAAAACGTTTATTTTGTACTTGACCCTTCAAGTTTGTTTGCAACAATATGTTTCAACAATTTTATTTGTACATCGACATTTTAACTCTTAGAAGTAGTAAATTATGTACATACTCGTAAAATACATGTAATTTTCACATAATTTTCTAATTTTTTACAAATCCTTTGGCATTTCAAACTTTCGTCTTAAGTTTGTATATATACGTTTCTTAAGACATATAACCTTTTCATCAGCTGATCGATATTGTACTTTTTATTACAGTTTTTTTGACGTTCTTATACATAGCAATCAAATTCACGTCTTAATTCGGTAACGTTAACCTTTAACCTTTAGCCTGTAGACCCACAAAAAAAAATAAGAAAAACAAAAAACAAAAAAAAGTAAAGTACTTTAATATTCCTTTCATTTTCATACAACAACAAAACAAGATATACATTGAAATATTAAAATTTTTCTTAACCCAATCGGGACTGATGTGTTTTATACGTCATAATATTATTATTATGTATATATATCGAATAAAAATTTACCACAATTTCTACCCAAAAAATTAAAATGTTTTTCCTGAAAAGAAAATGATAACACAAAAAAAAAATTACCAAACGGAAAATTTAGAATGACTTACACAAGCAAGAGAATTAAATGGGTTAATGTTATGGTTGCGGGGTGGTATACTATGACGGGGTGGGTTTATACTTTATTCAAAAATGGAAAATGAAAATTTATTTCATCCCTTCTTGATGTTGTGTACGCTGATGCTGTGTATTAAATATTTCTTTTGTTTTGTTCGAATAAAACAATTTCCACAATGTTTGGCGGAATGTCATCTCATTTGCATGAACACTTACATAAAAAAAAAAAACAAAAACTCTACGCGCGAATATAAAAATTTAATAAAATAATTTCATGTCACACACAGATTTGATACAAGTTTGAAGACGCGCAATGATTTGGAAAATGTCACTCGATCGATCGATCGTTTGAATTTTTTATTTAAATTTTTTTTTATTATTCCTAATCTAAACATCATTAACAAAATGATTTTGTAATATTAATTGATGTTGATTAGCATATAATATCGTAATTAATAGTTTGCGTGCAATTCATCAGCCATATTCATGGAACTAATTAATAAAAAAAAATATCTTTCCATATATATGAATACCAACATGAAGTTAAAGAATTTGCATGCCTGAGTACATGGTGCGTTTTATGTTCCAGGTCGATTTTGTTTGGCCGAAAATTATTAATTTTCACCATTAATGGTGAAGCGCCTCCTAGGGTGTGATCTAAGCCATTTAAATAAATTAGTTCAAATTCTAAAATTTAAGCTTCTCAAGAACAAGACAGTTACATTAAACGAAACAATGATCAAATTTGGTATTTATGCCGTGTGCCTTAATCGAATAAACTAACAAAATTAAATTATAACGAGTTACTTCATGCAATATCTAGATAGATGGAACCACTACAAAAGACACTTACTGTGCCTCAACTTGTAACTAAACCAACAAATATTATAGTTCACCGAAAAGATACATAGAAAATATACTTTTTAGTTACCATCTATGAGGCAATAGCGAAAGCTTGAACAATTTGAAAAGTTTAGTTTCAAAAGTCAATTAAGGCACACAGCATTAAGGACCTTAGGTTGTTTATTTTCCAGCTTACTGGGAATCATCACGCATAATTCCTATACTTATAAGTGGGTATAATCTTGTATTATGAACCAGCATGGTTTCGTTCTAGGTAGGTCAACTGCAACTAACTTCGTTGAATTTATGAATTATTCGATAAATACAATAGAAATGACGTCCTAGACTGTTTCAAGTTCACCCAGTGCTTACTTTACGTAGATGATCTGAAATTTTTGTCAATTTAGTTTCCGTGATTGAAACGAAGAATCAACACACAAATTACAATCAGCTATCTCTGAAATGGGTACCGGTCGAAACTGGATATTTTACAACTGGATTTGACGAAACAGGATAATTCAAAACTGGATATTTTAAAACAAGATAAGGTACAAAACGAGATATGGTACAAAACTGGATATTTTAAAACGAGATAAGGTACAAAACGAGATATGGTAAAAAACTGGATATTTCAAAACAGGATATTTCGACATGTGATTTAAACATAAATCTATTTTTTAGGAAAGTTCTGGAATATCGCCAATTCGGAAGGAACTCGGCGAATTCTTAACCGATTATGATGAAATTCGATACGTCGGATGAAAATGGAATTTTAAAATGATTTTTTGGGAAAGTTCTGGAATATGGCCAATTAGGGAGGAACTCGATGAGTTCTTAACCGATTATGATGAAATTCTATATGCAGGATGGGAATGTGATTTTAAAATGGTTTTTTGGGAAAGTTCTGGAATATGGCCAGTAAGGAAGGAACTCGGTGAGTTCTTAACCGATTATTCCTCCCTAATTGGCCATATTCCAGAACTTTCCTAAAAAATCATTTTAAGTTTAAATCACATGTCGAAAGATCCTGTTTCGAAATATCCAGTTTTGTACCGTAACTCGTTTTGTACCTTATCTCGTATTGAAATATCCAATTTAGAAATATCCAGTTTGGTACCATATCTCGTTTTGTACCGTATCTCGTATTATATATATATTTTTTATATAAAAAAGTAAACCAAAAACCCAAACAAAAGTTCAAAACAAACGAAAAACACGAAAATATGCGTTTTTATATGTACAACTATCTTTCTTTGTGTTAGATTTCAGTTGCATTAATTTGCGTAGTATAAATTCACTTGTGTAAATTTTAGCCATACAAGTTATTCATCTTGTATACTTATCTGTGGTTTAATACAAAGCTATGATTAAATTCATGAGACTGATTCTACTCTATAGCTTTTATAGTTTTAAATTGCCAAAATCTGATATTATAATTTACTGAATTGTCTGTTAAGTTTTTTATTTTAAATGAAATGTTAAGGTATGCTCACATGGGCTAGCAAGCGAACTGCATAAGCCAAGTTATTTGCAATGGAGCAAATTATTTTGTAAAAACTCTCGTAGATGAACATGCGTGTGGTTAGTTCAATGATCTTTGCCGACTCTATGATGAAAAGAATTATTTTTTTATTCACAAGAGTTGCTTCAAATAAATAGAACTTTAAATGTAATGAAAATTAAAAAAAAAATTGTAAAAGTCCCCAAGTAAAAAAATTCACGTGGCAGCTTCATTGTTTGTCCGGAAACAAGCTCAGCTGGATAAAATTATAGATCATTCTTTAGTGTAGCACGGATATCTAGCAGTACTTTGCTAGTTAATCTCGGAACTCAAATGCACTTGTTACATCGCGCGTTTAAGATGTTTTCAACTGGCGATGAAACCACTGAACTACGCCGTTTGTTTGGTTGGCTTTGTTAACTCACCAAACAGTTTCGATTTAAACCGGTCGTATAGTGATAGTTTAAGTGTTGGTTTAAATACACTGCGTCTTGAGTTCAATTCACGCCGCTGACCACAATGCCGACCAAGTGGGTGGAAAATCTTTCATTGCGCTGACCTCTTACATCGGTCACCAATTGTAAAAATATGATCTGACATATTTTTTGTAAAATATCTCAGAAAAGGGTCAACTTTGGCCTGTAATGCTGTTTTTTTTACAAGAATAACAGAGATATGCAAAATAATTAGTTAGCTTCTTAGTGGCCCAGATGTGAAAATGATTCGATGCATTAGTTCTGCAATGTATACGCACGGTAAGAAATTTCCGCAGTAAATCGGTAAGTCAGCTAAGGAACCAGATAGTATGTTCTTAAGTGCCGTGCCAGCTTCTTGCGATTTGCTTCACGTTGAAGTGAATCTCAAAAGAGAAAGTTTCGTAGTTAGATGTTCGAAAGTGTATCGCCAACCACATTATTCTTGTCTTGAATGTGTTGTATGTCCGTCGTAAACTGAGACACAAAATCTAAGGGGCGAGTTTATCGATAGTTTCTTTGAAAATACTGCAGGTGGCTCCTAATTTCCATTATTTATGTTTACACGGCGCCTAAGGCTGTGCTCAATCTGGCCAGAATAAGATCTTCGGCGTTTTGAACTTTTCATGATTTTTTCAAGATTGAAGATCTGAAACACTCGAATGGCATTAATATATTCAGTGGATGCAGCAGAATACCATTAGTACTAATTTTGTGAATGAGGTCTAGGGGGCTAGTCCCGAAAACTTATTTATAATTGTTGATGCTCACCTCGATTTCGGATGGTTTCTCAGTGTTGTTTCTCTGATATTAAAGCTACAAGTATGTCGTCAATCTAGACCAACACAAAGTCGATCCTTAAGATCCCGTTGATAAATTGTTAAAACGACTATTTGGTCAAATGGAATTCGAGTTAAAATCGAATATGCCAAAAGAATTAGTGATTCTCGTTTTATGAACATCCTCAGGTGCGACTAGAATTAAATGATAAGCATTTAAAATGCTTAATGCTGGAATCGGTTAACGGTCCGGTATTGTGACCGGTAATCCCAACATGGTCCCCATAGTCTTGGTTTTTCTTCTAAGCAAATACAATGGACATTATCCTGGTGTTGCCGATGGTCGACATATAATCAGTTGGATCATGTATTAGATCCAAATCTTTTTGGTTTGGATACCCATAGATGTCTTTTAGTCATTATGTGGTGAATTACAGTATGTAGCAATATGGTCGCTACACATTTGCTCCTTTGTGCCTTTACGTCAATTTAAAGTGAGGCAAAATCAATAGGCTTAGTTTATCTGTACTATACCAAAGATATCCTAAAATTAGAATACTGGCGATGGCCAAGTTTTAGTGGTTATGATACAACTTTAATCAATGCAAATGTTTTGGTATAGGTATAATCGGAGAGAACGGGAGATGGCATTATCTACAATTGTATTATTTAGTATCCATTTAGTAGACTACCATTTAGTAAATTGCTAAGCCGGGTAGAAAAGTAGATCGTTTTTGGCTTCTTGAGTAAAGTGACCATGTGCGAATGAAACGGAGTCAAAATTTCGGCAAGTGTAGGAATAAAATAATCATAATAGTTTTCCATACCAATAAACTGGTGAGTGCGCTTAGTTGATGTTGCGGAGATCGAAATTCTATAATGGCATTAATTATCTCTGAAGAGAGTAAAATGCGATTCGGAGTTATTTTATGGCTGATGAGGAAGTCAAGTTTGCTTAAGTCAAATACGCATTTAGAGGTCTTGAATAAGTCCAATCTTGGCGAAAATGAGGAAATTGTGCAGCCCTGCAGTGTATGAAACGATTTGGCATGAGACAAAAACCTGTATTTTATTGTGTTTAACCTCCAATTTATATTTTTATCCTTTATCATGTGTAGTGGACAAAAACAAGTGATGCTTGGCTGAGTCGTTGATTCAACCAGACGTTGAATCAAACCGTGCGACAAGGATTCCGAAGTTTTAAAAAATAGAATGTTTTCCAAATCCAGAAAATGCATGATGGTTAGCCTATTAAAAAAATCGGCACCAATTATCAGATGGTAATTCACTGCTGCGAGTATAAACACATGCGTATAGTGTTAAAGAACATGTTTTTTGTTCTTTTCTATTCCATGTCACGTGCCGATTCAATTAGAAAAGATTTTAATTTAATTTTATACAATTTCCACAGTATCGATGTACAGAAAAAAAAAATTTGTGATTGAAAATGTATGCAAAATAAAACATATCTTGTGGTAGTTGTGTATTCGATATCATATACATATTTTGTAAAAAGGAAATGAGGAAATTTGTTTTTGGTTTTGTCTTTATTACAATTTTATTTTTAAATCAATAAAAAAAGAAAAATATCAGTAGCAAGGACATACCTGTTGTTAAAACTTAGAGAGAAGTAACAAAAATATGTTGGAAACTAATGAAGAGGAAAACTATTAAAGCGTGTGGTTTAAAAATAGCTTAAACAGTTTTCCAAATATATATATGTATGTATGTATGTGATAAATAAATTTTCCAATAAGATTGTATTGATTTTATTCTATTCGATATCTTATACGTGCGTTTCTGTGACACACAAAACTATTAAAATTGGTTGATTGTATATATTAAGTGTATGTGTGTGTGGTAAAGGTTAAAAGGAAACTTTATTTTTGTTTTGTGTTAAATGGAAAAACAGAATATCATGTTTAATTAAGTTTTGGAAAATTTTTAAGCTCAGCGTGTTGGTTTTTTTTTTATATGATTAGAATGATTATTTATAAAATTCTATGTATATAAACAGTATATATTCGTTTGGAAAATGTAATAAATAATTGGTTGGTTTTGAGGTTTGGAAATTTGTTGAAATATGAAGATTATTGAAGAAAATTAAATTTATTTATGGGTTGATCGTAATGTCGATATGAATTTTATTTTTATGTTAGTTTGAAACTCTGAGCAAGTTACTTGTTTGTGTGTGTGTGTAATATGCTGTGAGAAGACTTTTATTTTATAAATTTCTGAATCTTTTATTAACCTACATTTTTTTTAGATTTAACACGTATTCTAATGTTTAGACTTGTAACAATATATTTTTGCACATTCAATAACTAACAAAAAGCTTTCACTTAAGTTTTTGCTTAGACATTTATTTTGAATGTCATTAAAAATTTAAAATTAAATTTACCTGGTAAAGTAAATATATTTGGTGCAGGTTTACAAAAACGTGATTGACCTAAATAGTTAGAAGTCACTCTTAAAACTATAAACTTTTGTTAGAAAAGGGATGATTTGTTGCTTCAAAATTTTAATATCGTAGCTTCATATACTTTTTATTTTTTGAATGAACTCAACTTTATTACAAAGCCAATACAAAAGTTAATTCGAAATAAAAAGCGTGTCCCTGAATGAATGCCGGATTTAATTTAGAAAGTGCGATCGCAGAATGTCGAATATACACAGATAAAATTGCCCAAAATAAATTTACCTGCGTTTTTCGGAGAGTACGCCGAGTGGCAGTCGTTTTACGATCTGTACACCTCAACCATACACGAGTCCCTAAGCCTTCAATACTTAAAGGAACTTTTTAGGGAAGAAGCTGCAGTACTTTTACGACATATATCTGTATATCTGATGGAAACTATATAGGCGCTCTCAATAAGTTGAAAGAACGCTACGATCGCAAAACGTTCATAATAAACACTTTTATCAGAACTTTTATGGAAAAGGCAGCTATTTAAAATTCAACTGAAGGAAGCATTAAGTGACTAATGGACACCAAGCACTTGACTAGATAGCAGACGCAAAAGATACCTAGCTAATTTATATTTTGATGCAGTTTGATGAAGATACATTATGGGCAGAACATTCGACAAGTAAAGTTAGTCCAGAGTTTTGTAAATTCTTAAAAATACCGGATCGACGGATAAACACATTCGAATCAATAGTTCCCATGCCCAAGTGAATCAATCTAAAAATTGCAATTGATATTCGCAGTTGAGTCATGCCGCTTTTTGGGTTCCCATCTGCAATGTGTAACGATACAAACCATTTAATATATCAATGCAACGTGTTTCACACCTTGGATGTACTAGAACGAAAGGCTTTTGTACAAAAAACGGGATGTGGCAGAAAACACAAAACTCTGCTACACTAAGATGGGGCTACTGTTAGCACACCAAGCCCTGCACAACCATCCACAACAGAAGAAACAAAAGATAATAGCGAAATGCATTTTTTCCGGAATATTACGAACAGCTATGATCAATGTAATCACCGTATCAGCCATACAGAGCACGTTTAGATTCTGGCTCCCAGGTCAGCTTTACTATCGAATCTTGTGCACAATGCCTTCGGATCAAAATGGGAAGAAATGCTCGAGTTGCTATAAATGGGCTAGGCCAAACTGGTTCCGGGACTTCAAAGGGTTTGGTAACCATTCATATCAAACTACATCCCGAATTTTCCATCGAAGCGCTTGTAATGGCAACAATTACAAGCCAACTGCTATCACAAAACATAAAAAAATCAATTTCAGTTCGGGGTCAGGAATCAAATTAGCTCATCCGCAATTTAATATCAAGGGCACCATAGATATCCTGATTAGAGCATCCAAACTAGCGGATTCTGTAAAATACAGTGTTTGGTTGGATAGTTTCGGGGAACTGGTCCGTTGCGTATCACTCACCAACCAAGACAAAATGGTCGACATTGACAGAAGTTTACGCAGATTTTGGGAATTAGAGTCAATCAATGATCAGAAACTTTTGCTTACGAAGAAACATTTTCCTCCCCACTTGCTAAGATTGAAATTCATCCCTCAAAGATGTTTGGGAACGAGTTTTATAATTATCGCGTCACGGAGTCCTAAAAGATTCGAGTAATACAACATAATTAAAAGAAGTAGTCGACGATTCAACCAACTCCAGTACTGGGCTCTCACTAAATCAGTGTTAGCACTGGGACCCATCGTTCAATCTAGTTTGTACGCTATCACAGGAGCTGATGACGAAAACAAACAACTCATATCAAACAAAAGATCCCTGAAGTAAAGGCTACGGTTTCAAACTTAGAAAGTGGAAATCTAACAACAGAAATCTACTACGCAATAATCTAGAAGCACACCAGGAAGCAGACAACAAGATAATTCAAGAACAGCCCAATCAGCTAACAACAACCAACAAGGTGTTGACAGTGAATTGGAATCCTCGAATTGATTCGTATACATTCACATCGCAGATCCGAGATTGGTTGATCTACACAAAGTGAACTGTTCTATCAGAAGAAAGTCGTCTTCAGATTGCTCCGGAAGATTCTTTGCAAACCACTGCATCACATGTCATTTCATCCCAACGAAATCAAATCTAAAAGTTCAATATTAAGAGAGTTATAGGCAACGATATATTAACCATTGAGGAGATGATCACAATACTAGCCGAAAAGAGGGAATCTTAAACTCTCGACCATTATGAGCTATAAATGAGAACGAAGTCGTTCCAATCACTTCGTCAGTTTTTTATACAGCAAATCAGTCAACAGTTTTGGAAGAAATGGCACATCGAGTACCTTACTCTTCAGCAACGGTCGAAATGGAGAACCAAAATGTCATGTAAAGTCACCAAAAACCCCCCTTCCGGGTTAAGATGGTCACCTACTCAGGTCAGAGTAGTTATTCTAAAAACTAAACACAACGAAATCAAACGGCCAATACACAGCTTGTGTCATTTCTTGGCAAAAACTGAAAAGAGGTATAGGATTAATAATTCAAAGACTTATAAAAAAATGGCAGGCTACCTCCAAATAATGGAATCCCAATGGGTTCCAACATGATTAACAAAAACTACAAATAATAATGTTTCCGAAAATCTGTAAGTTATTTGAGTAAATTTCAATATAAATACACTCCTTGGAATAAAGATTTCTTACCACTAGAGCAACATACGTTTTTACATCCGTAACAGGGTTAACAAACTGGCCAACAGATATCAACACAATACCAGACCTCTTCGATTTTTTGATAACTAAAAAGATACTGGTAACTTTCGTTTACCGGTAACAAATAAAATAAAAGTCTAAATGGGATAGAACTGAAAGACGTTTTGGAAGTAAGACTGTTTTGGATTTCAAAGTGATGGTTAACCATCACTAACCGATACGCTAACCATCGTTAACCGATAAAGAGGAAGAGAGAGAAAGCAAGAAAGAAGTGAAAAGAGAGCTTTAAAGGGGGAGTGATTAGAAAAAAACGGAAAAGGTTTTTGAAATGTAAATACCTGGGCAATGTCGACTAGCTGAAGTTGTTAATGGTGTTGTTTAGACCTAGGTCATATGTGGGAGAGCTGGACACTGATGAATTAGTATGAGAAATGGCTGAAGACATTTATTTAAAAGAAGTCATGCGCATTCAAGAAATAAAATTAAATTCGTTCATGAAGTAAAAGGATCGCTATCCTGTAAAATGTTGCCTTGGATACAGAGGCTCTTGAACGAATGGTGCAGCGATAAATTATTTTTTGGATTTGAGGGCAAATGCTTATCACTTAATGTTATGAAGTGCTTGTCATTTGAAATAAATTAAGCTACTTCGCTTATGCTTAAAAAATAATAAATTGGCTCAAAGTTTATGTCGAATTTTTCAAATTACTCCAAAATGGCAATGGCCATTACTCAAATTTTTATAAAAGGTGTAAATATCTCGTAGAAATATGAGTGTTCATATCCAATGATAAAAGAACTAAGAAAGTTACTTCAAATAATGAATGCAGCGTTCAGACTTAACTATGTTCCACACCAACGAAACAATCCACTTAAAAAAACGTAAAGACCGATATCTTTGCTTCCAACTATTTCAAGATCATTTGAAACATTGTTACTTAAGAGACTCAAATTAAACATAGAACGAAGAGCCTTAATCCTTCTCGCCAATTCGGTTTCAGAGAACTGTGATGTAGCACAAGGGCACAGAGGACTAGAATATAAACTGCATCGACATCTGCCAAAATAGTTCTATTAGATTCTATGCTTAGCTGACCGACATTTTTAGTATAATATGAAGATAAATTCTCTTTATTGACGAACATAAGAATAAATTGCTGGAAGGGAGAGTTCTTGTAATGCAACATGGTTTTATATATATTAAGAAACTATAAGACCATTAACAATAATTATGTTGCAAAGAAATTTAAACCACTATTCAATATAGCTATAACATGACACGTCTGGTAACTATTTCCGTTAACATGAAAAAAATTTTCTATGATTTTCAATGTTTTTTTTTATGGTCGAAAATTTATTTATAAACCATTTTCTTTAAATTGTATTATAGACAGACACACATACATAGTTTGTTCAATGTTTTTTAAGACACTTTGGCCATCAGCGACGTCGTCATGCTCTAAACATACATCTAAATATTTCTAATAGTTTTGTAATTTTCGCAAAAATATTTTCACTACAGTACGCCCTTATCGCAAATATCTGCGATTTTTTTTCTCGAAAATATTATGTGTGGGTACACATTTAAAATTTGACATTTAATGTCAAAATAGTACGAAAGTAGTCCGAACAAACGTATAAAAGTTCCCGTCCCGTTCTAATATTCACCATCTAAATTTAGGTGTGAATATTGAGTTAGCTGATTGTAAATATTCTGAAGTATATTTGATCTGCGTTTGTATTATGATTATTTTTTTTTTTAGTTCAAGATCGCGCGCGAATTTTATTTTATGTATAAACATTTCTTGTCGCCGTGTATGTAGTATAAGCAAACACTATAACTACATACTCTCTTGGGCTTGCTCATTTAATGACAGTAAATCATTATATGATGAATCATTCATTTTCTATTTTCTTTGGCGCTATATATAATAATATATACTGTTGCTTATGTGTTAATATTGTATTTTATGTACAGATAATTGAAATTTTTTTATTTCACGAAAGCAAAATATTTAGACTGTCTGGTGTATGATCTGTGTATGTGGTTTGGTGGCACCTATTCAATGATAAATTATTATAAAACGTGTGTGCGATATCGTCTTTATATATATGCTTAATATACAGCAACATGTAATGTTTACATTACAAACGATATTTTATTTTAAGTATTAAAATATTCCATAAATGGAATTTCAAAGATAAATTAACAAACTTAACATGTGCTGCAATTACCATAGATGGAAAAGTACACTTTGCGTAGTAATTATTTCCTTTCATTAGAGTTAATTTTATTAGATTTAATATGGTGATCTCTAATCATAAATTTTCTGCAAAATAAAACGTTAAATGTAATTTTTATTTTTAATGTTTTAATTCAAGCAGGCTTTTCTGGGGCTGAGGCTTTCCCAAGTCTTTTGCGGTTAATTTAACGTCCTAATTTACGTCGTCGCCAGCCAAATATCCATCTGCACATTGCATTGCTCCAGCTAGCCTTTACTAGCTTGAATAATATCAATTTTTAACAAATCTGTTTGTTATAGAGTATTCACTTATTTTATGTTTACTTTAACCACAGATAATTATACCAGATAAACATATTGTATGGCTCAATATGTTTCATATGAAAAAAGTAAATTCATACTACGCAGATTAACTCAATCAAAATCTATCCAAACGGAAAAGAATGTACATATAAAACAAATATTTTCATTCTTTTATTTAGTTTGCACATGACTATTTGAATTCATAAAAAAATAAAACAAAAAACCAAACAAAAAAAAAAGAAAAGGATAAAAATATGCGTTTATTATTTACATCTTTTTTTCGTTTGGTTAGATTTCGGTTGCATTAATTTGCATAGAATGAATTTACTTGCGTAAAATATACCCATACAAGACGTTTATCTGGTATAATTATCTGTGCTTTAACGCTAGGAAATTAAAATCGTGGTTGAAGTTTCGTCTTGTAAGCAAAATTTCTAAATCAAAAAAATTCCTACACTATAATTTTTGTAATCGATTTAAAATTTTGCAATATTTGGTTGATATTGAGTTGAGTTAAAATTAAGCTCATATATTTGGATTACAATAACTTAAAGCTTAGGTGTGTCTCTTGTTTTAAGTTCGATTATATACAGTACCATATTTATAATTTTGAGTTACTTGTTATTGCATAGTTCAAAATGTACTACTGAAATGTATCGATTAAGTTGCCTCAATATAAACTTCGACTCAATTTCTTGTTCGATTATCGTCATCATTTTCAATAAACCGGAGCAACTCAACTATTGTAAACTTGAATATTTTACATAAGTTTTGAGTGGTTTGAACTTTTACTTTGGTATTAATATTTGAGTTAAATCACAAGTAAAATGTAAAGTTATTGAATTTTTGTAGAATATTTGAAATTACAGGTAACAGTCGTATAACGCGGAAGCATGGTTTTATAATATGGCATTAAAACTACTTTGAATCCGAGCGATCTATGGAGGGAGCATTATCCGTAAAAAAGTACATCAAGCTTCTTGCCGAGTCTAATCCTTTTCTTATTTTGTATAAAGCTTACTCTAATTCTTATGTATCTGAGCTAGATATTCGTATTTGGGACATCATAATTTATAATTTGTGCCAGATCATTATCATTTAAATCGAGAAATGCATCAAGTAAGTCTTGAATGTCGGTTTGACCCACATCATTTCCAGATCACCCCACACAGTAGGGTGGTTTTGCTTATTCCTTTCATGGCTCGTGGATTTAGAGACGATTAATCAACATGGGTTAAATAGTTTTGCGTTATATGAAACCACATAGCGTTATACAACTGTTAATTACAACATTTTAGAACCCCGTTATACGAAATCGCATTGTAAAAGTACCACGTTATACGAGGGCTACCTGTAATATTATTACAATATAATGATTTAAATGTAAGACAATTTTCTAATTGCATTAGTATTTATTTGATGACTTGTTTTCAAATATAATTTCAAATGAAAAATTTCACTCAAACTTTAGCAAAAAAATGTATTTCAACAAAAGTACAATTTTACAAATTTTTACAATTTTTTTTATCAGGAGTGTAGATTTCACTCAAATTTTAAATCATGTTCCAAATACATTTTTTCCAGTTAAGTTAAAACTTAACCCAAACTAACAAAAAATTAAACATTTTTGAGATTTAGAATTAAGTGGTACTTGTGGTAGCAAGTTTAAGTGGTAGCTGTTTAAATACAACTTTTTTCAGTTTCCGCATTTTCGTATAAAACATATCTAAGCAAAATTTACAACTGGGTAATTTTGAGTAATTTGTTGATGTACTATAATGTAGTAAAATTTGAGTGGTTTTTGCATAAACTGTGACTTAATTTCTAAGTTTTAGTAATTTATTTTGAATCTAAAATAAATTCGGTACTATCTCAATTTGTCAAACTAGACTCATTGAGTTGAATTATGCTTATATATATATTTGATAGGAATTGTTGAGTTTTTTTTTTGTTAAATTTAAAATAAAACCAAATATTAACTCGAAATAAAAAATGACTTAATATAACATGATGTTCATATTGCATTGTTTATTTTACCACTTAAAGACAAAATGGATTTTAAGTAAAATTTGATAACAATTTTCGAGTTCAATTGATTAAATTGATTGAATTGATTTGATTGAATTGATTTGATTGAGTGAAATAAACTTTTAAATAAATGTGATTATTTTTTAAGGGTGACTTAAAATCAGTGATTAGTAACTCACTAAAAACTAATTGATTTAACGAGATTATTAGCCTTAAAAGATCAAGCCTTAGTTATGAACAGGGGTATGGACTATGGTCATTGTTCATTTTATATCTAAATTACTAAAAATTCTCACATTTTACATTTAAACACCGGTAGCTTATTTCCTAATATTAAATAGTTGGAGTTAGTAATTAAAACTTCTCATTTAATGCTATTATCTAGGCATTTGGGTTGATTCTGGTTTTCCTGTCATTCTTTTGTTGCAGTTTTTCATTTTATTTTTGTACTACAATTTTTCTTCATAGTTTAAGCACAGATAATTATACCAGATAAACAACTTGTATGGCTTAAATTGACAAATTAATGCAACCGAAATCTATAACCAATAGAATGACATATAAAAACGCATATTATTATCATTTTTTTGCGCAAGGCTTTTTAATCCTAATCAGCATAGGTTGAGTCTCGGAGACTCATTTTAATTTTATCTGTCAAAAAACCAACGAAAAATTTATTTTAATCTAAATTATTATATATGTATTCCAACATCCAATGATTAAGTTTAAAAATACCGTTAAACTTATTTTGTAGGTGCATTAAATATACAGTTAACGGGGCCATTTTCAGAAAATAAACACTAAAACATGCGATAGACTCACTATATATATTTTCAATGTAAACAAGGAAGTTTTAGCGAATTATAGTATGGAAACCAATAGACGATTTGAAATTCGTTGTTTCATCGGTTTGTTGAATAACGCTTTTTTCAACAAACAATGAGTTTCGGATCTTCGGAAATTTTGGCATTCTTTGTTTGGCAGTAATTTGTTCAGAGTAAGCATGACATGTAATATATTCATGATTCTTTTTTTCAAAACTTGAGATTTGTTGATAAATCCTGATATCTAATAAATTCATTTATCCTGATTAAAATGCTAATAAGCCAATTCTTGTCGCAAATTATTTACAAGATTTAGTACAAGAAAAGAAAAGTACAGGAATTAGTGGGCCCAAATATTCAAAGACGTAGTACATCTCGTCTATCCAGCATACAATGGGATTAATGGCAGAAATTATATTGTCCTGTTGTTCAGAGCAGCAACAAGTTCAACTTAAAATAATACAAAAAATCAAAGTTGCTATATGTGCAATCCAATGCTTGGACGAATGGACCAACAGTAATGTAACATCTGCCAGGAAAACGTGTGTACTAAATACGCAGATAAAGTATGGTTATCTGCAAGAACTGCATCAATAAATAAAAAATTAATTTTAGATTAAATTTTATAGTTTATTACCAAAAATTTACATATAAGTCCGAAAGACTCATCGCATGCTTTTATGTAACTAAAATGACCCATAGGTCATTAGGGTTAATTGTATAAAAAAATTCAACAAAAAACCAAACCAAAATATGCGAAAAATATAAAATAATTCTGTGCAAAAAAATTAGAAAAGGATGAAAATATGCGTTTTTATATACATCTATTTTTCGTTTGGTTAGATTTCGGTTGTATTAATTTACGTAGTATGAATTTACTTGTGTAGAGTAAAGCCATACAAGATATTGATCTGGTATAGTTATCTGTGTTTAAGGATTTACTTCATTTTTATGGAGCGTAGAGTATTTTTAGAGAACTAGATAATTAGATAATCATTTTAAATTTTAATAAGTCAAAAATATTTAAATTGAATGAAGCTTAATAGTTGGTATTTGTCATTAAACGGTTAATTCAATTGAATTGTAATGTTCAATAAATTAAAAAAAAAATCTAATTTATTATAATTTTAAAGTTTTGTGTCAAATAAAGTGGATATAAATTAGATTTTCAGCGATTATATGACGTATTTGTCATTCAACGGTTAATTCAATTGATTTGTACTGTTTGATCAATTTTTTTGATTAACAAGATAACAATTTTTTTTGACAACGCTGTGACCAATTGGTGTAAAATCGTTAGTTGGGCTGACCACCTACAACGATCAGCAGTTGTAAAAATGTATGCTCTGAAAGATCTTGTAAAATATCTCATTAAAGAGTTAAATTTGGTCTGTAATGCTGTTGATTACTAAATTTAAAAACTGTACAATGTATTTATTTAAAAATGTCTAGGTCATAGATCTATTTCAAATTTATTGAAAAAACCTTTTGGTATAAATATGTCGCGACATTATTATCGTCATATTTTTAACGCATTGAAACGTGAAAACCATAAAAATATTTCGTTACATTTAAAATAACGTATTAATGTCACCATTTTCCTTAATTTAATTATATTAGTTAACATAATGCCAATTAGGTGTACGACTTTTAAAGTGATTTTATAAATTAATTCTATAAATTAATTTATTAATTGAACATTTTTTATCGTACGCTAATTCTTATAAAGTATTGGAATTAATTGGGCCTTTTAGATGCAACAACAATTAGAGTATTGACATTGTAATAAATGTCGTAATAAATTAATTGATTTTATTATGGGAGGGTGATTAGACTGACAGGTGGAAATTGGCCAAGAATATAAGACCGAAAAAGGCACCAGGATATTATCTTATTACGAGAAAAATAATAAGAGAATTACCTGATAAATGTTTAAAACTAATAACATTCTGGTTCAAAGCGAGCCTGCGAACTCGTTTTATACCTCAGAAATGGAAAAATTTTCGTATCGCAATGAAACAAAATCTGGTCTTTACTATATGTAACAAGTATGTAACAACTACATTTTTAGAAAAAATGAAAATACCAAAAATTATAGACATACCTTTCAGTTTCCTCGCGTTATACCGAGTTTTCGTCCCCTGCTTCGTATCAGTAATGGAATTTTGTGTTTATAAAACACATTCCATTAATTTTTATAAACATTTATAAAAGTGAAATTAAATCATTTTTCCGCCAGTCGCAATCTGAAAATATAAACAAAAAAAAATATTATTAAATTTTTGTACGTACTATGATGATGATAGTATAATTAAAAAAATAAAAAAAAAAAAAAAACTGTCGGGGTCGATAGAATCGAAAAAAATCTAAAAAATTTAGTTTGCCGTCACACAGTCTGATGGAATTGGTCCAAAATAATTTCTATATATCAATTTTTATTTTACGACAAAATTAAAGACATTAGCAGATTGCATCATAAATATAGCTCGATAAAATCGTTTACAATTTAAGTATATTTTTTTACAAAAAAATCATTAAACAAATAAGAAGATGCAGTAATATGGTACATATATATATATATATATATATATATATATATATATATATATATATATATATATATATTTATATATTTATATATATATATATATATATATATATATATATATATATATATATATATATATATATATATATATATATATATATATATATATATACCATATGCATATACAATATACCCAGGAAAGAATTAAATTCTTAATTGTAAGAAAATAAAATTTAATTTGCGTCAACGAAGCGCATCTCACACCAGTCAGACTCAGAAACATACGATGAACAACTATAAAATGTAAAATAGCATTTAATCATAAAATACAACAATTATAAATGTATACACATCGGATCTACAAACATGCTCCGACTGAAGTAAAACCTAGTTGTTGCTATAAACATACAAAAAATAATGGCAAACTCTTTTTTTCTCCATTTCGTATGCATACAATTCTGCTAGACAGAAACAAAAAATAAAAAATTAGCACAAATGAAAATTTTCTGCAATGCAGTTGATTTTTAACTATCAGGAAATATAATATATATCATGTATATATATATATATATATATATATATATATATATATATATATATATATATATATATATAAATATATATACTAAATTTAAACAAGGAAGAAGAATTTAAATGGACTATATACAATGAGGAATATGCACATGATAGCTTATGGGAATATAAAATAGAAGCAGTTGTATTTCAGCGGATATACAATTTTAATTTTTGTTTCCGACAAGGTATATATGTTTACTGGCCATTAAATAATAAATACTATTTCATAAAGTCATATGAAAGGAATTTTTAGCTATAAAATAAGTACTACTAGGTTAAATATTGATTTTCATCGCAAATGGATATTTGCAATTGTGGAATATAATTTAAACTAGTAAAACTCATCGGGAAATTGGCAAAGCGTTAAAACTGGGAGAGCTGACTTATAGAGTTTCAAATATTAAGTGCAAATTATGTTTAAAAGAAAATCTTTTAAATTATATTATTATATTCTAATATTATTATTATATTATAATATTATGATATAATAATATTATATTATTATATAATTAAATAATTAAATAATTATATAATTATTATATTATTATATTATTATATTATTATATTATTATATTATTATATTATTATATTATTATATTATTATATTATTATATTATTATATTATTATATTATTATATTATTATATTATTATATTATTATATTATTATATTATTATATTATTATATTATTATATTATTATATTATTATATTATTATATTATTATATTATTATATTATTATATTATTATATTATTATATTATTATATTATTATATTATTATATTATTATATTATTATATTATTATATTATTATATTATTATATTATTATATTATTATATTATTATATTATTATATTATTATATTATTATATTATTATATTATTATATTATTATATTATTATATTATTATATTATTATATTATTATATTATTATATTATTATATTATTATATTATTATATTATTATATTATTATATTATTATATTATTATATTATTATATTATTATATTATTATATTATTATATTATTATATTATTATATTATTATATTATTATATTATTATATTATTATATTATTATATTATTATATTATTATATTATTATATTATTATATTATTATATTATTATATTATTATATTATTATATTATTATATTATTATATTATTATATTATTATATTATTATATTATTATATTATTATATTATTATATTATTATATTATTATATTATTATATTATTATATTATTATATTATTATATTATTATATTATTATATTATTATATTATTATATTATTATATTATTATATTATTATATTATTATATTATTATATTATTATATTATTATATTATTATATTATTATATTATTATATTATTATATTATTATATTATTATATTATTATATTATTATATTATTATATTATTATATTATTATATTATTATATTATTATATTATTATATTATTATATTATTATATTATTATATTATTATATTATTATATTATTATATTATTATATTATTATATTATTATATTATTATATTATTATATTATTATATTATTATATTATTATATTATTATATTATTATATTATTATATTATTATATTATTATATTATTATATTATTATATTATTATATTATTATATTATTATATTATTATATTATTATATTATTATATTATTATATTATTATATTATTATATTATTATATTATTATATTATTATATTATTATATTATTATATTATTATATTATTATATTATTATATTATTATATTATTATATTATTATATTATTATATTATTATATTATTATATTATTATATTATTATATTATTATATTATTATATTATTATATTATTATATTATTATATTATTATATTATTATATTATTATATTATTATATTATTATATTATTATATTATTATATTATTATATTATTATATTATTATATTATTATATTATTATATTATTATATTATTATATTATTATATTATTATATTATTATATTATTATATTATTATATTATTATATTATTATATTATTATATTATTATATTATTATATTATTATATTATTATATTATTATATTATTATATTATTATATTATTATATTATTATATTATTATATTATTATATTATTATATTATTATATTATTATATTATTATATTATGTTGCCACAATACTTTTAGCAACGCCTAAAAAAGCTAAAGCTACAAATGACAATGCAATCATTAGTTTAAACTCATTACATCAAATAAATGTTGACGCACTATTACCAACAGCCATTTTTGAAGCTAGATACAAATTTAGCAATTAGCAACCTTGCCTCGCTTTATTAGATTCTGCGTCAACAAGGTCATAATCGGTTAAGAACTCGCCGAGTTCCTTCCTTATTGGCCGAGTTCCTTCCTTTATTCCAGAACTTTCCTAAAAAATTAAATTTTTTAAATCTCATTTTCATCCTACATATCGAATTTCATCATAATCGGCTAAGAACTCGCCGAGTACCCTTCTAACTGGCCATATTCCAGAACTTTCCTAAAAAATCATTTTTAATCCCATTTTCATCTTACATATCGAATTTCATCAAAATCGGTTAAGAACTCGCCGAGTTTCTCCTTAATTGGCCATATTCCATGACTTTCCTAAAAAATCATTTTAAGTTTACATCACATGTCGAAATATCCTGTTTTGAAATATCCAGTGTTGTACCATATCTCGTTTTGTACCTTATCTTGTTTTGTCAAATCCTATTTTGAAATATCCAGTTCTGAGCGGTTCCCCTAACCAAGATATGCTAAATTCCCCACTAACCCTGTCATTAAATAATCAACCTCAATCACCAGTGTAGTATTCGACGCGTGTTTTCGAAAGCTTCGTTATGCTTTTACAGCAGATATTGGAAACACGTTCCACCAGGTGTCAATTGAACCAGCAAACTCGAATTATCAACGCATAGTTTGGTGCCAACGTCATCAATAAAACATTATCGCCTCTTTACCAACACCTATGGTACGGCATCAGATTCGTTTCTCGCCACCTAATCTCTCATAAAATTGACGCAATCACGCAATCTTGATATCTGAATGCAGCAAGGTATTGATAAGAGACTTTTACATCCAGATATCCTCATTTCTGGGGCGACTACAATCAAAAAAGCGGTTTCAGTGAAGACCGAATTAAAAAAAATTGTTACAACTCGGGGATACCACCTTCGTAATAAGGCCATAAATGATGTAAAATTACTAGGGAACGATCGATCAAAAAATTTAAGACAGCTTAGCTCCATAGGATTACACCACCGCAAGGGGCACTTTAAAACCGAATACTATTATCTGATGGAACAAAGCTATTATGCGCAGTAAGATACGACTTTGTAAGTTTAATAGGGAAATTATTCTTCAAAATTGTATGTAATAGACCTTCAATCAAAATGGTGTCGAGTGGTGACATCTTGAAATGTTCAAGCACGTATTTTGTCTGTGTAACGGTTATTTTATTAAATTTCGTGCTAAATAATTTTTTTAAACTTTATTCAAACACATTTTAGAATTTCATGTGTATTGTGAGTGGTATGACGTTTTTGGCTGTTTAACGATTATTTCATTAAATTTTCGTGCTAAATAATTTTTTTTCTTAAGGCTAACGAGCGTAAATCAGCATATTAAGTTCACACTTTATAAAATAATATCGTCCTACCACAGCACGAACAATTTAAATACCTACGCATATACTTAGATAGAAGGCTGATTTGGAAAGACCACAGCGAAACAAAATGTAAACAAATCAAGTTAAAAAGTGTTCAAAAGATCTAGTCAATCGAAGACATTCAAACCTAAGCTTAGACTGCAAGGTATTGCTGTTTAAAATGGTACTTAAAACCGTATGGACCTATGGTATTCAATTATGGGCTCCGCTTGTGCTTCCAATATAGTAAAACTACAACGGATGCAAACAAGAACTTTACGTAAACGATCTACACATTAAAACAGTAGCAGACAAATTAACAGCACCGCAAAATGTACCAGTTAAACCTAGAATAAAATCCCGATAAATTAGCCAGGAAAATAATAAAGTTATGTTAAGTTCTAATAAATATTTGTTTAATTAGTTTATAAGATCTGAATACATCTATAAAGCCAACGGTAGTTTAAAAAAAATCAAATTCATATCAATTAGATTTTCTTCTAATTATAATAAAGTATTTTATTTGTTTAATGGTTATTTCATTTAATTTTCGTGCTAAATATTTTTTTTAGTTTGTAACGTATATACATTTTAGAATTTTGTGTGTATAAACAGACTTGGTAAGTAAATTTACTGTTATTTTTTTAACTTTTATGTTAATCCCGTTTCGCATCCATTGGTGGTAGTCTTAAGAAGCGGTAATTTTAAGTATAATAAATCGTTTTGATCTTATTAACAGTTTAAGTTCATAATTGAAGTTTAATTAACCTGAAAGTATAGGAAGTGTACATTTTTATTAAATGCATAAAAATGCACCATCACTTTAATGACCAAGTGTTTGGAAATTCAGAAACAAGAAATATATATATACGTTTTAAGAATTAAAAAAAAAGTTAATATAGCGAATTTAATGACCTATTTAACACTAAAACAGCATTTTTGATAAGTATTTAAACAACGCTTTAATATTAGTGTTAAAGTGTCGAAAAGTTCATGTCTAAAACCAAAAAGTGTGCATTTTTATAATTTTCTCTGAGATTAACACTTTTTGCACTTTTTGATTAATTTAACTTCTATCAATAATTTATATTAGATTTTACCATTTCAGTATGTTTTAGATGCACTAATTAAATTATAAACATTTAAATATAAAAACAATAAAATAATGTTCGAAAGCGCCACCATGTGGTGACATTGTTATAAACTTTTTCTTATCTTTAAACTTTTATCAACAGAGAGACTTAATCCTTTTTTCATTGTTAAAATTCTTAAGGTTCTAATCGTCTGTATAGATAGATAAAAAAAATGTTCATCAACTCAATTTATGATAATTTCTGCCAACAAAAGTTAATAATAATTTATGGGCTTAAATTTTATCTTTTAAAATAATAATGATAGTAATAATTCGTTGTGCTTGCTTTATTATTAGATAGACGATTAAAATGTGTGCCTTTCAGATTTTTATTTTTATTAATTATAAAATCGATAAAAATGTATAAAGTTGTGCGTGTATTTATGTGTTAATATACATAATATATTAGTTGTGTGACGCCGACTAAAAACATTTCAAACGACTACAAGTAATACGCAGACGGCCAATATTGTTAATGAAATATTTTTTTTCGAGAGCGCGAACAAATTACCAACCAACATTTTTTTTTTAAATAAAATCAGTTGTCGCGCCTACACATTTCAATGGTCTATATTTAATTTAATAAATATTTTGATGACAATTACGTTATTTAAAAAAAATAAAAATAAAAAATTATTTTTGGTGGAAATTTCGACCTTTAAAATTATTTTTAACTTTTAATTTTTTCGCGATTACACACGGTGCTTTATTTAAAAAAAAAAAAAAAAAATGTATCGATGAACGATACCGGTGGGAAATTCATGCACGGATTTATGTCATCTAAATACATAGAACATACTATATGACGAAGTTTTTTTTGTCCGATTTAAATATAGAATCGATATAGTATTGTCTTATTTGTGGTCACATATGAAAATATATCATTTTGTGAAAATTTATTAGCGCTTATACTTTTATGATTCAGAAATTTATAATGTAAATATGTATCAACACAAATTGGCGTTAACGAACTTGAAATATTTGTATACATAAATATAAAACGATTTATAAACATACATGCTACACACGTAGAGAAGACGCATCAGCAATTTATGAAAAGTGTGGGAGATGAATTAAAAATTGAGTCAAAATGGTAATTTACAACTTTGGTGGTAACCTATTAATAACAAGAGTTAAACCACTTTTATTTATTGTAATCGATTTGAAAATAGCACCGATGATCAATGTTGCACCAATCTAGTAAATATTAGCCCGGATTCATTATTAGTTCAAATTAATTGAAACCTGTATGTTTAACATTTATGTTCTGGTGCTGAGTTTTTTAAAATGTCCACTTCTCAATAATATTATTATATTATTATATTATTATATTATTATATTATTATATTATTATATTATTATATTATTATATTATTATATTATTATATTATTATATTATTATATTATTATATTATTATATTATTAAATTATTAAATTATTAAATTATTAAATTATTAAATTATTAAATTATTAAATTATTAAATTATTAAATTATTAAATTATTAAATTATTAAATTATTAAATTATTAAATTATTAAATTATTAAATTATTAAATTATTAAATTATTAAATTATTAAATTATTAAATTATTAAATTATTAAATTATTAAATTATTAAATTATTAAATTATTAAATTATTAAATTATTAAATTATTAAATTATTAAATTATTAAATTATTAAATTATTAAATTATTAAATTATTAAATTATTAAATTATTAAATTATTAAATTATTAAATTATTAAATTATTAAATTATTAAATTATTAAATTATTAAATTATTAAATTATTAAATTATTAAATTATTAAATTATTATATTGTTATATTATTAATTAATCAATTTATAATATTTAGACAAAAACTAATGCAATTAATTACTTAATTTTTCCCTTAAACAAGGCAAATCTTGCTTAATCAATCAATTCAAAAGTCCCGATGAAAATACACCCAAACCATTCAATGTGATTTATTATCAGTTACTGTCGGTTTTTTTAATTGATATCGTTTTATACAACTCACATACAGATAATTTGATTGGAGGTCAAAGATCATCGATCAATAAATTAATAAAATGATAACAAAAAAAAAACTGCCAACTATTATGATTCTGATTCCATTTAATCTAAAAAATGTATTTTAGTGTTGGCAACTAAATCTAATCTTTACACCAATATTATAAAAGTGTAAAATTAAAAAAAAAAAAAAAAAAAAATTGTGATTTTTTAAATTGCGGAAAGACTTGAAACTAAAAGTTGTAATTGATATCCCTAATTGCATGTCAATATAATTTAAAACTGGTCGGATTTTTAACATGGAAAACTTTAAAAGAATTGCTGATGAAAAGTGAAGCTAAGAACAATATGCCTATAAAAATTAAAATTAAAGCGTGGGTGTGGTTTTATAATGACAACAAGTCAAACCATAGTCGCAACACTGACAATCTGATTCTACGTTCTACGAGATTAAAAAACAAAAAAAAACAAAATCTGCCACCATTTGACGTCAACAGTAAGAGGTTAACATATATAGCTCTTCACAATAAATTGCATACCGAATGGGTCTGCGGAAAGTCAATGGTTCCTGTTAGGCTTTAACCACAACCAAACACATTGTAAACAAAAGTTGGCCGATTTTCGGTTACAGTTTAGGGACATAATTGCAATTAATTCTAATCCAATGTGGATAATTTTGATATAATTTTTTGATAAAACAAACGATATAACTTCAGTTCGAAATTGGCGCACCGGTGATTGGGTCGAGAGGTACACAACTATAATCCCTTGATGGTATGCAGAATCCATTGGCCGAACCATCGTCCATGCCAGAACAGGCTAGCTGGAGCAATGCAATATGCAGATTGATAGTAAAAGCAAACCTGTATTCGTGCGTCTCCGATTTAGCTGGTGACGTGTAAGGTAAGACATTATATTAACCCCGAAAGAGATGGAAGAGCTTCGGCCAAAAAAAAAACTTTCTTAAAATATTATTTTCTAAATAAAATTTTACGGTTGGTTGATGGAACTCCATAAAACTGATTTGTATATAGTTGATGTCCTAAATTCGGTTGATATCAGAAGCTTGTTGGCTGTATCAAAAAAAAAAATATATATATAGGTGGATAGGTTGGGATTGTTCAGAGAAATTAAAATCCTGAGATCCTGTTTGTTAAGCTACATTTTAATAGTATGGTAAAGTGGTCGTGTTAGTTACTTTTTAGGACCCCTATGGATCCTTTGTTGTATACAATTAGCTGGCTGCATGTTTCTCGAGCAAATTTTTGGTTTCTCGAGCAGATTTTGGAAGATTTTAACTTTTCGAAACTAAAATGAACCGTCGATAATGATCTTCGGTCATTTGATGG
Source organism: Tipula confusa (assembly GCA_963556175.1). Lineage (NCBI taxonomy): Eukaryota > Metazoa > Arthropoda > Insecta > Diptera > Tipulidae > Tipula > Tipula confusa. Next base: position 26,089,320 of record OY744477.1, on the reverse strand, counting down.
GGTAAAATTTCAGACTCAATCTATTAACTCGGACTACAAAATACTAACATCATTGTAAAACGTTTGGTTCGTTTAATTTTAGAAAGGGAGGGTACAGCGCCTTAAATACAGTTTTTAAATATCTAATAAATCAATCTGCTGAAAACTATGATTTGTTTATCGCTTTCAGATTTTCAATTGGTGCATTGCCGCTGGCTAACTTGATAAATTTGCTTTAGAAGTCTTTATACATATAAAAATACTGAAAGTCGCATTGTATGTCGATTCTTAAATCGTGCTGGATTGGTTTTGGTACTACGACGTAGCAAATTGCTTAGTTTGAATCCGCCGAACATCCAATTATATTACCGTCAAACCATCATGCAGTTCGATGGCTGGTTAAGATACCAGCGAAGGCGTACGTTGCATATTCTTGCGTATGTGGACTAAGGCAGTACATATAGAGATGGTAGTCAACCTGACTACAGAAAGCTTCTTATAGCAAATTCTTAAAATCAAGAACACTCAACATATCATACGCGGTTCTAAAATGCAAAGTAGATTAAAAATTCATTTCACCACACATGGTGGAAAAAATTAAGTAATTTCGCGTTTTATTTTGTGAAATCGATTACAATAAGTTCATAGAAGAACGCTAACAACATAATATACATACAAACACTGGCAAAATCCAGAAAATGCATGATGGTTTGGCAATGAAAACTTTGAATTAATGCTAGAAATCGAAAATTTCCAAAATACAAAAAATGCATGAATGTTTGGCCATGAAAACTTTGTTTTTATGCCACAAATCGAAAATTTCCAAACTGCATGAAGGTCATGAAAACTTTGATTTTATGCCACAAATCGAAAATTTCCAAAATTCAGAAAATTCATGATAGTTGGACCATGAAAACTTTGAAATTATGCCACACATCAAAAATTTCCAAAATCCAAAAAATGCATTGTGGTGTTAGCTCATGAAAACTTTGATTTTAACCCACAAATTGAAAATTTCCAAAATCTAGAAAATAAATGATGGTTAGTCCATTAAACTTTGATTTTATGTCACAAATCGAAAATTTCCAAAATCCAGAAAATGCATGATGGTTGGACCCAGAAAACTTTGAAATTATGCTACACATCAAAAATTTCCAAAATTCAAAAAATGCATTATGGTTAGTCAACCAAAATTTTGATTTTATGCCACAAATCGAACATTTCCAAAATCCAGAAATTGATTGATGGATTAATACATGAAATCTTTGAATTTTCGGCACACATCGAAAATTTCCAAAATCCATAAAATGCATGATGGTTAGCCCATGAAAACTTCAATTTTATTCCACAAATCGAAAATTTCCAAAATTCACGAAATGCATGATGGCTGCCAATAAAAACTTTAGTTTTAAGCCACATATCAAAAATTTCCAAAATCTAGAAAATGCATGATAGACGATGGACCACGAAAACTTTGAAATTATGCCACAAATCGAAAATTTCAGAAAATGCATGCATGATGGAGACTATTAAACCTACAAATCGAAAATTTTCAAAATCCAGAAAATGCTTGATGAAAACTTTGAATTTATGCCACAAATTGAAAATTTCTAAAAAACAGAAAATGCTTGATGGGCCCATGAAAATTTTGATTCGTAGCCACAAATTAGAAATTTCTAAAATATTGAAAATTCATGATGATTAGCCTACGAAAACTTTGAATTTAAGCCACACAATTTTCAAAATCCAGGAAATGAATGATGGAAACTTTGAATTTAAGCCACACATCGAAAATTTCCAAAATCCAGAAAATGAATGATGGTTAGCCTATGAAAACTTTGAAGTTATCCACAAATAGAAAATTTCCAAAATCCTGAAAATGTATGATGTTAGCCAATGAAAACTTTGATTTTACGCCACAAATAGAAAATTTCCACAATCCAGAAAATGCATGAAAAAATTGCAGAAAACATTGAATTTATGCCTCAAATCGAAAATTACCAACATCAAAATTTTTCTAATTACTTACAGCTGATTAATTAGTACGTGTGTTACTCGTATTTCTAAACTAAATTTAACCGAAACAAAATTATGTCAGAATTACAATTTCACAAAATCATTTTAATTGTACAAAAATAAAGAGGTCATGTCTTATAAATGTATATAGTTTTAAATAGTTTTATATAATAATAAATTGATTGCACACAACATGAAACAAACAATTAAATGATGTACATAAAATAAAAAAGATATTTAAAGAACTTAGCCATCTCGAATCGCGGGAGCAACTTAATATAATATATAGACCAATTCCATTAAATGTTTTTTTTTTTTTTTGTATAATTATGCCTATATATTCCACACTTGTCAGTAAGTCAAATTCAACTGTACAGTTGAATTAAATGCAATTAAATTCCGAATGAAAGTAGTTTAGTATTTCTAGTTTCTTCGCCTTGTTTTCTTTATTGTATACTGTTGTTAGCTATATAGCTATTTTTGTAACAATTTTCTTCACCGTTAAAAGCAATTTAAATTCCCATTTTTTTTTTGTAATTTTTCGTTTGTAGTGAAAATTTAACGATATGGCAAAAAAAATTATTTTACTTTCGCTTGTCTTGTTTTTAACAACAATCTTAAGAAGAAACCAAGTTTAGGGAATTTCTATTTTTTTTTTTTCTAAATTCATTCAAGTAATGATAATTTTTTGTGCAAATGTATTAGTGCAATCGTAAATAAATTTAAATTGATCATTTAATCGATCATATGAACTTTGAGTGATCAATATTGAGTGTGACGCAAGATTTTATTATTAAAATTGGCATCTTTCAATGAAAGTATATTATAATGTTCATAATATTATAGCATGTGATGATCAAATGATCGGATAGAAATTAAATTTAAATTTTAATATTTTATTGATAATCAATTTTATAATATATTTATATAAAAGAAATGTATACGTCAAAATATGATCATTACTGAGATACGATCACATAACATAATTTGATTAAAATATTATATTGTGTTGGCACCCAAAGTGGGGCAATTTTTTGCAAATGTTATTTTAGCACTATATTTTTAGTGAAGCCGGCCCTATGCGCGGAGTAGTTTTTAATTGTTTTAATTTACATATTACTTTTACAAAACTAATTAACAACTTGTACATAAGCTTTGATCCTAAATTCGTGTCTATGACATTAGACTTCTATGTAATAAATCGTTGTAAAAATTACTATTTGAATGCCATACAATTCATATTGTGACATTGTGTAGATTTCACTCATTTCGCACGTTATAACAAAACAGCTAATTGGTTTAGTGTCAATAAAAATTAGAACGTGACAATTTTCATATGAATATATATATATATATATATATATATATATATATATATATATATATATATATATATATATATATATATAAAGTAGTATATTTATAAAGTAGTTTAGTCGCCAAGGAAAACTATATATACATATGTACATATAAAAAGAAAAATGCAGACGTACGTAAAAAATAAAAAGATGAAATATACATTTTTGCCTATCGGGACAAACAATTTTGCTTATTTTCGTCTATTATTTATATTGTTTTGATTAGCTCATGTTTGGCTATTAGTCAAGAAATTTCGATGCTCGGTGCATTCATACAGTTCGACGAAATATAATTGGTCTATATTTTTTCGATAATATATATATATATATATATATATATATATATATATATATATATATATATATATATATATATATATAAATATATTCATCAAGCACAAAAAAATTACCTCCAGAATAATTTTACCACCACCCCAAATTTGCAATAGTTCAGCAACCGTCATATAAATAGACGTACTGCGAATGTAACTTCTTTGCCACAAGCCACGGAAAGGAACCATCAGATGGCCTCCAACACCATTAGAATTGCTAGAACGACTTCCTTGAGAAGTATTGATCAGAGACTTTTTAATACTGCAGAAGGAGTTTTTAAATGGTGTAAAGATAAAATAAAAATAAAATCTATTAATTTCGGTTATGTAAGCAAACCAGAATATGCAGAAACCAAAACTAAACTAAAAAAAAGATTTTCAAATGTTAACACAGTGAAGAATACTCGTCAAACTCATCAAGTAATGCCGAACTTTGTCACAAATTTTAATAAAACTAAAATGTTCTCAAATTCTTCTATTGTAACTATATGTTCTTTGAAAAACTGATTAAGAAATAAAAATAATTGTAAAAGTATCATTAATTATTTCACTTTTAGTAAGGAAAAATTAAAAAAAAAATTGTTTCATTTTAAACGACATCTACTGGCCGATCTATGGCCTGTTTTTATTAAAAAATATATATTCAAATTTTTATTGACTTTAAGCCACTTTTGGTTCGAGAAAACTGAAAAAAGACTATTTTCCAACTTTGAAGCCCCTTTAGCGTCCGAAATAGGTCCACTGTAAACATGGTTTTAGGCATGTTTGAATGGTAAGATTATTTCCTTTTAAATCCCGTATCAGAATTTTTATGAGTAGAGGAGACAGAAGAAACGTTACACCATTCATGAACAACATCAAGCAACCATGTGCGAGGTTAGTACACATTTGGTTGACCGCTTGGGAACATCTAAGAAGAAAAGTACAAAACATGAAAAAGAATGAGATCCTCCCTCCAAGTAAGCCAGTATACCTTATCCAGCAGTTCTGGAAACTGGCTAGGATTCAATGGTTACGTTATAACATCGAAATTCTCAACCTCAGTGAAGTTAGATGGAAAAGCAGTGAAGAAATAAACACGAGCAATGGAAATTATATGATATTCACACGACCCCGAAAATCTCCAGTCATCAATTGGCATCAATAACGAAACTAGCAACACCCATCCACCAACGGAACGGGAAGTTAAATATGGCATTAGTTAGACTGAAAACAATAAGGCCGCTGGAACAGACAATATAACCGCCGAAATATTCAAAGGAGATTCATCTACAACTGCAAGCATAATAACACCAATAATCCAAGAAATCTGGAATTCTGGGAGAATTCCACTGAAATGGAAAGAAGGCTTGATAATTACGATACCCAAGAAAGGTGACCTAAGAGAATGTAGGAACTGGCGAGGTATCTCCCTCCTCAACACAACAATAAAGGTACTCGCAATGATCATCCTTGACAGAATTTCACCTACGATCAATAGTTAAGAAACGAACAAGCTAGATTTAGACCAGGGAGAAGTTGCTCTGATCACATCAACACAATCCGTATCATCAATGAGCAATCCAATGAATGGAATTCACCATCGACGAAATCTTCGTCGATTTCGAACGAGCATTCGATACGATAAACAGGAACGCAATATGGCAGACACTTTGTGAAATGGGCAAGAAATGTACAAGAAATGTATCGGGATGCTGGGAACCGAAAAGCAAACAAAGCAAACAAAGTGAAACATACTACAACACTCGAGGAGTAAGGCAAGGTTGCGTACTCTCACCAATGCTGTTCCTAATTGTATTAGACATTATAATGAGGAAACTAGATAACAAGTCCCCTAATGGCATTCAATGGGGGTTAACAGGTAAACTCAATGATTTGGACTATGCAGACGACATATGCTTGCTCACACACAAACACTCCGACATGCAGCAGAAAGTGCAACAGAAATCAGATCTAGCTAACAAAGTTGGTCTCAAGATTAATATCAAGAAAACCAAGACGATGAGACTCAACACATATATAACCACACCGATGCATATCAACAATCTACAAATTAAAGATGTAAATGAATTCGTATACCTTGGTTGCACAGTAACGAAAACAGGTGGAACAGAAGAAGACATACACAAACGTATAAATAAAGCCAGACATACATTCAACATGCTACACAAAGTCTAGAATAATTCTGTCTTGTCCCGCAAGACCAACATACGAATGTTAAACTCATGTGTGAAATCGGTACTACTGTATGGGTGTGAGACATGGAAGCATACAGTAAAAATCATACTACAGGTGTTTGTAAACAAATACCTTCGACGAATACTTAAGTGCTTCAGGCCTAACACGATTATTGACATCAATCTGCACAGAACAACATGTCAGTCAGACATTGAGACCAAAATAAAGCGACGAAAATGGAGATGGATTGGCCACACACTGAGAAATGCATCAAGTGTTATAACGAGGATGTCATTAGACTGAAACCCGCAAGGATAAAGAAAGTTTGGAAGGCCAGCAATGACATGGAAGAGAACGATGCTAGCAGAGGCAAAACACCTGGGAAAATCATGGGCGGAAATTAAAGCAATAGCCCCAAATAGAGTAAGATGGTTCAGAATAGTAGCCGCCCTATGCTCCTAAAATTAGAGATACAGAAAAAAAATAAAAATTCCGTCTGGTGTTCCACAGGGCGGCCACCTAAGCAACCTTAGGGACTTATTTTCGTATATATTACTCCAGGGAAAAAGTACGCTCTCCTTGATTCAACACTCGTTGGAGAAATACATAACAGGTATTCGTACACAAATTGCAAGTTGCTACCACGTATGCCATTTTCATTATAAATATGGCAAATTCTATTAGCTCTATTTTACCTAAATCTTTAGTTTTTCGATTCTATGAGCTTTTCATTTGATCACCAAATATTTAGTCAAAATATTTTGTGAATCTGAAGAAATCTTATAAATTACTAGTTCATCCAATGGCACGTCGTTCAATGCAGACATAAACACGTCCTCATCATATTTTACCTCAGATTCAGAATAATTATCTGTCGCATTTTCCTCAACTTGCTGTATATATATTTTCTTGTTGCACACAAAACTTCAACCTCATCTAATTGTAATGCATGGGCCAAACATATATAGTTGTTGATCGATGGTAATCAATCTCCCAACTTTCCTCATGGCTTTAGACATTTTTGTGCATCGCATGAGTGCAATTTTAAGAATAGAACACCAAAATTTACTCAAGTCAAGTTTCTTTAAAGGAATAGTACAAGAAAAATTTGCCTCAGTTAGGAAAAAACACTTGTACCTAACTATTTTTATAATATAAAATCAAAAACTAAAAAAATTGTTTCCGATATTGCATTTTCGGTTGGAAAATGATCAAGTATACCGGTATTGAATGCCTTAACTGTATATATATATATATATATATATATATATATATATATATATATATATATATATATATATATATATATATATATAATGTATATATATATATATATATATATATATATATATATATATATATATATATATATATATGTATATATATATATATATATATAAATATATATATATATATATATATATATATATATATATATATATATATATATATATATATATATATATATATATATATAATGTCTAGTTGGTTTATATAACCTAGCCGCTTGTGTACAATTTTATTTGTTTACAGTTCAAAAGTATACGTATATACGGTTAAATTTAAAAAAACAGAAAAGCATAGTGCTATATGGTAATTCTCGAACATGAATACAAGATTATTTAATCGCCGTCATGTTTGCCCTCTAGTTTGGCAGCCATCCAATATTTCGTTTATATTAAATAATACTACTATTTTCAAAAGAATTTCATTATATTGAAACTAGGTTACTATGTATATGGTTGTTGCATTTTCGGTAAATTTATATCAATAATGGATATAGTGTGCAACCACACTGGTTAAGTATAAAAGGTTTTTTTTTTTTTTTATTTAATTTAGTTTTAATTAAATTTTATAGTGAAAAATTTTATTTTATAAAAGGTGTGGTTTCCCTAAATTTAGCAATTTTGAAATGTATATCAATTAAACTTTCTTGTTTTGCAATGGGGTAATTTGTCAGTTTAACGGTTATTTCATTTAATTTTGGTGTTAAATTTTTTTTTATATGTTTTAATGTGTTTTAAAAGTGTTGGTGGTCATTTCACTGTCATATTTTTTAACTTTCAGGTTAAAAAAACTGGCTTGGAGATATTAATGACATACAATTTTAATCTGGTCGGTCTAAAGGAAATTTTTAAACATCGACATACATTGGAGTAAAGTCGGACGAATTTGTCCTTAAACGGTAAATTCGATTGATTTGTAATGTTTAATCAATTTTGTTAAAATCTAATTTATATTATAATTTTTATAATTTTATATTTTTAATGATCTAATAAATTAATTAATTGTAAATTTCAGGCAAAAACTAATCCAATTTATTACAGCATACGGATTGCAGAAATTATATTATTATATTACGAATTAATTATTTTTTCAGGTGAAAATTAATTTAATGTATTACAGTCTACGGCTTGGAGAAATAAGCCCATTCGAAATCTATATTTCGTTTATAAGATTTTTTTTGTAGATTACAGTTGAATGGTGGCACACTGGAGTTACTGATAAGAGATCACAGAATACAGAAAACAGCATGCAGAACAGTTCAATAAAATTGTGGTTGTCTTATGCTAGCAGTAGTTTGAATATTGGCTACCAGGAAACCGGACCACTTGTCATTACTGACATACCTTTCCTTTTTCTACACCAAAAAATTAGAATAGAATTGTGCCGTAATGATCATGAGGTGTCTGTAAAAAAAATTATCAGCGGGTGTCTTCACAAATTGAAGTGTTTTCTTCCGAAATAAATTGTAGGCGTTGTGGTGAACAACATTTCAGAGGGAAATGTCCCGCCTATGGACACAAATGTCAGAAGTACAGTGCACTTCATCACTTAACAAGTTGTTGTAAATCACGGAAAGTAAACGAATTAAATTCAAATCAGGAGGTTTCAATTTGTGAAGACTACCTTGTTAATAGTATAGAGTCAAAAAACGTTAGGTCAAGGAACGGTGATGAAACCAAAACTGAAATTTCCTAGATAGAACAAAACAAAACAGGTGGGTAGTTTAAGTTATTTCTGAAAGATGGCGAATTAATAAATGTTAAATTGGTTGCGGAATCTGATACAAATGTGTTGCCAAAACGATTTTTTGACAAACGAAATACAGGATATGAAATTCAAAGGTCGATTACACCACTGTATGCTTTTGGAGGTGCAAAAGTTTATCCTTTTGGATACGTTTGTTTATGAATTGAAAGTGGAGACATCAGTGTTTATGAGAAGTTTGCTCTGATTGAGGATGATGTTACACCGATTTTCAGTCTTCAAACGTTAATTAGGTTTGGTTTGATTGATACGGGTAAAATAGAAACGAAATCAGTTATCGAATCCATAGCCACCGAAAAGCAAAACTTTATTTGTAACAATAAATCTGGTTTTGAAGGACTGGAAACTTTTCCAGACAAACTTAAATTACTTTTAAAATAAAATGTAACACCAGTATCTCGTCCACCACGTGGTATTCCACTTGCTATTAGGGATAAGGTCAAACAACATATCGATATTCTTGTTGAAAATAATATAATAGAAAAAGTGAAAGAAGTGAATGGGTAAGCAATCTGGTAGTTGTCCAGAAACCAAATGGTTCGTTGCGGTTGTGCTTGGACCCCAACTTTTTAAATGAAGGACTCCAGCAGAACTATTACGAATGCTCAAGCAGAACTATTACCCTGAAACGTTCTAGCGACTAAATGAACAAAAAATTAGTGATCTTCCTTGAACTATAATTTATATTGATGATATAATGGTAACTGGCCGAACTGAAACTGAACACGATAGAAATTTAATGAAAGTAATCGAACGAGCTAAACAGCTCAAAATTAAATTTAATGTAGACAAACTGTAGTTTAAGGTCAAACAAGTGGTTTTTCTGGGCCATATTTTCAATAAGCAGGGTATGGGGACCGATCCCAACCGAAAAAAAGTAATTAAAAATATGGAAGATCCTAAAATAAAAAAGCAACTTCAAAGTTTTTTAGGAATTTACGAAGTTTTATTCCGAAATTGTCCGATATATCTGAACCATTGAGACAGTTACTGAAAAAAAATACTGAAATTGAAAGAAGAGATCACCAATTCGCCCATTCTTCAACTCTTCGATGTATAGAGAAAAACGTAGTAATCCAGACCGATGCGAGCCAAAATGGTGTGGGTTGTGTTTTATAAGAATCGTCAACCAATAGCATACGCATCGTGAAGCTTAACCGAAACTGAAACTCGTTACGCACAGGTTGAAAAGAAGTTGTTGGTGATGATTTATTCGTGCGTAAAGTTTCATAACTATATTTTTGACAGACATGTAGAATTACACACAGATCATAAGCCGTTAGAGTAAGCCATATGAATAAAGAAATAAATTAAATAAATTCATATCGTCTAAAGCGATTATGATCTGACAGTGAAGTATATACCGGGCAAAGAAATGCATATAGCAGATCATTTGTCGCGATCGTTTCTCAATGACGAATCAGCAGAGGAATTTAAAGGGTTCGAAGAAGTAGTTCATACCATCAATGTAACAGATGGCAGAAAATAACAACTCAATCGCGAAACAGAAAATGACCCAACACTCAAAGCTTTGATAGAAGTGTATAATAATATTGGCCCAATGTTAAACAACAGTTACCAAAATTGACAAAATCATTTTGGAAATTTATGCACGAGATTTACTATGTGAAGAAGGCAAATGCTAGATAAATTGCATGAATCCCACATCGGAATAGTTAAAACCAAACAGCGGGCAAGGCAAATTTTATACTGGCCAGGTATTGACAGTGACATCGAGGAACTTATTAGTCGATGTCGAACTTGTGAGAAATTTCAAAGGTCAAATTTGCCATGAACCATTAATGTCACAAGAGATGCCAGACCTGCCTTTTCGACAAATAGCCTTAGATATTATGACATTGTATTATAAGGACTATTTAATACTTGCTGACTTCTATTCGAAGTGGATTCACATAATTTCAATACGATCTGAACAATCTTGCGAAATAATACAGCATCTCAAGCAAATCTTTTCGACACACGGTATACCCAAAACTAACATATCGGATAATATGCCGTTCGCATCTAAAGAAATGAATGATTTTAGTAGATGCTGGAATTTTGAAATAAAAACGTCAAGTCCACAATATGCCCGTTCGAATTGACAAGCTGAAAAAAAAGTAGATATACCCAAAAATCTTCTGAAAAAAGCTATCGATGACAATAGGGAAATTCAGTATGCTCTCTTTGAGTATAGAAACCATTCAGTGGCGCAACTCAAAACGTGCCCTACACAAATTTTAATGAGTCGGCGAGTATCAAACTAACACTAGGCGTGTTAACACTA